>CM048755.1:388317422-388764922 GCA_026315105.1 Locusta migratoria
TGATCTTAAGTTCTTCCGCCATGTTTTGCAAAGGATGTCTCTTGTATTTTAAGCGCATTGCTAGTGCTATTTTTGTGGACTGGTTGTAAATCTAACAGTTGATGTGATCGATGTATCTACGCTGCTGTGATATCCATCCAAAATGAAACAGTACGAAGGACTGGAGATATCGCAGTCGAATTTATTTTGGAGATAACACTTTGTACAAAGATCGCATGACTGAAAATACCGCCCAATCTAATGTAAAGAGAATGATGACATCAATATTGTGTGTTATCGCCATTCCTGGCTGTAAAACGGTGCTATACACTTGGGCATTGGTTCAATAAAGCACTGGATGTGTAGCAGTGGGTAATGTGCCCTGGGCCAGAAGTTCCTGTCATCCACGTGACATTTCCGATAGGCGAGAAAATGTTCAAATGCTTGTAAACCAAACTGCTATGGTCATCAGTACCTAGACTTACAAACAACTTAGACTAACTTAACCCTTTCAAACCATTCCGTTCACCTTTGATACCAAGCGGCCTGTTCACTGGACAATCGTCACTAGAATTGAGTAGTACAATGGAAAACAGTGACGATAGCGGACCGTTTGCGCAGTGATTCGGACATGATATCAAATACTGAAATTACTTCATGCAATCTTTTCTGTATGTTGTACAAATTCCACTTTGAGACAGAAACTCCACAGTAAATACGCTGTAAAAGTGTGTCACTGTTGATCTGTTCGGTTTACCTGACGTTCTAGACCCTGTGACCTATTTATTGGATTTCTTTTTATTTTTGAAACCAAGTATGATAAATGTTTAATTGGTCCAAATATACAATAAATAAAGTCTAATAGACATGAAAAAGCGCAAGAATATTTTGTGTTCTGTTTTTAAAATAATTGAGGACTGAAGGGGTTAAGCTAACCTTAGGACAACACACGCACACCCGTGCCCCAGGGACGATTCAAACCTCCGACGGCGAGCAACAGCGCGCTCCGCAGCAAGGCGCCTTACAGTGCCCGGCCACTCCAACGCGGCGATACCGAGTGGTAACACACTGGACTCGCTTTCGGGAGGACGGTGCTTCAAATCCACCTCCGGCCATCCACATTTAGGTTTTCCGCTATTTACTTAAATCACTCCAGGCAAATGGCCGGATGGTTCCTTTCAAAGGGCACGGCCGATTTCCTTCCACATCCCTACCGACAAATCCGAGCGTGAGCTCCGTCTCTAATGACCACGCTGTCGACGGGACGTTAAACCCTAAGCTTACTTCCTTCCGCGGAGATAGGCGAGAGCTCAGGATAACAGGGAGGCTAAGGCGGCGGTGAAGTCTGATGGCTGACGAAGAAGTCTTGAATATTGCATGGTATGTGTGCTCCGTTTTTCCGTTGCAATGTGGTCGTAGGCAAGATCCGAAATTATGGTAGGACAACTGTCTTCGACACGTCAGAGATGCAACTCTGGCTAGGTACAATCACTGTGATTTGAATCTCTTCCGTTGGTCCGTGTTTGCGTTACAGATGTGGAGATCCACAAATGTGCTGTACCACAACTGTCTAGTTCGTTTACGAGTAACGCGTACTCGTTAGATTCGGCAGTTGAATCCAATACCACCCAAATCCACAGTAAACGGTGCAGGACCACTATGGTGATGCATATAGAAACTGTCCAACAATCTTCCACCATGGTTTTTCCAGTCAGTAATACGAGGTGCAGACACAATTTGGATTGGAACGACTTTGTTTTTACCCACGAAAACAAATACTGCACCAGCACAACGGCCGGATTAGAGTATGGAGACAACGTGGTGAGAGGCTATTGCCTAATGTTTCACAATACTGTGTAAAATGGTATTGGATTACACTTCTGCAGCCCCTTGTTTCACACGGCCAGTACCCTGACAAACCAGCAGTACATATCTGAGGTTACAGTCTGTTGATCTCCACACCTTTGCAGCTTGCCACATTGCATCAGGATAATACGCGACCACAAGTAGGAAGAAGGGTGGAGACGCCTTCGTCGGCCGACGGACTATATTGCTACCCTAGCCTCGCTGTTGTCCTGATTTCTCGGGTATCGAAAATGTCTAGTTTGTTATTGCGTAACGTGTGGCCCGGCAGACACCATCCACTGCTGTAACAGATCAGTTTGGCAATATGTGGAAACAGCATGCGCAGATGTACCCGACCATCACAACCAGTGCCTCAAGGTCAAGGTGTGTAGCAGCGGTTATCCCCAGCAATGGCGACAACAAGCAATATTTCTTTCATCTTTATCCTCAGATAATATGTAGCTGTATTTTGTACCGTGGGATCATTCTACCACATGTTATCGCTGAAATAACTTTCGCCGTTGGTAACTCTAGAGCTTCCTGGTATTTCTTTTTCTATGGCCAGCATTGTGATATGAATTTCCCGTCAGTCATTTATATACAATATCTTCATAGAGATTTACATTTGACTTTCTATATTCTTGAGTCGAATAACTTGGCTTTTTACCATTATCTAATGTTTGCACTGAATACTGTTGCTGTTTACTGGTTGTGAGGAATCTGTTTTAATTTACGTAATGTAAACTAGTATGCAAATTTTGAGAAGTGTTATCTGCATTAGGTGTTTTCGATATACACTGCTCGAAACAATTAACGGGTCAGGTGAGATATCATACGCAATATGCATATGATAACGTATTTTGTTCAGCTATTGGTTACAATTGTAATTTGTGTGTGATACCGTGCGATATTTTACTGTCTCAACTCTATACTTGAGGTTTTCATGCCGTTTACTTAGAGCGAGGTGACATGGGGCTCTATAATAGTGAAGAAATTATTCTCGTTACACTCTAATATTACGCATGATCAGCTCTGACGGCGAGTACAGTTGCACACCTGCGTGACATGCATAGTACCAGATTATCAATCCGCTCAGTTAACCAACTGCCGGCGTAGCGCAATGGATAGCATCACCGATTGCGGTGCTGAAAGTCGTCGGTTCATTCGAGTGGCAGTCGTGGTGGACGAAGGACGTGTGGCGGCCTCGCTGGCGGTCCTGTTGTAAACAACGGCTGTGTCACGCCTTACAAGGTTAGTCTTAACTGCATCCTTGCGATTGTGGCTTTAGTTAACCCGATTAATAAGACAGAATGAATACGACAAAAGAGATGAGGAAAGACACGACCAAATTTACTTTTGACAGAAACTTTATCAGACCGAAAGCTTATGAGGTTAAACGGTGGTTAACCGAGAAAATGAAGATTTCAGGGAATGAAGTAATTGGTGTACATTTATCGTTCGTTTCAAATGCTGCTTTTGTTAAGTTGACAAGTCCAGAATTATGTTATGCAATAGTTGATAAGTGTGGCGGTGTTATGAAATTCAGACGGAACAGTGAGTGATGTCATTATTGTTACTCACGCAGGTTTAGGTATTCGGACAGTGAGGGTTTTTGAGTTACCTTTCGAGATGCCGGCGGAAGAAATAAATTCGGTTCTCAGCCCCTATGGTACCATTCTGTCCAATGTCGCCGAAAAGTGGTCGGAGGCACATATGTTCCCTGTATTGAACGGCGTTCGGCAACTTAAGATGGAACTGCAGAGACACATTCCTTCTTATATCAATGTGCCAGGATATAAGGCTATTGCTATCTATGACGGGCAGCCGCGAACATGTGCTCTGTGTAACTCAACAGAGCACATTCGCAGTGAGTGCGGTAGGAAACGCGTCGCGCAGCTGCCGGCCGCAGAGCCTGTAGTCCCGGGCCATGCGGTCAGCCTCAGGCTGACTTACGCCGCCGCCACGAACCCGCGCCGCTCAGCGGGGCCGTCAACAGCGGGGCAGGAGGACGTCGCGCCGGGACAGCCGCGACCAGGAAACAGCGCGGGGCCGATGACGAGCGAAGTGGTGACGCGGGCCGGCCGCATCAGGAAACAGGCGACACACACGGCGTGACTGAGCGGCGCGCTAATGAAGTGCAGCCAAACCCGAACACGATACCAGCAGATTCTGCGTAGAGTCCTCCGGCTTTTCAACGTGAGGAGCTTGAGACCTCAGAATCGACACCCATGCTTATTGATGAGAACCACCAGCTGAATGTAGCGATACAAGGAGATCGCTTAGAAAATTCATCGCAAAGAGAAGGAAATCAGAAACCTCAAGAAAGTCAACGTAGTACCAAGAAAGACAAAAATAGGAATGAAGATCAACTCCAAAATGGGAAAGGAAAGAAGCTCAATGTCGACGAACAAAGCGGATCTCAGTGTAATAAATTAGATCAGGCGAAGGATTCGATACAACGCGAAAGATCTTCCACAGAATCGACGGTCAAATCACCTGATTAGTCACCGGCTGCATCGCCGAAAAGGAAACGAAATAAGAAACGCAGACTGGCTCATGAGGCTGCGGAGACTGTTGCTCCCATTTTAAAGGACAAATTGAGAAACGTTCTGCAAAAAGATAAGAACAAAGCGGACACATCAGAAGTACGCTTCGGAGAGTCTCCTGCAGGAAAAAGAACTTCTGAAATATCCGAATGTGCAATGCAGACGCTATATAGCGAGATTGAACATTCATTATCTGACACAGAAGAAGCATCCCTAATGCGAAAAAGTACTTCAGCTGCGAGATCTGAATGGAGCGAAGAAGTCGAGAAAGGAGCGGATGAGGACATGGAAGAGGATGCATTACCAGACGAAGATATCTTTTATTAAGAGATTGTCTGACAGCGTAAACAATTTACACGTACGGAGTACAAAAATGAAAGAAGGTACACGGAAGGAACGAACAATTTCAGCCCTTTACGAAATCTTGTAAATTCCTCAATCATACTTCCTCGTGGAACAAACATATAATGTGACCACCTTAAACATAAATAAAATTCAAAGTGAAATTAAAGTTGCAGCGCTTAGAGATTTTTTATATCAGTCCGACAGCGATATAGCTCTGCTGCAAGAGGTTAAAGTCAGAAATTTGTATGTTGCCGGTTACAAAGAAATTGTAAACGTAGCTCCTGAGAACAGTTGCGGGACAACTATTCTTGTACGGGAAGGGATAAAAATGAAAGACGCTGTTCTTTTAGAATCTGGGAGGGGCATCAAATGCAAAATTTGTAATACAACCTTTATCAACATCTATGCCCCATCCGGAAACAATGCAAAACCAGAAAGAGCTGCTTTTTATAAAACTGACATTTTACCATTACTCTATGATAACCCTGTCGACGTTGTAATTGGTGGTGACTGGAATTGTGTAATACATGAAAAGGACCAAAGGCCAAATTTTAATAAATCAAGGGAACTCGAGGGACTAGTAACCAATATGAAATGGAAGGACGCTTGGGAAATAAAGTATCCCACCATCGTGAAGTTTATCTATATTACCAACACATCCCAAAGTCGAATAGACAGGATTTACGTATCCTCGACCTTCGAAAATAAAGTGGATGTCATTGAAGTGATACCCGCCATCTTTTCTGACCACCAAGCGGTAAAGTGTAGTATACGGCTAATGAGACAGGGGACGTACTGGGGTAGGCCCGCATGGAAATTGAATATTAACATGTTGCCAGAAAATGCTCTCGCTGACTTCATAGCAGAGACGTGGCGGGCCTCTTTAAGAACTCGCTATAAATACAAATCCAGTATAGAATGGTGGAGCGCTGTTGCAAAGAAACGGCTAAGAGGTACTTTGATGGAATACGGGAAAGAGAGGGCGAGGTGGTTGCGGCATACTATAGAGTTTCACTACACCTGCTTACGCGAACTCTATGAGCAACCAATGTCACAAGACATTTTTCTGCAAATCAAGAGGACCAAAGCCGAAATCTTAAAGCTCAAACGGTCACAGATTGATGGTCTGAAAATCAAATCCCATACTCAGACTGTGGTTGAGGAGGAAAATACATCGATATATCATCTCATAAAGCATGAGCAACAATGGAGATGAACTTTTATTGCGTCTCTTAGGGCCGAGGATAACAGCGTCCTGTCAACTCACAAAGATATCATTAATGAAGCCTCTAGATTTTATACGGCACTCTATACTGAAAATAGTTTCGACGAAAAGGTCATAAGGGATTTTTTTATCCGGATCTGAACTTCAGGGCACCATCACAGAAGAGGATAATGACCATATTAAAGAAGAAATAAGCGAAGAAGAAGTTTTGGAAATAATAAAGACTTCTCCTTTAAAAAAGTCACCGGGCCCCGATGGTCTGCCTCTCGAGTTTTATAAAGTGTTTTGGCATATTATAGGCAGTACGTTCACTGAAATTGTTAACGAAACCTTAAAAGGAGAGGCTGTCCCAGCAGATTTAAAACAGAGTTTTACAGTGCTACTTCCAAAAGGCAAAAACACGGAAACAAAAGACATCAAGAAAATGAGGCCTATTACACTAATGAATTCTGAGTATAAAATAATAGCTAGAGTTCTGAAAGAGCGATTGCGGCCAGTCCTAGAAAAAATAATCGGATGCCACCAGACGTGTCTCCCTGGGCGCATTATTCTGAAGACGGTCAGCGAGTACAGGGACATTGTCGGAATATTTTCAAACACTTCAGCATCTGGCGGTCTTGCATTTGTAGATTTCGCAAAGGCATTCGATAAAGTCGGTCACAACTACCTTTTTACAACTTTGTCGCACTTGGGCCTTAGCGAGGGTAATCTGAGGATTTTTTATAACATTTTGAAAGGTATACATACGAAGGTAATTATTAATGGTCATTATACTAAGGACATTCGCATTGACAATGGAGTACCCCAGGGGAGCCCCTTATCAATGATGCTGTTTGTTGTGGCAATAGAACCACTCTTACGACGACTGAATAAAGAACTAGAGGGTATCTTAATATCGGGACTAAAAAAAGTTATTAATGCATACGCTGATGATGTAGGCGTCATAATAAGAAGCAGTGATGATATTAAAAAACTTACACTTAACCTGCAACTATACTGCAGAGCAACAGGCGCCGAAATTAATGACACGAAGAGTGCTTTTTTGAATCTCGATGGCCTCACCAATATACAGGTTCCTTGGGCACATTGTGTAGAAAATCATACAGATTTGGGGGTAACCCTATACAGCTGCCCACTTCGGATGACTGCCGCTAACTGGAAAACAGTATTTGATAAGATTCGAGGCACCCTTAAATTACACGACATGAGAGACCTGAACCTGAAGCAGAAAGTTAAGATCGTAAACTGTGTGGTACTCTCAAAAGCGACATACATGGGGCAAATTCTGCCTATCCCAAAACAAATAGCAAAGGCAATCATGAGAACCGTATGTCGATATATCTGGCAAGGACAGATTTTTAAGGTAGCTTTAGAAACAATAACTCTGAAAACGGAAGAGGGTGGACTCGCACTTACTGACATTCAGCGGAAAACAACTGCACTATTCATAAAGAGGTCCCTGCAACTTATTGAAAGTCACCCAGACGGCATAACAGCGCAATTATTCAAATTGTTTCAACCTGAAAGCTTGCAGCCACCAGTCGATATCACCAAAATAAATTATAAACTGAAATACATTCGTCTCTATTATTTAGAATTAAGCTACATGAGGAGTATTGTCTTGGACAAAAAGAAGAGAAACTACCACTATATCATCGACAGATTAAAATCAAACAAGAACAAAAACAGAATGGAGAGCAAGTTTCCAAACAGGAATTGGAACGTCATTTGGAAAAATGTGAGTAATCGACTGCTCCCATTAGAAATACAGGTAGCGTGGTACAGAGTTGTCAACAATATTGTTAGTACCAATGAGAGATTGTATGCAATCGGATGTTGTGATACAAACAGATGCCCAAAATGCAACGCAATTGATACCTTGGAACATAGATTCGTATGTTTAGAATACAGCGCAATATGGCAGGAACTTAAGAAACAAATATCGTTCCTTAAGAGAAGCGACGGGAGAGAAATACATTTAAATCTAATTTTCTTCCCAGACAAGATATATTTTCCTGCCCAAAAAATAATGCCATTTTGTGGTTACTGGGGAATTTTATTCACTATGTCATTAACAAGAAAGGGACCGGCACTGTTCAGGAATTCAAAGAATTTCAGCTACAAGGATATTACAACATATTCCGGAAAAGAGATATGAAAAAGAATTATGGCAACATGTTGAAGATTCTCTTCGAGAGAGAGGGCGTAGGATGATTATTACAACCAATTCATAACGCTAATAGAGGCATGCCAAAGTAGGGGATCGCTGTTGAGGGTGAAGTACGGTGGGGACTTCGTGGGCCCCGAGGCCGCTACGGTAGCCGTGAAGGCCTCAGCAGAACCCTGAAACAGCATGCCACCAACGGAAGACGGAACACACTCCTTATTCTAAAGAAATAAACAGTTCACAAGCGGTCAAGAGAAAATAGAGAAAAAAGAATGATCACAAAATTTATTTATTTATTTTTATTATTTATATTTAGTTAGGAGAAACTTTTCTGTTAATCACGCTACAGAGAAAAATTTTCTTTTCGTCACCAAATGACACTAAAGGATATGCCACAGAAGAGGCATCGCACTCGTTTACTTCATTTTTATGATTCATTTCGTTTCCTTAACCAAATATCTGGGCAATATTTGATAGAAAAAAATTAATCGGACAGCAACCACTTTCTTTCTCAAAGGCAGAAGAAGCCGACGCCGATGAAGGCGATGTTGGCGAGCGGAAGGACGGGTTGAAGGGGAGGAAGGAGACCCGAAAAAAAAAAAAAAAAAAAAAAAAAAAAAAAAAAAAAAAAAAAAATTATTTCTTTTTCATTATCGTTTCTAGATTATTCTACATGTTTCTTATGTTCACTTGTAATTTCTACATGTTTCTTATGTTAACTGTTCTTCTCATTTCTGGTACATTCTCTATGTGTATAAATAGCAGAGCACTCTGCGCGACTGGCAGTCAGTGCTGCGTGTACGTTTCAGTTCGCAATAAACCTGCTTTCAGTATAAGTGCTGTGTTCAGTTGCCAACCCTGCCTTCGAAGTCAAGCCTGCTTCCATTTCAACGCGACAATATTTGGCCATTCTTCAATTAGTGCAGTATCCAGCTCTGCAAACAATGTGGGCCGAGGCGGAGTGGCCGAGCGCATTGAGGCGCTATGCTCCAATGCACGAGGCCGTTCTCCGTCGGAGGTTCGACTCCTCCCTCGGGCATGGATGTCTGTGTTGCCTTTGGGATAAGTTACTTTATAAGTAGTTTGTAAATTTAGGGATAGATGACACTGTAATTAAGTACCATAAGCTTAACAATCATTTGCAACCGATGTGCGAGGTGCTGGTCTGGCTGCAATGCGTCTGCCAAGCGCACCTCAGACGTTCTCAATCGGGCCTCAGTCCGATGAATAAACTGGCCACTCCATTCCTTCAATTCTCTCGGCTTCGAGCACCTTGTTCACCAGTGCAGCTCTGTGGGGGTCGAGCATTATCGTCCACCAGAGGAACCCATCTCCTGTGGCACCAGCGTAGGGCATAACGGAAGGCCGAATCATCACGACTCTATACGTCACAGCTGTCAAATCGCCATTCTGAACGATATAGAGGCCCGTACGTCCACCAATACTGACTCCAGCCCACACCATTCGTCCGCCACCAAAATATGGTGATGTTTCCTGCACATAAGTCCGGATTGTTCCCAATTCAATATTCTCTCCAGATGAGGGAAAGACGATTGTCAGGCTGAACACAAAATCTTGACTCATCTGTGAACAGGACCTGGCGCCATTCATTACGACAATCCTGACATTCTTCTACCCAGTTTCGGCAGGCTAAACGGAGTCGTGGTTTAATGGAACTCACAATATAGTCCCCCGTGCGTAGATGCTACATTCCCGAAGGTGATTTCGGACTGTTTGGGTTGATTTTGCGCGTCCTGTTGCTGCCTGGATGGTGCGTTACAGCAGCGTTGTATTCAGCCTCTTGTCTCGACGAGCTCTTAACCGGAGATCACGGTTATCTCTTGCTGATGTTATCCGTGGACGACCTTGGCCTTGCCTGTTTTAAGCGATCCATGCTGTCTGTAATCGCGTCCACGTCCTGAAAATTACACTTTGAGACACTCCAAAAGCTGCAGCCACCTTCCCCTGTATCTGTCCCGCTTCTAACCAAATGTTCAAATGTTTGTAAATCTATCGGACCAAACTGCGTGGTCATCAGTCCGTAGCTTAGAAACTACTTAAACCTAGGTAAACTAACCTAAGGACAACACACACACCCATGCCCCAGGGAGGACTCCAACCTCCACGGCGAGCAACCGCGGAGCGAGACGCTTTAGACCGCTCCGCTTCTAACCGTCATATGGCTCTCCATGCCATAGCTTCGGGTAAATCACGTTGTTGTTGCATTGCACTACCTGCTCATCACCATACCCGGACCCATCTGCTTATGTAGTTCGCTTTTGTAGAGTTAACAGCAACTTTCTGTCATTACCACTATCTCGGTTGAGGTAATTTTGTTTTCACTTCCTGGAATCTCGATTAAGACGACGAACCATTTCAGTTCATTCTACGAAAATACTTCACAACCTACATATCTTAACTGATCTCCAAATTTTTTGACTAGTATACATTTCACTGTATTATTCGTATTCTGTATAATGTGGGAGGCACGGTGCTATTTATAACATTCGCGTATAAGAAGGATTTAAAGGTTTGTTTTGTTCAATTTTCCTATAGCATTATAACCTCAAAGACTTAAGTGCGAGAGAGGTGGAACTGTAACGCATGCAATTATCACATATGTGTTTGAAAATGGGAAGAGCTTCTCGAAACGCGGCGTCCCAAGCATGAAAAATGATAAATGGTGCAGTTTAAATAATAAATGACAGACTTCTGTTATTCCAAAAACATAGTTTATGATTAATTAAGTCAGAAGGAACAAATTTTGTACTAGAGGTCAGAGAAAACAGAATGCCTTGAAAGACTACAGGCAGGAAGTTCATAATCACAAAACATGAATATCATCATAAATGATTAACATTTGAAACATATCGTCCCACGGGTTCAAGGTAAGCCCTCATATCATGGCTAAACACCCTATTTAGGAAAAATATGCCTGCAGCTCTCGTTGTCACTATAAAGCGAAGTATGACTTAAACGTGCAGGATGCCTCGTAGATGTAAGTGCGAATCGTATGGTCAAATTGTAAGTTTGGATGATAACGCATTATTGGCGTGAGAGAATATGATTCATTCAGCAGGGAAATTGCAGTTCGTGTGGGACGAAGTGTCTGGGCAGAGCAATGGATACGTCCAAAAGGCCGGAGAACACGCGAGTATGGGTGAGCACCCACCAGTCAAACCGCTCCCCTCCTCTCCGGAGAAGATCGACACCTCACTGGAATGTCCTCGGCTGTGACGTAATAGCATAACAGATTCTACACTACCAGGGGTGACAGTCCGTCACCGTTTATGACAGTACGAGTTACGTGCGCCTACCATTAAGTAATGTGCAGAGACATGCTAGACGGCAATGGTGTATGGAATGACGTCACTGGGGCAGACATGGTATCTTAAAGTGTTTCCGGACGAATCCAGGTTCTCTTTGTTTGAAGATGTTAGCCACATTTCGGTTCGCCGATGACAGGCGGATCCGAATAACATTGACTACATTCGTACCAAACATGCAGCGCAAAGTCCAGGTCTTATGGTGTGGCGTGCTATTGGGCACAAACACAATTCACATTTAATGCGTTTCCGGAGCACTGTGACCACTATGACCTACGTTAATGACGTTACCTCCTGACAAGGAGACCACGTGGGCATCGGATTTTAGAATTATTTTTTTTATATTTATGTTACGTGAAGTTCAAAATTCAAATAACAATCAGCCAAATCCAGTCGACGCAACTCGCAAAAATTCTCGAGAAAATGTACTTTGAAGTTTTGCATGCAAGCGTAAGTACCAAACATTAAATGATTTACACGAACAATCAATAACGAACTAAACTAACGACCGCAAAATATAATTATACCTAAAGATGGAGAAAAAAAGGCGGTAGCTTTCTGGCCTTACAACCGTGGGGTCGGTGGTTTCAATCATGTCGTGACAGATTTTTTTCGTTGTGTTCGAATACCTACATAGTTTTTATATCTAATCGTAATTTTTACGACACGTGAACGTATTTTTGTTTATTCGTAATTTTCTGTGTTTTATAGAAAGTTGTTAATAATGATGATTTCAATAAAAAAAATTACAAGTTACATTTTGTACAGTATTGGATTCACTATTAGTTGACGACATTAGTCTTTAATTGTTCAGTTTGTTAAGAGCAACGACACTCTTTTTGGAAAGTCATCTCCACAGCTACTAATGGCTTTCCAAGGAGCTAACCTACTCAACCATCGTTTTACGTGACGACAAGTTTTCAGCTCGTCTACATACACTTACAAAAAACTAACATTACACGTAGAATTAGAGATCCCAAAATGTTTTGTGCAACTGAATTCGAAAATAAAAATGTATTTGCCACACTGGGATTCGAACCACCGACTCTACAGTTGCGAGGCCCGATAGCTACCACCTCAGCTACACCGACAGATGCTCCAACTGTTTCAATTATTGCTACTTACGTGTACTTTGCAAAACTTCCAAGTCGATTTTCTCGAAAATTTTTCAGAGTTGCGTCGAATGGCTTTGGTTGATTGTTATTTAAGTTCTGAACTTCACGTAGCATAAATATAAATAAATTCTAAAATCTGATACCCATGTGGTCTCCTTGTGACAGCCGTAGCCATACCCTTTCTATGCGACACTTTAAAAGGCACATTATTTTGCACCAAACGCGCCTTCTTGATGTCACTGGATGTTACCATTTTGCCCTATCCTGCCAGATCACTTGACTTACCACCAATCGAACTGTGTGGGATATTGTGAAACCCTGGATGCAGAGCTTCTCCTCGGTGCCAACCATCGGAGATGAACTTTGAAACCAGTTGAACGTAGCACGAATGGCTACATCACAGCTCACTATTCGCGCTCTATACACTTCGAGGCCATCATGCATGGAACAAGTTACCAGTCTTATGACCGATCCTACTATATAACAGGATTCAGGTTGAACTGAGGAGACTGATATGATAATAATTTCTTCAAAATATCGGGTGATCAAAATGTCAGTATAAATTTGAAAACTTAATAAATCACGGAATAATGTAGATAGAGAGGTAAAAATTGACACACCTGCTTGGAATGACATGGGGTTTTATTAGAACAAAAAAGGTTCAAAAATGTTCGACAGATGGCGCTTCATCTGATCAGAAAAGCAATAATTAGCGCTAACAAATTAAGATAAAGCAAAGATGATGTTCTTGACAGGAAATGCTCAATATTTTCACCATCATTCCGCAACAACAGCTGTAGTCGAGGAATAATGTTCTGAAGAGCACTGTAAAGCATGTCCGTAATGATGAGTCATTGGATGTTGTCTTTCAGCATCCCTAGAGAAGTCGGTCTATCACGATACACTTGCGACTTCAGGTAACCCCAAAGCCAATAATCGCACGGACTGAGGTCTGGGGACCTGGGAGGCCAAGCATGACGAAAGTGGCGGCCGAGCACACGATCATCACCAAACGACGCGCGCAAAAGATATTTCACGCGTCTAGCAATATGGGGTGGAGCGCCATCCTGCATAAAAAGCGTACGTTCCAGCAGGTGTTTCAGCCAGGCTGGGGATGATGCGTTTCTGTAACATATCGGCGTACCTCTCACCCGTCACGGTAGCAGTTACAAAACCAGAATCACGCAGTTCCTAGAAGAAAAAAGGCCCGATAACGGTAGATGTGGTTCTAATAAAAACCAATGTCATTCCAAGCATGTGTGTCAATTTTTACCTCTCTATCTGCATTATTCCGTGATTTATTAAGTTTTCGAATTTATACTGACTTTTTGATCACCCGGTATATTAATGAATGTGTCCTATGAATATGAGCTTCCTGTTTCTAGTCGTACCAGGTGTTTTGATTTCTTCTGTGCATGAGAGTACATATGATAATTTTGTGATGGTGCAGCTCCTGTATCTTCCGTGTTTGCTGTATTAGATGCGTAGTTAAATTAGCCTCATGCAAGCCACCTTGTTTTCTTTTAACAACCAAACATGTTTCGGCACTTATTGTGCCATCTTCCGTGGGTTTTTGCTCTTTATTTTCTAGAATAACATGTTACACATTTTGATTATACAGTCATTAGGGCGAGTTGTTTGATTTGACAATTCTGTTAGATATATTAAGCCTAATTTTATTACGATACTTACATTATGTCAGGATTTGCATCTGCTTTATTTGGGGAATTACAAGTTGTTGTTGCTGTGTGTGTGTGTGTGTGTGTGTGTGTGTGTGTGTGTGTGTGTGTGTGTGGAGAGATGTTTATTTAGTAAAGGTGTGTGTGTGTGTGTGTGTGTGTGTGTGTGTGTGTGTGTGTGTGTGGAGAGATGTTTATTTAGCAAAAGTGTGTGTGTGTTTGTGTGTGTGGCCGGCCGCGGTGGCCGAGTGGACTGCGGCGCGCCAGTCACGGTCTGCACGGCCACTACGGTCGGGGGTTCCAATCCCCCCTCGGGGGTTCCAATCCCCCCTCCTTAGTATTAGCTAGTTCATAAGTAGTTTGTAAGTTTAGGGACTGATGACCCCGTAGTTAAGTCCCATAAGCTCTACAAACATTTTGTGTTTGTGTGTGTGTGTGTGTGTGAGAGAGAGAGAGAGAGAGAGAGAGAGAAAGAAAGAGAGAGAGAGAGAGAGAGAGAGAGAGAGAGACAGAAAATATTGTATAGGTGGGTGGGAGGGTGTTTGTCAGGTGTAATGTGGTGAAGGGATTTATTTATATATTTCTTTTATGGTCTCAAAGAGGGTTTTTTTTGCATAGAGATGTATATTGGTTAAGTACTTAATTACCTTGTGCTATTGCTTTCTGGGTGTGATAGTTTTCCTCTATTATTAGTTTCTGCAATAACCTGTTGCTGATTTTGATAATTTATAGGTCAGTTTCTACGTTTGCTGGGGTATGATTCTGATTTATTAAATGTTCAGCAAATGTAGCTGCTACTTTCTAGAGCTCTGAGATGTTCAGTGTATCTTGTTTTGAAATTTCTTCATTTCTGACCCACATACGGAGATTGGCAGTTACTGCATGTAAGCTGATATAGTCCTGATTGGTTGTACTTTTCAGTGTTGGTGGAATGTTTCCTTAGTCTATTCCGTGTTGTATTGTTGCATCTGTATCTTACGTTCAGCCCTTGTTTCTTAAGTATGTTGCCCACTCTGTGTGTGCTTTTGTTCTTGTAAGTCATTGTGTGCCGTTTATTGATTACAGCGTGTTAGTTTGTTGTGTACAGTGTGTCATCTCTGTGTGTGGAGTTTTCATGACTGTGTGTTGCCTGTGTTGGTAATTTTCTGTGTATTCTGTCCACTGGTTTTATGACGTACGCAGTTTCTTTTATTGTGTCCAGTTCTTCCGTGTAGTCTTGTTTGGTCATCGATGTTCTAAATAATCGGTGTAGTAGAAATCTGAAACTTGCTTCTTTCTGGATTATTGGATGACTGGAATGCTGGTCATTGTGGGCTTCCTGTACATTGTGAATTCATGTTTGTTATTTCTCTTATGTATGGTGAGATATAAGAAGTTTTGATTTCCTTCTGTTAGTGCTTCAATAGTGAATTGTATTTCTGGATGTACGGTGTTTATGTCACTGTGAAGATCTTTTATACAGGAGTGTCGTTCATCTATCAGGCATATTATATCATCCACATATCTGTATCAGTATTTTATCCTGTACTGTTTTGGTTTGAGGCTGATTAGTAGTCTGAGATACTTGCATGGGACATTCCATTTCGGAATTCGTTAGTAAATTCAATATTGCGAGAGCCACAGTATCGAAATCATTCGCTGAAATTATCCAGAATGTTCGTCAACAATTTTAGTCATTATCCCAAACCACGAAGAATGCAGTGGCCTATGGCCTGCACCTAATGACCGAGGGTAGAGGGGTTTTCGTAGAGTTGTCAATGGTAGCAGACAAACGACGCTGAGTCAATAACCGCAGAAATCTATGTGGCGCGTGCGAAGAACTATACGTTAGGACAGTGATGCGCTTTTGACATTAATAGTATGTTGTTAGCACGACATCACCGACTACGAGTTTCCTGGGTTTGTGACCATTGTCTTTGTACCATAGATGATGGGAAAACCATGGCGTGGTCAAATAAGTGTCGATTTCAGTTAGTACTAGCTCATTGTAGGTTTAGATTAGCGCGTAGACCGCATTATATAAACTTGTGGTGGCGCCATAATATTGTGTGCTGTTTTTTTACGTGGCATGGACTGGGTCCTCTGGTCCGAATGAACTGGTGATTGAACATAAATGGTTATGCTAGGCTACTTCGAACCGTTTGTAGTTATTCGTGGACTCCACGTTCCCAAACAAGCGACGGAAGTTTTGAGGACAATACGCTGTGTCACCCAGGCCACAACTTTTAGCAATTACGTTGACGAACATTGCGGATAATATCAGCGAATGGTTTCGTCAACCTATTCGACCGCCATATGTCCCATCAAACCTTTACAGAATACAATCTAGAGGTCAGCTCGTACACAAGAAGGAGGTTTTACACGTTATTAGAATGTATTCCAAGACTTTTGTCACCTAAATGTATTCATAAAATGAACCCAGTGTTAAATTTTATTGCAAGGATTGAGGTCTCAAAAAAGAAATTACTAAACACATATGTTCAGTGCGTTATTAATATTTTTCAAAATATGATCCTCATATCAACAACATGCTGTCAGAATTTTTCTCATGTCTTTCTGCATTTGGGGAGGTTGTAACCAAACTCTGGTTCGTACACGCCGTCCAAATCCTTGGAAAATCTACAACAGATTTTTCTTGGTCCGGGGGAGCGAAAAGAAGGGAGGGGTAGTTACATCTGAATTGACGCACATTGCTACACCACATTTAATTAGTGTCTCGTTAGCAATTCCAGACTAGTGGCAGGGCTTTATAGCTTGAATTTTGCGCCTGGTTGTATCGCTACAGTCAGATATATACTTTTGAAGCTCACAACCCTTAGAAGAAGGAGTGACATGCGACTAAATCACTATATAGGCGTGTAGAACATTTACTAAAAATATTCAAACTAATCGACCGTTTCAAGGCGTTGCATTCAATCCAATGGCAAATTTGAAAATTTGTGTCGTACCGGGACTCGAAACCCGATTTCCCGCTTTAGGCCAACGGTCGTCTTCTCGTCCTGCCTACATTTTTCGGTAGGCCTAATGGTTAAGGCGAACACTGGCCCAAAGCGGGAAATCCGAGTTAGAGTACGAGGCCGGCACAAATTTTCAATTTCATCTTTCAATGTAATTGTATAAGTCATTTCGAAAAGGCCATATCCACCAAAGTAATCTTTTAAGGAAAAAGGGAAAACTGTTTCTATTCCAATACCGAAGTGTAATATTATTCGAGGTTGGAGTGTAGCATATGCTATTTTCAAAGAGATCTGGCGTTTCTTAGAGTACTTTCCAGATTTTGAAATAAAATGGGTATGTGGCGGTGATGGCCATATGGCGTTCTTGAAATTACTGATTCAATTCAAACTCCTCGAAACGGCCGAGATATTTGAATGGCTCCTATTCGTAAATTTACGACTATTATAAACCAATTGTGTTTTCAACTTGTCGATTAATGTTACAAAATAAGCTGTTTAGTATTTACACGAACATTCAGACAAATAAGATCAGATAAATTGACAGATTAAGTTCAGAACACTTACTTTTGTCCTTGTTGATTGATTTCCGTTTCACTGCAACTCGTTGTTGTAGCCACACCTTCGCCTGTTTTATTGTTGTTATCGGAGGTGTCGTCGAAGGCAGACACCTGCACAATGTGTAGATAAAGTCTTAGTTAGCTTCTGCAGATTATCTTATGACCCTTACCATAACAAGCAAACAGAGGAAAGACATGGAAATTCTTACAGTAACAGCAGGAATAATATGTTCCAGAATATTGTGAAATACCAAATAAGTATTCGGCAATAATCAGGCAGCTAATATAATAAATATTAGCTACGGGTAACTGTAGGAACTTCGTGAGTTCGAATATTTAAGGGAGGACACTACCCTGGAAAAGAATGTTTATGAGCCCCGTTGCCGCAAAATGCGAACAGCACTCAGACTAGCAAAAGATATACACAAGAAGAATGCCACATCAAAATACGCATAACAGAGACTATGAAACAGTCATACATCTAGAGTGTCTTCATTAGACTGAAAATGTTACTTTTATTAAATCGTCTTATATTTAAGACATCCAAAACAGATAAATGTATGTGACCAAGAAAACGTTTGGTCCAAAAATTCACGAAGGAGGAAGATCCATAGCAAAAGCAGCAACGGAAATTTAATAGTGTATAAAATATACATCGATATAAAAATGTAATGAGTGTATCAAAATTACTGAACAAACTAGATGAAGCACAAGAGTTTTAAATTTCTACGGAACTTGTAGCAAGGCTAAAACTGAAACAGAGAAAATATCGGCACTGTAAATGATGGTCTCATGGGACAAGCAATAGTACAGTTCATGTATCAGACCGAAAAATTATGCGGTAAAATAATGATGATTAGCCGGTTGTTCTGAGAGGAAACGCCAAGAATACGAACACTACTGTATGAAGTTCTGAGGGTTAGAGAATGAAATTACCATGGGAACAAATAAAAGTTAAAAGTAACAACATTGGACTGTGTAACAAATTGAGTGATCCCAACAGGGTTCGAACGTGAATAATAGTAATATATTTGTTAAGGCATTCTGAACTCTAAAATTTGTAATGACGTTATTTGTTTTTTAGTCGATCCTTGGTAGAGAAACGGGTTCTTGGAATATAAGCCCATAATCAGGAAATACACTAGTGTGGTGACATATAAACTCATTGACATAAATCACTGTAAATATAAGAAATGTATTCGCAATTGCGAATATTAATCAGCATCAGCTGTATGGTGTAATGGTGATATATTAAAATTTGAGTCGGGCCGGGACTCGAACCCGGATTTCCCGCTTATCGCGAGCGGTCGCGTTACGATTACGTTACCCGCGCACGCTTCCCGGAACGACCCAAACCTTCATATGCCACACATTGTCTACTGCCCATGAATGCTCGTACATTCTATGATGTAATTCCCGCACAGGGTGAGACTTTTTAGTACATTTGTCGCAAGCCTTGCTATGACTGATTTTAAATACAATGTGCAGTGTCCGTGTTTATTGATAGAACTAAGCAAATGTCCTTCAGACATGCATGCATGTCTGAAGGACATTTGCTTAGTTCTATCAATGTACACGGACACTGCACATCGTATATAAATCACTGTCTTTTTCAGTTTCAATAATCAGTAAAGGGACTCATATAACGGAAGAGGCCCGGATTCAGTTGATCAAAAGGTCCTTCAAGCCAGTCTGTAGAGCTACACAGTTCGTTTTACAGATCGCTGTCTGTTCCTTTCCCTTAGGTGGCGCTGGAAACAACTAAGATTACTTTCGAGACTAGAACCAATCTAATCCTTGCATAGTAGGACTAACGACCCGAATTAACCCACAGTTTGTGGATGGAGTCTTGACAATGACAGCAGATACGTCGCCTACACAACTGATTTTGTCGCCGTAGCAAGATTTAACGATTTAAATCCCGTAATGTACCGTGTTTGCTGACAAATGATATTTCCAACTGTGAAATGTTATCTATATATTCCATTACAGTACACTGGCATTGTCCACATTTCGAACTCTTTTCCAGAGAATTTAGCAGTGAATGTTGTCAGGGCAGCGTAATGATTCTCATACTGTGAAGAGAACACAGCCAGACAGATGTCATAAGCTCTATCTAATAGTTGCCGCGTGGGAATGCGCGCTATGCTACGACTTGCGCAGCCGCTCCCCGTCGAAGGTTCACGACCTCTCTCTCGCTTGTGTGTGTGTCTGTGTGTGTGTGTGTGTGTGTGTGTGTGTGCGCGCGCGCGCGCGCGCGTAAGCGATTATGGTTTGTAAGTCTAGGGGCCTATGACCCTAGCAGTTTGGTCCCTTACATTCACATAATATTTGAATTTTTTTTTATCTAAGAGTTGTTTCACGAGAGATATTAAGGAGGGCTTCCACGTTAAGACGAGCGCTATACAAGAGGGCAGTAAGCGGCAGTTATTCATCGGGGTTTCCCTATACATAAGAAGTTGCTGGTCGGGAGCCATTACGGGCTCCTGTATGTCAGTCGTACAGGCCCAACAGAGCTAGGATCGTAGCAGTGGAGTGGCAATGAGCATTAACATGCAGAATAACGAGGTGCTGTTAGACGTAATGCAACCCCTCCTTCGTCCAGCACTTACGCGAAAGCAACGACATTTCATGGAAGAGAACCACATCCTTCTGCAATACACGATACCACAACGCTGTTACTGACCAGGACCACTTGCGTCCCTGGCAGTGGGATATTCTATTTATTTGAAAAAGTGAAAGATCCACTGTGATGGATCCCATACAACACCATAGATGACATTATCCATGCCACAGGGAGGACAATATGACACATCAATAGAAACAGTCGCTCAGATTACATGTCAGGCATTCCGAAAACTCGGTAACTCAACATAGAACGAAATTGGGATCCTGTGTAGGTGTCTGTATACAAAGTAATCGACTTTTGATATTCTAGGCGCCATGTCAGGGACTACACGGCTGCTCCCGCAGGAGGTTCGAATTCTCCCTCTAGGATGGCTGTGTGTATTGTCCTTAGGTTATTTAAAGTTAGTCCCTAGGCTTACAAATTACTTAAGATAAGGACAGCACGCACACACACACACACAGTCCGTAGCATGATGCCTTACACCACGTGGCCAAATCCCGCCCTGGGTTCCGCAGTCCTTGACCAGATAATTTCGCTAGGCGAGAGATCAGGAGAACAGGAAGGCTAACGTAGTAATGGAATCCGATGGGAGACGAGGAAGTCTTGGTCGGCATTATCCAGTATCAATGTAGTCGTTGACAATTTCCGAAGATATGCGAAGAGAACTGTCTCCGAAAAACCAGAAGTGTAAAGATGACTGGTTAGTGTGCCGACAATGCTTACTACGGAGGAGCGGGAATGGAATCCAATACAACCCAAAATTGTAAAACAGGGCGCGGAACCAGTACGACGGGGCGTAAGGCAACGGATCAACTGACCCTAACGATGGCGTATCCAAGCCGACGATCGTAGGGGTGAAGTCAGAATAAAGATTCCACAGTAAAAAATACAGTGTCCTTCTCATCTCGCGATTCTGCCTACACCATCTCTATGGTCTAGACCCACTATTTCGATTTGAAACGCATTTCTAGTACAATGAAGCAGCCATCGTTACGTCTCTGAAGTGTCAGAGCCTTTTGCCTTCCCATACTTTCTACATCTACATCTACATGGGATACTCTGCAAATCACATTTAAGTGCCTGGCAGAGGGTTCATCGAACCACAATTATACTATTTATCTCCCATTCCATTCTCGAATAGCGCGCGGGAAGAAAGAACACCTGAATCTCTCTGTTCGAGCTCTGATTTCTCGTATTTTATTCTGATGATCATTTCTACCTATGTAAGTGGGAGTCAACAATATATTTTCGCATTCGGAGGAGAATGTTGGCGATTGGAGTTTCGCAAGTAACCCACGCCTCAGCGATAAGCGCCGTTGTTGTAATGATTCCCATCCCAGATCCTGTATCATTTCCGTAACGCTGTCTCCCCTGTATCGTGACAATACGAAACGAGCTGCCCTTCTTTGGACACTTTCGATGTCCTCCGTCAAACCCACCTGATAAGGATCCCACACTGGGCTGCAATACTCCAAAAATGGACGGACAAGCGCAGTGTATGCAGTTTCTTTAGTAGTTCTGTTGCATCTTTTAAGGATTCTGCCAATAAAACGCAGTCTCTGGTTCGCCTTTCCCACGATATTATCTACGTGTTCTTTACAGTTTAAGTCTGAAGTAATAGTGATTCCTAGGTATTTTGTGGAGTTTACGGCCTTCACATTTGATTGATTTATGTTGTAAACAAAGTTTAACGGATTTCTTTTCGTACTCATGTGGACGACTTCACACTTCTCATTATTTAGAGTCAATTGCCAATTTTTACACCATACTGATATCTTATTCAGATCGTTCTGCAGTTGGTTTTGATCTTCAGATGATTTTACTAGACGGTAAATGACGGCGTCATCTGCAAACAACCTAAGAGAGCTACTTAGATTTTCCCCTAAATCGTTTATGTAAATAAGTAATAGCAGAGGACCAATAACACTACCTTGTGGAACGCCCGATATCACCTCTGTTTTAGTCGATGCCTTACCATCGATTACTACGAACTGTGTCCTCTCTGACAAGAAATCCCCTATCCAATTGCAAATTTGGGGCGATATACCATAACCACGCAATTTGATTAAAAGCCGTTTGTGAGGTACGGTGTCAAAAGCTTTCTGGAAATCAAGAAATACGGAATCGATTTGCGAACCTTTGTCGATAGCACCCATCACTTCGTGTGAATATAGAGCTAGTTGTGTTTCGCATGAACGATATTTTCTAAATCCGTGTTGACCTTGGGTCAATAGATCGTTCTGTTCGAGATAATTCATAATATTTGAATACAGGATATGTTCCAAAACCCTGCTGCAAATTGACGTCAATGAAATAGGCCTGTAGTTTAGTGGGTTACTCCTACTGCCTTTCTTGAATATAGGTGTGACCTGTGCAACTTTCCAATCTTTTGGTACAGATCCTTCTATGAGAGAGCGGTTGTATATGACTGTTAAGTAAGGAGCTATCGCTTCAGCATAATCAGATAGAAATCTAATGGGTATACAATCCGGACCAGAAGACTTGTTCTTATTAAGTGATTTTAGTTGCTGCACTACTCCGATGATATCTACTTCTATGTTACTCATTACGGCATCTGTTCGTAATTCGAAATCTGGAATATTGGTTTCGTCTTCTTTAGTGAATGAGTTTCTAAAAGCTAAGTTTAGTAACTCTGCTTTAGTAGCGCTGTCATCGGCAGGATCGCCATTACTATCACGTAGTGAAGGTATTGTTTGTGACTTTCCCCGAGTATATTTAACATATGACCAAAATCTCTTTGGGTTTTCAGTCAAATTACGGGGAAGAGTTTCGTTGTGATAAATGTTGTAGGCATCTCGCATTGAAATCCTCGCTAAATTTCGAGTTTCTGAGTACAATCGCAAATCCTGGGGATTTCGTGTTCGTTTAAATTTAGTATGCCTTTTCCTTTGCTTTTGCAACAGTGTCCTAACCTGTTTTGTGTACCAAGGGGGATCGCCTCCTTCTTTTATTAATTTATTAGGTATAAAACTTTCAATTGCTGTCGATACCACTTCTTTGAATTTGAGCCACATCTGGTCTGCACCTACGTTTAGTGTTAGAAACGAGTGGAAGCTGTCTTTCAAGAAGCAATGTATTTTGTTTCTATCTGCTTTTCTGAACAAATATACTTTGCGTTTATTTTTGGTAACTTTGGGACTTTCGATATTCAATTTCGCTACTACAGCTCTGTGTTCACTAATACCTGTATCCGTTTTGATGCTCATTATGAGCTCAGGATTATTTGTTGCTAAGAGATCAAGTGTGTTTTCACATCCATTTACAATTCTAGTTGGCTCATGAACTAATTGTTCGAAGTAATTCTCAGAGAATGCGTTGAGTACAATTTCGGACGATGTTTTATGCCTACCTCCTGATTTGAAAATATAATTTCGCCAACAGATCGAGGGTAAATTAAAATCACCACCTACTATTATCGTGTGAGTCGGGTACGTTTTTGTAATTAGACTCAGGTTTTCTTTGAACCTTTCTGCTATTGTATCGTCAGATCTTGGATCTTGGCGACTGCTACATTGTAACAGGATAATGTTCGAACACACGCGTCACGCAATGTACAAGACTTGTTCATCACCTCTCAGGCTGCATTACTCTCTGTTCTCCTGATCTCTCGCTAAGAATGTCAAGAATGGTGGGACGAGTGACGCGAGATAGACCATCTGCTGCTACACCAGATCTGTTATGCAAATACGTAGAAGCAGCATGAACTCCTACATCCCAGTGTCAGTTCCTGAGCCTCTTTGGTTACATGTCTTTCCCTCCGTGTTTCTGCCTATGAAAAACGCGTGTCGAGGATTGCGGGCCGGCCGTGGTGACCGAGGGACTGAGGCACTCCAGTCACGGTCTGCACGGCCACTACGGTCGGGGGTTCGAATATCCCCTCGGGCATGGATATTTGTGCCGTCCTTAGTATTAGTTAGTTCATAAGTAGTTTGTAAGTTTAGGGACTGATGACCCCGTAGTTAAGTCCCATAAGCTGTACAGACATTTGAACTTTTTTTTTTTTTTTTTTTTGATGATTTCGGAACGACTGAGGCGGGATACACCATTCGCTGTTAGGTCAGATCAACATTGTCACTACGTAGAAGCAGCCAGGACTGCTATACCCCGGAATAACAACAAGAGAGTCTTTCATTCAATGTTGAAGCGTTTAACAGCGGATATAGCCAGCATTGGTAGTAACATACAATAGTGATTTCATCATCTTCGACACCTGTTAAGGTGTACCTGTATCTATCACACCTAATTTTCAATTAAAGTCGTGCGATAAAGTGTTTTTAGAAGAGATTTAGTCTCAATATCTGGTACAGTCTTAACTAAGCAAATAAAATTGTCAGATATCGAAATGGTAACGATGTGAATGAAACTGAAATGATGATACAATAAAGATTTGCGTTACTGGAATTATGTTATATAACAGTGAGAAATCCTCATTCACAAATGAAGTAAGTCAGAACTTATCACCAGTAATAAATTATATCATAAACTATTTTCCTTAACTGGAAAAATGACGCCAAAATGCCTGGTTTTAATTACTAATGAATATTTTGAGATAATAAAATCGAAGCCAAACAAAAGTTCTTGGACTACGTGAATACGCTAAAAATATATATCTTCAAAACACAACAGGCAACATTTTGGAGAAAGCTGTGTGAGGCGTATCCGATATTACCATGAAAGCATTTACGATATCTGTTCCATTCATTACAACCTACGGTTATGGTGGCAATGAAAACAAAATCAAGGAATCTATTTAACTAGGAACATTACATTATTTACGATGTACACTAGCAGAGATCAAACCGAATATAAAAAAGTTGTTAAAAATAAGTATTACCAACCATCTCATTGACTTTAATTATTTCTTGGTTTAATACAACAGTTACAAAAACATGTGAGTTTCATTTATTGAACGTTAGTAAATTGTTGTACATTTTCCTACAATTGTTAAAACTAGAACGTTCAAACAATCATAATGAATGAAGGATTGGTCCTGAAGCACACATTTACTTTTTTCTACTCTCAACTTCAGCTAGACACGAAAGTCTGTTAGGGGTACTGGTTTATGTATAATTTCTTTGGGGTTAAATTGTTTCAAAAAGGTTTTTTACCATAAAACACTTACTTCTGACCGCGAAAAATATTCATTATATTTACTTCTAAGAAATGATTATCTGATCGCCCACAGAAACTCCCAGATACCTAACCTAGAGTTCATCACATGCTGCTAAATTAAACGCAACTGAAATACGCTATATGAATTTATGTCTTCAACACTGAGTCCTATGGCGGGGAACTACGGTAAAATGAGTTACTGATTCAATTAATGACAATAGTAAGGTAATGCAGTCAACAATCCGAAGATTGGTTTGAACACCACAGTGCTTTACTAGGCATGGTCCTGTTTGGGGGTGGTATGCCGTTGCCTTCCTCCGACCTTCGAACCGACTTACCAAGCCAGGTATTAGGGGGATATATAGTTGAACGTGGATTTCGAACACCGTGCTACTCGACATTTTTCATATCAGTAACATTGACAGAGATGAAAGAAGTTAAAAGTGAAAGACAAAAATCCTAGGACTTGGCAGGGATCGAACACGCGACCTTTGGATTCACAGTCTGTTACTCTACCACTGTGCTAATGAGCCACACTATAATAACGGTAACTGATAATAATTAGTTAGTTAAATATCAATATCGACAACAATGAAATTAAGTTTGGAGGGGTACTTCAAATGAGATTCACGTCTAAAATGAACTTGGGTTTGTTACACTAATTTCAACTCGACACTTTATAAAACCGACAAACAATTTAAGTGCGTCTGACGCTTTCAGTGTCACGCGGTTAATTGACACAAGTGAAGATAAAAAAAAAGAATAATGAAATCTTGGTGCACATTCCGTCAATGCCTCGAATAAACCCCTTAATGTACACCTAGACTCTGCAGTGGTAGCTTGTTCGTACGTCATAAAAATGACCCTATCTTTCTATTTTCAAGTTGAAATATTATGAATTCGTATACGCCGGAATACATGTTAATTCTCACCAAAGGAGCGGGCGATGTAAATATGCTCACTAACATATACCGTCATCACGATATACACGATAATGTGGGTTAACAAATACTTGAGTTTTATTTACATTTCTGTAACTATGATTTAGGTTCAGTTACAAATGATGTTGTTCCAAAGGCATCCCACAGTGGTTACACCGGTTCCCGCTGAATCACCAAAGTTAATCACTATAGCACTTGTCTGGTCACCGACCGCGTGTGACAAGCGCTGTTGGCACGCGGGGTGCACTCAGCCCTGCTTGATTGAGAACTAGCGGCTGCGTTCACGAAAACCGACACAGCGGCCGGAAGTGCGGGGTGCTAACCGCGTCACCGTCAATATCGCATTCGTTGACGCTTTCGGGCGGAAGATGACATGTCGGCCGGTCCGCACCCGGTGTACCTTCGAGTTCTGTGGGACGGAGATATTCAGATGCACCGACTGCTAATCGAACACCTTAATGATTTTGGCAGGTCTCCTCTTCAGTAAATGTCGCAGGTATTTTATTTTTTCTGTCTTAATCGTTCTTACAACTAAAAGGTTCCAACACTGAAAGCGGTTAAGTTTTTAGCATCACCAGATACTATTAGTATCATGACTAAATCTTATACTTTTTAACATTGAAGGTAGAGCAGTCAACAATTCGAAGATTGGTTTGAATACCACCGTGCTTTACTAGGTATGGTCCTGTTTGGAAAATGTTCAAATGTTTGTAGAACTTATGGGACTTAACTACGAGGTCATCAGTCCCTAAGCTTACAAACTACTTATGAACTAGCTAACACTAAGGACGGCACAAATATCAAAATGTTCAAATGTTTGTATAGTCTATGGGACTTAACTACGGGGTCATCAGTCCCTAAACTTACAAACTACTTATGAACTACTTACGAACTAGGACGGCACAAATATCCATGCCCGAGGGGGGATTCGAACCCTCGACCGTAGTGGCCGTGCAGACCGTGACTGAATTGCCTCAGTCCCCGCGGCCACCGCGGCCGGCGCACAAATATCCATCCCCGAGGGGGGATTCGAAACCCCGACCGTAGTGGCCGTGCAGAACGTGACTGGAGCGCCTCAGTCCCCTCGGCCACCGCGGCCGGCGGTCCTGTTTGGAGGTGGTATGCCGTTGCTTCCTCCGACCTTCGAACTGACTTACCCAGCCAGTTATAGGGGGACCTACAGTTTAACGTGGGTTCCGAACCACGGTGCTACTCGGTATTTTTGACATGAGCAATACTGCCAGAGGTGAATGAAGTGGAAAGTGACAGATAAAAATCCTGGGACCTGGCGGGGATCGAACCCCAGACGTTCAGATCTGTAGTCTGGCACTCTTAACACTGTGAAACCGAGGCGCACACTTTAAAATAGTCTTTCTATAATGTACTTTTCTTTTCAACTTTTTATAAAACAAATGAAAAGACAACTTATCCTTGCTTTGCCGTTCGGGAGTAACCGAGCGGTCTGGATCGCCACGATACGGATCGCGCGGCCTCCCGCGTCGGGGGTTCGAAACCTTCCTCGAGCATGGATGTGTGTGTTGTTCTTAGGTTATTTTAAGCAGTTTGTAAGTCTAGGGACTTATGAGCAAAGTAGTTTGGTCCCATACAATTACAAACATTTGAATTTTTATCCTTCCTTTGACTTCTCAATTTACTTATTCGACTTGTTGTAGTGGGAGCTATTTGCCTAACTTGGTTTCCGAACCACGGTTTAGCTTTTCACATAAAGAGACACTGTCACAGGGAAAAGAAGTAATAAGTGAAAGATTCATAGCCTGTGATTCGCCAGGAATCGAATTCGACGGTTTTAGATTTATAGTTTACCACTGAGCTCTCTAGATTAGCTGGTAAAGAAAAGAGAAGATCTGGTCAGAGGATCACCACCGTATCTACAGCGGAGAAAGAGACGGAGAGAAAAAAGCCTATGCCGCAGTAGTCGTAAGCCTAGTACGCTCTGAGACGCAAAGCTGTATTGCTGTCGTAAGGCTGCTTCTGAAGGCAACTCCTTGTATCGTATCTCGAATTGGGTGCATGTAGGGTAGTATTACCCAGGCATTTTGAATCCTCAGACTCAGAATTGCGGACGATTGTCATTGTGGATGTGAGTCAGAGACAAGCGAAGATTGAACATCGCATTGTTCCGCCATACAGTGTACGGTCTGACAAGCTGCAGTATACCAAAGGTTGCATAAATGGCTTAATGTATGGAGATGCAGTGGCCCAGTGAGTGTTAATATTCTCTCTTTGGTAGTGTGTTCTGAATAAGTATGGTGTGTAGCCACAAACGAACTGAACGATTATTAGCACTTTGTAGAATATGATTGGCAGTGGTTGGCCAGGAATATCGCGTGCGAAACCGAAGAAGCTAAGAGTATGCAAACTTCAAAGAAATATAACTGATTTATTTTAGATATCTTGAAGAGATAAAAGAAACTCATAAAGGAATCTGCCGTTGCCAAACACTTTGGTTGAAATTGCAGTTAGGCTGTCAGTGTTCATTACTTCTAGTTCATTTACAAGAGATGTTTAGACTTGAAAGATATTGAATAAAAATGTTCAAATATCTTAAATACGCCACGCATTTTCGTGACATTTCCTGTTTACTCAGACATTTATTTCAGACCAAGGTTAGCTTGAGAAGATATTGGAGCTATGAATTGGGCATATTTGTAGAAACTTTGAGAACAGCAACTCTTGCATTTAAATTCGTTATTCCTTTAGGTATTCTTCTTTCTTTTAGTCTTAATCATTTAACTATAACTAGTAGTTTAGTGTTGCTTTTCTGTTGCGGAATCTTTATTATTCTGTGTATATCACGGGACAACATAATTTCAGACGAGCTACTTTTCACTGCGTACAGCGGGCACGGTAAATCTCTGCCCACGACCAGTGAAGGATTTAGGGTCGCTTGGGGCCGCTATTTCTCCACTAAGAATTTAAAACTCCAGGAGAGGTAGCAGCGAACTGAGTGTCCTCCAGAACTCTGCCATTAGTATGTCCGGAAATAGGTGGCGAGTGGCAGGTAAATCTCCAACCTCTCCTTCGCATAACACTACATAAGGTGCTCATTCGGTTTAGGACCAGCTACAAGACCACTACTTTGTAAATGACATCTAAAAGATAGCTTCTCTAAGATGTTCGAATTTCTACCCACTCGACTTGGGCGAAATTCGGAGCCTTACACTTTGCACTCTGAGTGGGAACTCAGAGATTCATCAAAAGGGTTCTCTGATTTGTTCTCCGGATGTAAATTCCCCTTCACTGTCCAAATTCTATTGCAGCGAGCTCGATATTAGTTTCTAAATATTTATAATGCTGGACAGTGATAAGGTCCATGATACGTGGTAACCTCTTGTGAAAGTGCACCTTGGAAAAATTAGTTCGTCTTCTCGCTAGAAAAAACGCAACTGTTGAAATCTCACTCCATTCTTAGTAACGTGCCGTAGACAGGGAAATTCATTCTCATTGTTTTCCTCAGTTCTGCCTAACAATCAGTTCTTTAGTAAATTGCATTCCGAACTTTATTTTCTCTGGTTGCTGAAAGGCTCACTCATTGTCGGGACGCAAGCCAAATTTCTTTCATAACTGAACGATAATCATGTTGCCTCCGTAGTCATTTCCCCTCATTCTAATTAAATAGTGTGTGAATAAAATCTCTAAGCTTATATTTTTGTGAACAAAGGTGAAGTCAAAAACTTGATTTATTTAAATACACTTTACTAAAGAAACAGGCCTATGTACGTAAAATCCGCACGTTGTGAAGGAGGTTACGCTAGCGACGTTCGTGTTCAAGACTCGCTCGTTGGACACAAATCGTCAACTCTGGTCAGCTAAGCACCGCCATTTTGATCTGGTTGCCATTCACTATGATCCTTAAAGTTTTATGGGGATCATTCACGATCGTCCAAGGGATTTCCACCTGGTTAAAGCCCCGCAACGCTAAGAAGGTGCATTTTCGATCATTAATGTGGGCATCAGCAAGGCGATAAAAGGAGTTCAAGGTAGCTTTCAGCCCAGCGATGTCATCGACATTTCATACTAAAACCACGACATTTTCAACACACGCGCAGAGCAAAAATCGTTTCCTTAATATAGACTAGCTACTTAGCTGGCAATACAGCGGAGGAAAGGTTGCAAAAACAGCGAAATTCCTTGGGGTAGGGCACACAGAATTGGGATCTTGAATTTGGGTGACCATGGATTCCAGTGAAGAGAAATGATTAGACTTGGCATACATCGTGAAAAAAACTAATAGTCGTTAACACTCTCATTAAGAAACTATGACTCACACGATCTAATACCTTCTCTAAGTCAAGAAAACTCGAGACCTGTTGAATATTAGTGGGTGAGGACACAGGAACGACATTTCGACATTCGGTAACAGAAGTCATTGTCGTGTGTCAAAGCACACAACTTTGTTGGACGCCAATTATTTTATCTTGTAACTCAGAAACACAGGCGTTAACAGCTCGAGCGGCAATTTTATCGTCAAAGTTCAGGAGAGTAATTGGCCAGACGGAGTCAATATGAGATTGGCTTGTGCTTCTCGGCCTAAGGACAATTTTGCCTTCCTTGAAAAGAAGAGGAAGTAAAACTCTCCATGTCACTACACTGACCATATACGTTATCTTAGCGCCTATCAAAGGCCGAAAATAAACATAAAATTCCTTAGTTATACCATCCAATCCAGGTGACTTGCGTTACTGAAAGTTATATACACAGTCTTTGTGTAAGACACTCAGAAAAGGGTCGTTTAAGGAGTGAGAATACAGTCCATCAAAGGTATAAAATCATCAGGACAGATTTCAAGCGGACCATGAGTATCATACAATTCAGTACAATAATTCAAAATTAAACTGTAAATGTCATGATGGAACGTTAACACTCTACCATCCACATCAGCGAGGGAGGGAATACAAACGTGTTTCCTTCGCGCTCGCGACTGGATAAGATGGTATAATGACGTCAGTCATCCTTTAAAAAAGAACTTGATGGAGATCTCTTCCAGAGTCCCTCCCTATGAAATTATTTTAGCTGCAGCAATTTAATTTTAATTCGACGTACATCCATAAACCTTAATGGATATTGCCTGATGCTATCATAAGGTTGACTTAACACCGAAGAATAAAATTCTTGTTTCCACCGAACTTCTGGCGCCATCGCCAGGTTTACTTATTTGTGATTTTTCATCCAGTGTCCACCAATCCACAACTCACAAGTACTGTTCTATTACGCGAGAGCAACGAACCTATACCTCCTGAATGATCGCCTCAATGGAATAATCTTGTAGGTGGGCGATATTAAACATTCAATTTTATTGGCTGCTGCACATAATTTAATGTGACGGTTACAATATAATGATTAGTAAAACAGGCAGGTATCACACCGACGTCCAAAGACTTCCCATATCAGCAATCAGAAAGAAAAAACGGAGGTCGAGTCAACTGCTGGAGGAGGCAGTAAAATAAGAAAACGGTACACCTGTAGGACACCGAGATATCTATGCGTCACCAAGATACAAGGAGCACACCATGTCATCAAGCTCTTTACTGGAAATAAAATCAGCAGACTGATCCACCGGCCATAGAACACAACGGTAGTCACGACCCAATAGAACGTTTGCCGGAGATTTACGAAGGAGGCAGACAATTTCTTCTTTGTAGAATCGCGATCGTTACATAGAGCGACCAGAGCCAGAAGGGGCATAGAGAAAATCTAAAGTAAGACTATAAAAGGTGCATCCAATTACCCTGCCATTTTGCAGTACTTTAAAATGTCTTACTGCAAGGGCCGACGCAGGGCATGTGCGAAACTTGCGGCCGCACGGGGAGGCACTTCAGCGGGGCGGCGACGCAATGGCAGGTCTAACGCCCGTCTTGGACAAGGCGAGCGGCATTTTGTGACAACTCAGTTTTGTTTTGAGAGTAGGCGTTGTAGTGTTCATGTGGTCGTTGAATATTAAACCTTTATTTTTTAATTGGTGCCTTTATTTTTAGAAGAACAATTACAGCCGTTGTTGCGATTTTTACGAATGAAAAAAAAGTGACAATTCGTATTGTTATGTGCTGAAATAGTAGCGATTTTTGGGGATGTAGTGTGAGGTTTATTTATTACCTAAACAATGTTTTACCTTTTTGAGTGATAAATGCCTCAGAACTTATACATCCAAATCTGTGCAATTGTGGCGTGATAACATGATTTACAACTTAGTAGTCCGCAGCAAACCTAAACATATCAAACAACATTGTTGTCCACAGGTAACCTAAACATAACAATCTATCCGTGCACTGTAAATAATATCACTGTACCCATCCCCCAAAGATAATCCATCTATCTACATCTACATGGGATACTCTGCAAATCACATTTAAGTGCCTGGCAGAGGGTTCATCAAACCACAATTATACTATTTATCTCCCATTCCATTCTCGAATAGCGCGGGAAGAAAGAACACCTGAATCTCTCTGTTCGAGCTCTGATTTCTCGTATTTTATTCTGATGATCATTTCTACCTATGTAAGTGGGAGTCAACAATATATTTTCGCATTCGGAGGAGAATGTTGGCGATTGGAGTTTCGCAAGTAGCCCACGCCGCAGCGATAAGCGCCGTTGTTGTAACGTTTCCCATCCCAGATCCTGTATCATTTCCGTAACGCTGTCTCCCCTGTATCGCGACAATACGAAACGAGCTGCCCTTCTTTGGACTCTTTCGATGTCCTCCGTCAAACCCAACTGATAAGGATCCCACGCTGGGCAGCAATACTCCAAAAATGGACGGACAAGCGTAGTGTATGCAGTTTCTTTAGTAGTTCAGTTGCATGTTTTAAGGGTTCTGCCAATAAAACGCAGTCTCTGGTTCGCCTTTCCCACGATATTATCTACGTGTTTTTTCCAATTTAAGTCTGAAGTAATAGTAATTCCAAGGTATTTTGTGGAGTTTACGGCCTTCACTTTTGATTGATTTATCTTGTAAACAAAGTTTAACGGATTTCTTTTCGTACTCATGTGGACGACTTCACACTTCTCATTATTTAGAGTCAATTGCCAATTTTTACACCATACTGTTATCTTATTCAGACCGTTCATCAAAAAATGTTCAAATGTTTGTAGAGCTTATGGGACTTAACTACGGGGTCATCAGTCCCTAAACTTACAAACTACTTATGAACTAAGACTAAGGACGGCACAAATATCCATGCCCAAGGGGGGATTCGAACCCCCGACCGTAGTGGCCGTGCAGACCGTGACTGGCGCGCCTCAGTCCCCTCGGTCACCGCGGCCGGCTCAGATCGTTCTGCAGTTGGTTTTGATCTTCAGATGATTTTACTAGACGGTAAATGACGGCGTCATCTGCAAACAACCTAAGAGAGCTACTTAGATTTTCCCCTTAATCGTTTATCCATCACTTTACTGCCAGACATACCACTCCAAACACGAAAGTTGTCTGATATCTTTGTAATTATCTTTTTAATAATCTTTGGCATACCCACTCTATACATTGACCACTTGTATTGTAACGTTATCATGAACATATATCTGTATAATTATATTAAACAAACTTGTGGGTACAAATGTGGTACTTATTTTATGTTAATGATATGGAATTATCTACTTGTTCTAACGATTTCATTACAATGACAATTGCTTAGAAATAACTTGTCTGAAGAGTTTCATGTAAATAACCACCAACTCATGCTACTTGTAATGTACTCTACATCTGTAATTCATATCGCCTTGTGATAATTTTAATAATACTATTCACAGCACTTGATAATGGCCTAAGGCCGAAACCCAGTGGTGGAAATAAACATATTTCAGTCAAATGGCGGTGAATTCCTTTAAAAATAACACGTATTGGCAGTTGGCCGATGGAATCAAGACCGTTCAGATGCAATTTTATTGCTTTTCTTATCTTGTAAAAAGAGGCGCGCCACAAGTAGTTGTAACTTGCGATTATAGTCTATAATATACATTGATGAATTAGGGCAGTGTTTTTCATGTCGAGTTTGGTAGAGTAAAATGTCTGGAATGAAATTCAGAATGTCGGAATTTTGGAATTTTTGTCATTAGAACTGAATTTTGTAACTTAATATGTAACGTTTTACTTTTTAGATCTAGTTCCTGCAAAAAATCTTAACACTACTAGCGGATAATTAAGTTGCATTTTATTTCTACGTTCCCACTCGTACTTAGTATTGGATTTGTACAAAATCAACCAATTTGGGTCTTATAGTAGTATTCGAAAACAAATTTAAAATTCACACAGTTCACATCCAGTTTCGACCTCATTATGAACTTCGCCATTATTAAGGGAAGAGACAAAGGAATTTTTTTCTTTAGCTGTCACTAAACTTTGAATTAAATAAATGAAGAAACTAAGAAATTAATTTTACCGACTAACACTAGCATGTCTCCTGCCAGACCAAAATTTCCAACTCATTCACAGACTGCTGACGTAGTGGCCTGCCCATTATCTCTCAGTATTTATTGCATTTCACTGATGTCCATAAGAGCTCGAGCCTGGGGTGCAGCCGAAATGAAGAATGGGTCTTCGGCAGTGTTGGACTTACACATAAATACAGCTTCGCGCAGAAACTTTCTACCACCCAAAAAGTAAGTTAAAAAAGCTAGTTATCAAATTAAAATACGAATTAGCTATTTTATTTTCCCAGTGTGATGTCCAATTTAACACTTAAGAATAATGTTCCACGTTGTTTTTCAAATGAAATCGTTTAAAACATAACTTTCGCTTGTTTTGATGCTCAGGTTCAAACCAATGCATGCAGGCGATATTGTATTTTGCTCGCATAATATATTCGTTTCTCATTAGATGGCGTTCATAGGATGCAAAAAAAAGTGTAAAAACGGTTTCAGATAAGAAAGGGGCATGCGGTTACGCACTAAATAGCAACTTGTGTAAGTGCTCAGTATAGACAATGATAATGGGACGAAGAAAGGAGCTTTCAAAAGAAAAACTATGTGCAGTTGTATCTTTAAGTGCAGCCGGTTTTACTATGTGACAAACAGGACGTCAAGAATATAATTATTTCCTTGGGATATATCCATTATACCTTGCAGTGACATGTGGATAGTTACCAGAATTGTAACCGACCACGAAAGGATAGACCAAAAATTACTTCAAAAAATGTTCAAATGTTTGTATAGCTTATGGGACGTAACTACGGGGTCATCAGTCCCTAAACTTACAAACTACTTATGAACTAGCTAATCTTAAGGACGGCACAAATATCCATGCCAGAGGGGGGATTCGAACACCAGACCGCAGTGGCCGTGCAGACCGTGACTGGAGCGCCTCAGTCCCCTCGGCCAATTACTTCAAAGAGTGATGAAAATGTATAGTAGTCACAATAAACATGATCGGTTGAAACCATAATAGGAAAAAACCGATGGTTGTAAGTACTAGGAAAAGACGTCTTGCCGCGGTGGAGTGGCCGATCGTTCTCAGGCGCCTTGGTGCGAAGCGCGGCTGTAGTTTGTAAACCAAGATTTACAAACATTTGAAAAGACGTCTTCAGCAGTAAACCTTAACGGGCGTGTAGCCCTAAGAAAGCCCCTCACCTCACTCTGCATAACCTCCCCCCCCCCTCTATTTCTGACTGAATTTCCAGCTGTGTGGTAACTACTCTTCCCTTATATACAGGGTGTTAGGAAATACCTGTTCTTTAAGCATTTGTAGAGGTGAATGAATACTTAATAACTTGATAAGGAACTCAAGCCCAGGAATGACATCCATTGACGCTAGTGGCATTTAATTACTGTTTAACACTATGAAACAAATTATAGTACTGTAAGCTCTTTGATTTTCATATTTTAAAAAGACGTAATAAGGACCAAAAGAAGAATACAATGTTTATTAAAACTGGACTCTAAAATTTTGGGAGTGCATTTCTTTCGTTGTCTTCTTTCTGTGCAAAAAACTTCAGGGTATGTTTCGACATGTCTTATTGGACCGTTCCCTTGTCAGACCGCAGCCTCCCCTATCTGTTCGTCTCCTCCTCCACATACTCCTCTCCCTGCTATACATGAAAACATACACATATGCGCCAAGTTTCATGGTGACTGGTCAAACTGTGTCAAAGTCGCTGGGTATCCTCTGCCATGATAAATTCCAGGGTTGAAGCCGGCGTAGAGAACGTAGAGGGCAGAACTGTCAATTTTTGCGCACGCGCCTTCGGCCTCGCGGCTTGTACTCAGTCTCGTAGAGTCGGTGTACCAGCACTGTCACCTGAGGATGGCGGCCAGGTGGACCGCCGAAATATTGTGTCAAGATGACGTTTTGATCCAGCAGGAAACCCGAGAAGCATATTATCATCTTCATTCGACATTTCATTCCATTGCGTCCAGCTCTTTCAGCATGTAGAGTTACAAACGTGTTAACCCACTGTAAGGTACAATCTGCCACGCACCGTATAGTGGCTTACGAAACGTAGCCCATGTATTAATTTGGGTGTCAGCTGTCTTCATTCCACATTTCAATCCATTGCCCCATGCCCTTTCAGCGTGAAGGGTAACAAACGTATTAAACCACTGTAAGTTACCCTCCGCCACGAACCATATGTTGGCTTACTAATTGTAGCTCATGCGTTATTTAAGACTGTAAGCTATCTGCATTCGAAATTTCATGCAAATCCGACCAGCAGTTTCAGCTTGATGAGAAATAAACGTATTAACCCATTGTGAGGTACCCTGCGTCACGCACCATACGGTGGCTGACGATAAATAGTCCACCTTACAGTGGTTTACGAAAGATAGCCACTGTTTTATTTCGTGTATAAGCTGCCTTCATTCCGCAATTCATTCCATTGCGTCCAGCTCTTTTTGCATGTATAGTAACAAACGTGTTAACCCACTGTAAGGTACAATCTGCCACGCACCGTATAGTGGCTTACGAAACGTAGTCCATGTATTAATTCGGGTGTCAGCTGTCTTCATTCCACATTTCAATCCATTGTGCCCAGCCCTTTCAGCGTGAAGGGTAACAAACGTATTAAACCACTGTAAGGTGTTAACCCACTCTAAGGTACCCTCCGCCATGCACCGCACGGTTGCTTACGAAATGTAACCCATGTATTAATTCGGGTGTCAGCAATCTTGATTCCACGTTTTAATCCGTTGCGTCCAGCCCTTTCAGCGTGAATGGTAACAAACGTGTTAACGCACTGTAAGGTACTCTCCGCCACCCACCTTACGGTGGCTTTCTAAATGTTGTTCATGCGTTAATTAAGAGTGTAAGCTATCTGCATTCCAAATTACATTCAAATCCGGAGAGCTGTTTCAGCGTTATGAGAAACAAACGTATCAACACATTGTGAGGTACCTTCCGCCACGCACCTTACGGTGGCTTACGAAAGGTAGTCCATGTATTAATTCCGGTATAAGCTATCTTCGTGTAAAATTTCATTCCATGGCGTCCAGTCCTTTAAGCATGTAGAGTAGCAAACATGTTAACGCCACTGTAAGGTACCCTCTACCACGTACCGTACAGTGGCTTCGTAAATGTAGCTCATTCGTTAATTCAGAGTGTAAGCTATCTGCATTCCAAATTATAATCAAATCCGGGTAGCTGTTTCAGCGTGAAGAGAAAAAAACGTATAAAAACATTGTGAAGTACCCTCCGCCACGCACCTTACAGTGTCTTCCTAAAGGTACCGCATGCGTTAATTCAGAGTCTAAACTATCTGCATTCCAAATTTCATTCAAATCCGACCATCAGTTTCGGCTTGATGAGAAATAAGCGTATTAACCCATTGTGAGGTACCCTCCGGCACGCACCTTACGGTGGCTTACGATAGGTAGTCCATGTATTAATTCGGGTATAATGTGATTCTTCAGTTTCTCCCGGCGTATTTGATAATCAAAATATCCACAGGTGTACTGCCGGTCTATAGTGTCCAACGGGCACAATATTTCGGCGATCATACATGTCGCCATCATCAGGTGAACTGACGGACGGAGCTCCTGGAAACGCGCCGGCATTTTGATTAATTTGGGTATAAGTTATCTTCATGCAACATTTCATTCCATTGCGTCCATCCGTTTCAGCGTGAAGAGAAACAAAGTCTGTCACGATCTCCCTCTTTCATTCTCCTCCCCTCCCCTCTTTCATTCACCTCCTCTCCCCTCTCGGTGTCCGTCTCCTGCTTCCCCTTTTCCATCCGTCTCCTCCTCCGCCTACCTGCAGTCCAAATTTCATTCATATTCGTTCACCCATTTCGGCGTGAAGGCGTAAGAAACGAATGAAGTGATTATAAAGCACCCTCCACCATGCATCATACGAATTTAATTATAATATGACAATAACATTCGCGCGAGTGCAATAAATGAGGTGACAAAGTTTTATAGCAGTCGGATGTATGGTCTGGCCGTGCATAAAATAAGAACAAAAATACAAGCAAACAACATTAATTTTTCTATATTAGATGACGTAACTATTTAACGATTAAATGCGTATTTCAAATGTAAAATTAAAGTGCCGACTGCTCGGATAGTGCCGATTAGTGATACACTTACCTTATACCTTGAAATTAATTGGTATGACGTAACCTTTCTATTTAAATATAACTTGGATTGTGAATAGCGACGGAACTTTACACATACCTGCCGGTATTATTTGAGTTTGCCTCCATCATGTTGGATTACGCGCTATGGCCATCTCTCCGGGCCCATAGTAAGACACGGCCATACCATCATCAGGATAGAAGACCACCTTGAAAGATCCCTGTTATCCACGCCGCAATCCACATCTAGAACAATCGACTTCACTCCACTGAAAGCCGAGCAACGGCTCTTATCGGACAATATTTGGCCTGTGATTTCAAATGAATGAAACCAAGTTACTCCTACCAAAATTCTGAACAATTTTTCATCTTTGCCAGTTAGCCCCTAAACTCAAACAAAGAAACGTACTAAAATGAAAGCTTTAAACTTAACGGTAAAAGAAAATATTAAAAAGTTAAAATTTAAACGTTGTGAAAAAGGAAAAAGAACTTGGCCTCTCGGGGGAAAACAAGTGGAAAACGTTCGTGTCTGGAAGGTCAAAGAACCTTCTCACAGTTCAGATGAAGTCCAGTACAAAGACGACCCAAGTGACGGTGTTCTTGACCAAAAGGAAGAGTGCGTTTGATGCGGGAAACATTAATCGAATACGAATAGAACCTGTGATTGGATTGAGTGTATAAGGTGTAAGCGTTAGATCCACGAATGCTGAACCGCGATGTGGATGTGTTCCATCGACGTGGCAATGTCATTTTTAAAACAAAATCGAAGCCTATAAAGTAAAATTTCGTGTTTATAAATTAAGCGTAGCTCTATAGTAAACTAAATGAATAACTGAGAGGATTTCTTGTTATTTTCTATATAAAACTCGTATTTTCAATCGATTAATAAAAATATTAAAACAATTACGAAGTGTACAGTGCTTTTTACAAATAAAGTTCAGCGTTAACTATGATTTAACTACATAAATATCTTTGTAAAATATTTTACATCAAGAGATTCAATGAATCAAGTTTATTTTTTATAATTTTCCTTTTATTTTAAAGTGTGTTGTCCGATGACCATCTATCCCCTACGTGTCTGGCCATCTAACCTGACACTCCGATGAGATGGCTAAGTACTACACTTTTTATAACTGTCTTTTAGCTAGTATAAAATTTAGCATAACATTTTAAACAAGCTCAACTTCTGATTTTAGTGCAGTGACAATGCATTTGAGGTTGTTGTTAAATATTACTTTTGTGATACTGGCTTTAAAAAAAAATCATGGCCATCTATCCTGGATATACTGTACAACCAGAATATACGTATTGTGTATCCACCTTATCCGTAGTAATTTTAATCTTGTACACTAACTGCTGGCGTGTTGGCTGAGCGCATTCGGTGACAGGGCTGCACACTCTCTCTAACAGTACAATAATAATAATAATAATAGTAAAATAAAAATAAAGAAAAGAGTTAAGAATCCGAAGATGAACAACGAACAAAAACAAACCAAAAAAAAAAAAAGTCATATATCTCTAAGCAATCGGCTTGCGCGTGACACGTGGATTTGTCAAAGTTGAAGCTGACATTACCTGTACGTGGAAAGCTCATGGGAAGCATGCTGGACAACGCCTCATCAGGAAGAGCTGTACGAACACCGAATACCAGACGACCAACAGTAATGCGACGCGTTCGGAGACGAAGGCACTACTGACGGAACCGAGAACAGTACGCTAACGCTGCGACAGACCCGGAACTACACAACCCGCTCGTCCGACGCGCGAGACGAGACTGCGACGTATAGGCTACCGCCACATTCCTAGAAGTCTGACGCTGCGGCTGTAGCACCCCTTATCATCCGTGCCGTCCGATGCTCGCTATTTCGGATTCCCGCACGTAGTCGAACGCTATTTCCGCGTCTGCGCTGGAGTGGTGTACTGTATGCCGTCATTGCGTAGTAGAACTTGTACGTATGTAGATGATGTGCTGTCTATTCCTTTAGGCACTTCCGAAAGAACACGCTTCACAGAACCTGATGTATTTCCACATTTTATGAGAGGAAAATAAAAGAAAATAGAAGAGAAGGATGACTTTAGCTGCAGTGAGGCAGCGAATCAGTGCCAGAGCAATAAATGAAAATTTGAGCCCGCCCGGTATTCGAATCCAGGTCTTCTGCATTAGGCCAGGCGTCGCGTTAACCTGTTGTTTTTTCATTTAGGTCGATCGGTCCTTAGAGTACGTGGGTTCGTGTTTATTCTATACTAGCTTAAACCCGCAGCTCCGCTCGTGTGTTTGTTGATTATGATAGATAAGCTATCTTTCAGTAGTGTGCTATGAGACTGGTTTTGAATGATAAAATGAAATACAATACCTTCCTTAGAAACAAACTGAAAACTATTCCTAACAGATTGCAGAAGTCTATCCACTTACCGTATATCAGGAAAGTAAGTAGTGTAGATCAAATCACACGTAAAAATGCACTCGTTTCGATGAATCCAATCATGAAATTCAACAATAATGATTGTAATAATATTACATATCGATCACTTGATGTAATGCGCGAAACGTCAAATCGATTCTTTTAGAGATGTATTAAAAGTAATTTCTTTTTTAGTGCTTTATTTTTTTTTCTTATATTTCCTTATACGTATGCTTACCCTTACAGAGAAAGAGCTGAAGACGTTGTAGCACGAATAGACCAAAGACATGGTCTGTGGCATCATGTTTCGCTGTATGTAACCTCGTTGCTATAGAGTCGCAAACGTCATCGCTGACCTTCAGTCCGATTTTTTTTATAATTCGACGACTTTCAACCACCATATCTTCCACCACCTTCCAGCTATCGGCATGGAACTGCTATGGTGTACAACGGGAGACTTCGGACAACAATTACACACAGACCACTCGTTTGCGTTCTGTAGTTTTCGCTGCAGAGCGAGATATTAACACACACACGTAGAATTTTATATACACCGATAATTTTCCATCCCAATACACTCGACCCTTTTATCATTAGCTACCCTCAAGCAACAATGCAACCAATAAAACCGTTTTCAAAGAGTAAATATATTTTCCAAAGATCGCCATAAAACCGTGCCTAAAGCCTTTCCCGGGCAGACATTAGTAACTGTACAAATTTTTAGCTCTTTATGTCCTGTGGTTCAGACGTGATAAACGTACACCGAACAGACATTCACATTTATAGATATAGATATGGTGTCTGTTCCTTTAGGCACTTCCGAAAGAACACGCTACACGCCAATTCACAGAACCTGATGCATTTCCACATTTTATGAGAGGAAGGTAAAAGAAAATAGAAGAGAAGGAACGACTGTAGCTGCAGTGAGGCAGCGAAATAGTGCGAAAGCAACAAATGAAAAATTTGAGCCATCCCGGTATTCGAACCCGGGTCTTTTGCATTGGGCCAGCCGTCACGTTAACCTCTCGTTTCTCCATTCAGGTCGATCGGTTCTTTGCGTACGTGGGTTCGTGTTTCTTGTATAATGATCTGCACGTTCTTATCTCAGTTTTTATTACAAGGCGCATTCAGCCGACGTATGTTCTTCGCTACCCTCGCTCGCGTCCGGAAAAGCAGACACCACACCATCTATATATGTATTTCTACGCGACGACGGCGTATGGTTCAATGCTTCACTGCAGATTCGGTTATAACGTTCGACCTCGTGAGGGAATCCGAAATGGCGAGTAGAAAAATGCCGTATAAGCGACTTGTGGGAATTTGAGACGGACGGGAGGAAAGCGCGGGAAGCCAAGTGCCTATAACTTCCCTCTGCAAAAAAAAAAAAAAAAAAAAAAAAAAAAAAAAAAAAAAAAAAAATATATATATATATATATATATATATATATATATATATATATATATATATATATATATAAAATAAAAAAATAAAGCCTCAGCTGTGTACTAAAGGACTGAACTACCCGAAGAACAAAAACCCTCCTACCAACCCCTACCCCGCCCGAGCACCAAAAACGAGAGACTAAGGCTACCGCTGGCCCAAAGCGAGAGACCCACCTGCACCTAAAGTCATTTCTTACGTATTCATATCTCTCATTAACCGCACAGTTGTGTAAATGACTCCGAACCGAATGTACTTCAGTTTTTGCGCCGCGCGTTCATAGGTGTTGTCCTATGTTATAGTATTCTGTAAGTCTAGGGACCAATGACCTCGGCTGTTTTGTCCCTTAGGTTTACTAACATGTCAGAGTTCGTAGGTACGTTAGAAAATGACCACAATAATGTTAGAGAAAAGTAAACGGAGCGGAGACACCAATAAGCAACGTTATTTACATACTTGGCTACTGCGATGTTTTGATTTCTATTGCGTCATTGAGCTAGCAGTTGTGTCACTGTAGCCACCCTGTATGCTGATAATTAACCATATAAAATATACGTCCTAGATTCCGATCTCACCAAAGGTTGTTACTTCAGTGTCGCATCTTTGCCATAGCAATTGATTGGTGCATTTCAATTTTCGATGTGCATTTATTATGGAAGTTGGAGAATTTAATGCGTGATATGAAAGGAAAAATCGGATTTATACAAAGACAGAGTCAAGCTAAATTCGCTCACTCGGGCTTCGCAGCGTGATTCCACACATGCCAAAATTAAGAAGAAAAAAAAAATAAGAAAAGGACGCTCACAAAATTTCGTCCTTCCCATATTTCTGACAGTAAATGGACGTCGAACAACAATTTAATAGGTAATTAATTAGATTTGATTTTCACCTGAAAAATATTTTTTACAGTCCACCGTTTCCGAAATGTAAGAGAAAAAATAAGAAATGGGAACTTTCCAACCCTGCCATCTTTAACTGACCTCTCAGAAGCGGATACTTCTAGCATATTTGCCTCCTGATTACTAAAAACAATGTCATGAAGTCAAAACGTTTTTGACATTCCATGAAATCTACATAACACTTTTAAGCATACGTTTTAAATTTAAGCCTTAATGCGCTAACCATACTTACATTTTCTCCACTGAGACAGCAAGTAGCAGCTGAACTGACAGGAACATTGGTCACGTCTCCAGATGAGATGGTGTCACTGGTTCCCGTTTCTGGTTCTCTCGACTCCAAATGTAGCACAGGAGAACGGGACCTAAAAAAAGAAAATAATTTGGTAAAACATGTGGAGTAGATCAGCAGCGTACATCTACACATTATTCTCAGCTCTTCTGTGGCGGCTGCGTTTTGATAAGGAACACGAAAAAGCAGCAGCAAAGTGAACTTTAGAATCATAGGACAATACCATATACCACGCATAAAATTTTATGCGACTTAATAACGCGTACAGGAGGCCACTGGATCTGCAGCTACATACTATTCCGCGAAGTATGGAACAGTTCAGTTTAGGACTTATTTCCTAACACTGCCAGTCACTCCCCTTCCTGATTCACTTCTAAATTGAATGTGGGAAAAACGATTGTCCGTTAACTTCCGTACGAACCCCAACATTCCTTGCTTCTTTTTATGATCATTAAGGATGACTATCTATGAAGGTCGATGGATAGTCTCCAATCTGACGTAAGTGATCATTCGCTAAACTTTCTCTCATGTAAACACATGGAGATTTTCTTGTACCACCCAGTGACATGGCGCAGTGGAGTCGTATTTACACTACTGGTCATTAAAATTGCTACACCAATAAGAAATGCAGATGATAAACGGGTATTCATTGGGCCAATATATTATACTAGAACTGACACGTGATTACATTTTCACGCAATTTGGGTACATAGATCCTGAGAAATCAGTACCCAGAACAACCACCTCTGGCCGTAATAACGGCCTTGATACGCCTGTGCATTGAGTCAAACGGAGCTTGGATGGCGTGTACAAGTACAGATGCCTATGATACCACAGTTCATCAAGAGTAGTGACTGGCGTATTGTAACAAGATAGTTGCTCGGCCACCATTGACCAGACGTTTTCAATTGGTAGGAGATCTGGAGAATGTGCTGGCCAGGGCAGCAGTCGAACATTTTCCGTATTCAGAAAGTCCCGTACAGGACCTGCAACATGCGGTCGTGCATTATCCTGCTGAAATGTAGGGTTTGTTTGTAATTCTATCGAACCAAACTGCGTGGTCATCAGTCCGTAGCTTACAAACTACTTAAACTAAGCTAAACTAACCTAACGACAACACACACACCCATGCCCCAGGGAGGACTCGAACCTCCACGGCGAGCAACCGCGCGCTCCGCAGCGAGATGTTTTAGACCGCTCGGCTACTCCACCGCGACAAATGTAGGGTTTCGCAGGGATCGAATGGAGGGTAGAGCCACGGGTCGTAAACATCTTAAATGTAACGGCCAGTGTTCAAAGTTCCGTCTATGCGAACAAGAGGTGACCGAGACGTGTAACCAATGGCACCCCATACCATCACGTCGGGTGATTCGCTAGTATGGCGATGATGAATACACGCTTCCAATATGCGTTCACCGCGATGTCGCCAAACACGGATGCAACCGTTATGATACTGTAAACAGAACCTGGATACATTCGAAAAAATGACGTTTTGCCATTCGTGCACCCAGGGTCCTCGTTGCGTACACCATCGCAGGCGCTCCTGTCTGTGACGCAGATTCAAGGGTAACCACAGCCATCGTCTCCGAGCTGATAGTCCATGACGCTGCAAACATCGTCGAACTGTTCGTGCAGATGGTTGTTGTCTTGCGAACGTCTACATCTGTTGACTCAGGGTTCGAGACACGGCTGCACGATCCTTTACAGCCATGCGGATAAGATGCCTGTCATCTCGACTGCTAGTGATACGAGGCCGTTGGGATCCAGCACGGTTTTCCCCATTGCCCTCCTGAACCCACCGATTCCATGTTCTGCAAACAGTCATTGGATCACGACCAACGCGATCAGCAATGTCACGATACGACAAACCGCAATCGCGATAGAGTACAATCCGACCATTATCAAAGTCGGAAACGTGATGGTACGCATTTATCCTCCTTACACGAGGCATCACAATAACGTTTCACCAGGCAACGCCGGTTAACTGCTGTTTGTGTATGAGAAATCGGTTGGAAAGTTTCGACATGTCAGCACGTTGTAGGTGCTGCCACCGGCGACAGCCTTGTGTGAATGCTGTGATAAGCTAATCATTTACATATCACAGCATCTTCTTCCTGTTGGTTAAATTTCGCGTCTGTAGTACGTCATCTTCGTGGTGTAGCAATTTTAATGACCAGGAGTGTAGGTGGGTAGCAATACAGATTTGGGTTTCCCGTGGTTTCAGCAAATAAACAGTTCAGCGTTAGGTTTATATTTTTCAAAGCTCACTGTTTATCAAACTTTCTTGCTGCTGTGTATATTTACTTAGATTTGCGTTCAACTAGTCAGTTCAGTGTATTCATCCGCAGTGTAAATCCGCCACTCACTGCTTTTGTTTTGTTTTGATCGTACTCGCGGTTGGTAGTCCTACACTTCAGTTGCTCAGTGACCGGCGGCCAGTGCACACGTGACCAGCAGCAGCTCTAGATTTTACGGTAACCGGCTTCTTAATAGAAGCGACTTGTTTTCATTTCGTGTGTGCTTTCTTTTGCAGCTCTTTATACTTTAGTGTACTCGCGTGTTTATTTATTAAGAATCGCGTTTAGTTGTCAGTTCAGTTGTTGATGTTTTGATTAATCAGCTCGCGCATATATTTTTCAGATTCGCCGTAAACAAACAGTTCAGCGTTAGGTTTATATTTTTCAAAGCTCACTGTTTATCAAACTTCTGTGTCCTCAGACGTACGTACTTGAAAGAAACATAGGTTTTTAGAATGGCTAGGAACTGTGACTGCTGCGAACGGATGGAGGCAGAGTTGGTGACTCTTCGCTCGCAGCTTCAGGCGGCGTTGGCTTCGCTGGCAACGCTTGAGACTGCGGTGGGTGGGCGCCGCTAGTGGGCCGCTCGCGGGGGTGCAGCAGACGCCCTGTGCGTCTGTTGTGCCCTCCGATCGGCCTGCGGCTGTGGCCAGCCCGCTCACTGCCCGCGAGGAGGTAGCCCCCCAATCCGTGGTGGATTGGGAGGTCTCAGCGCGTGTCAGGCGGTGTAAGACTTCCCGGAGGACCGAAGTGGAGGCCTCCCCGGTTACTCTTGCCAACAGATTCGAGGCACTGTCTGTGGCAGGGGATGTTCCTGACGCAAATGGTGTCGCTTGCCCTGTACTCGCCCCTTTGCCTTCAAGATGCGGGCAATCACAGAGGGTGGGTTTGTTTGTAGTTGGGAGCTCCAACGTTAGGCGGGTAATGGAGCCCCTTAGGAAAATGGCTACGAAGGAGGGGAAGAATTCCAATGTGCACTCCGTGTGCATACCGGGGGTAGTCATTTCAGATGTGGAACGGGTCCTTCCGGATGCCATGAAGAGCACAGGGTGCAGCCAGCTGCAGGGGGTGGCTCATGTCGGCACCAATGATGTGTGTCGCTTTGGATCGGAAGAGATCCTCTCTGGTTTTGAGCGGCTATCAGAACTGGTAAAGACATTGTTTGCAAGATGAAAGCGGAGCTCACCATCTGCAGCATTGTCGACAGGACTGACTGCGGACCTTTGGTTCAGAGCCGAGTGGAGGGTCTGAATCAGAGGCTCAGACGGTTCTGCGACCGGGTGGGCTGCAGATTCCTCGACTTGCGCCAAAGAGTGGTGGGTTTTCGGGTTCTGCTAAATAGGTCAGGAGTCCACTATACTCAGGAAGCGGCTACACGGGTAGCGGGGGCTGTGTGGCGTGGACTGGGCGGTTTTTTCGGTTAGAGGGCCTCGGGAATACACAAAATGGGTTTCAGTCTCAAAGGGGGTAGGTCAGACACAGGAAGGAAGCAGATCGAGAAACCATTGGTATAAAAATTGTAAATTGTTGTAGCTGTATTGGGAAAATTCCAGAGCTCCAAGCGCTGATAGAAAGTACTGAGGCACATATCGTTATAGGTTCTGAAAGCTGGCTGACGCCTGAGATAAGTTCGGCCGAAATTTTTTCAAAGGGCCAAATGGTCTTCAGAAAGGATAGAATAAATAAAAAAGGGGGGTGGTGTGTTTATTGCTGTTACAAACTGTTTATCCTGCAGCGAAATTGAGACAGATACTTCCTGTGAGTTGGTCTGGGCAGAGGTTATACCTGACAACCGGAATAAATTAATAATTGAATCTTTTTATCGGCCCCCTGACTCTGACGATGCGGTTGCCGAAATGTTAAAAGAAAGCTTGAATCACATTTCAAATAGGTATCCGAATCATACTGTTATAATCGGTGGCGACTTTAATTTACCCTCGATATGTTGGCATAATTACGTATTCAAAACCGGCAGCAAATATAAAACATCGTCCGAACTACTTCTGAATGCTTTTTGTGAAAACTACTTCGAACAGTTAGTTCATGAACCCACTAGAATAGTATGTGGTTGCGAAAATACCCTTGATCTCCTAGCAACAAATAATCCAGAGATAGTAAAGAGCATCAAAACAAATACAGGGATTAGCGAACATCGAGTTGTAGTAGCGAGACTAAATGTCGAAATTCCCAAATGCACAAAAAAATAAACGAAAAATATATCTATTCAATAAAGCAGATAAAAATTCGCTTCACGCTTTCCTGAGTGATAATCTCTAGTCTTTCAAAACTAAAAATGCGAGTGTAGATCAGTTGTGGCTCACTTTCAAAGACATAATATCAGTAGCAATCGAGAGATTTATACCCAATAAATTAATAAAAGAGGGGGCCGACCCCCCGTGGTACACAAAACAGGTCAGATCACTGTTGCAGAAACAAAGAAAAACGCATGAAAAATTTAAAAAGACACAGTATCCGCAAGACTGGCAATCTTTTACTGAAACTCGCAACCTAGCGCGGACATCAATGCGAGAAGCCTATATTAGTTTCCACAACAAAATCCTGTCTCGTAATCTTGCAGAAAATACAAAGAAATTCTGGTCATATGTGAAGTACACTAGCGGAAAAACACAGACAATACCTTCACTATGCGATAGCAATGGTAATAGTACCGACGACAGTACTGCTAAGGCAGAATTACTAAACACAGCTTTCCGAAATTCGTTCACCAAAGAAGACGAAGTGAACACTCCAGTATTCAATGCAAGATCAGATGCCAGCATGCGAAACTTAGAAGTAGATGTTCCTGGAGTAGTAAAACAAAAGTGTTGTCACTAAACAAAAATAAATCTTCCGGGCCAGATTGTATACCAACTAGATTCCTCTCAGAGTATGCTGATGCAATAGCTCCGTACTTAGCTATAATTTACAACCGATCACTCAGCGAAAGATCTGTACCCAAAGACTGGAAAGTTGCCCAAGTTACTCCAATATTCAAGAAAGGCAATAGGAGTGATCCCCAAAATTATAGGCCTATCTCATTGACGTCGATTTGCAGTAGGATTTTGGAACATATACTTTGTTCGAATATTATGAACTACCTCGAAGAGAACGACCTATTAACCAATAGTCACCACGGATTCAGAAAGTATCGGTCTTGCGAAACACAGCTTGCCCTTTATTCACATGAATTGTTACGTGCCATCGACAAGGGATCTCAAATCTATTCCATATTTCTGGATTTCCGGAAGGCTTTTGATACTGTACCCCACAAGCGGCTTCTAATGAAATTGCGTGCTTATGGAATATCTTCCCAATTGTGCGATTGGATTCACGATTTCCTATCAGAAAGGACACAGTTCGTTGTAATTGACGGTAAGTCATCGAGTAAAACAGAAGTGATATCTGGCGTTTCACAGGGAAGCGTTATAGGTCCCCTACTCTTCCTCGTGTTTATAAACGTTTTAGGAGACAATCTGAATAGCCCGCTTAGACTGTTCGCGGATGATGCTGTCGTTTATCGGTTAGTGAAGTCAACAAAGGATCAAAATCAACTGCAAAGCGATTTAGACAAAATTTCTACCTGGTGCGAAAATTGGCAATTGACACTAAATAAAGAAAAGTGTGAAGTAATACCCATGACCACTAAAAGAAATCCGCTGAACTTCAATTACGCGATAAATCAGTCAAACCTTAAGGTCGTAAATTCTACCAAATACCTAGGAGTTACAATTACGAACAACTTTGACTGGAGAGAACACACAGAAAATATTGTTGGGAAGGGGAATCAAAGGTCACGTTTCATTGGCAGAACGCTTCGAAGATGCTCCAGCTCCACCAAAGAGACTGCCTACATTACACTTGTGCGTCCTCTCCTGGAGTACTGTTGCCCCTTGTGGGACCCTCACCAGGTGGGACTGACGGAAGATATTGAGAAGGTTCAGAGAAGGGCAGCTCGTTTTGTTTTATCACGTTACGGGGGGGGGGGGGGAAGCGTCACGGAAATGTTGCACGAATTGGGGTGCAAATCATTAAAAGAAAGACGTTATTCATTGCGGCGTGATCTGTTTGCGAAGTTTCAATCACCGACTTTTACTTATGAATGTGAAAATATTTTGCTAGCACCAACCTACTTAGGGAGACATGACCATCCCAATAAAATAAGAGAAATCTGATCGAAAACGGAACGATTTAGGTGTTCTTTCTTCCCGCGCACTATTAGAGAATGGAACGGTAGAGAAAAGTTATGAAAGTGGTTAATGAACCCTCTGCCAGGCACTTAAAAGTGATTTGCAGAGTATCTATGTAGATGTAGATGTAGATAGATGTAGAAATTTCTGCCTCCATTATCAAACGAATGGAGGGCAAAGCCGTTGAGTCAGAATTTTGTGCTCCGACTAAATTTGATCGAGATACAAATCATCGTAGCCAGATGTCGAAATGGCGCCAGCCTTGGAGAACGTCCGATCATCCCTCAAGCCGTCTCCTTACTACGGCTCGATTTCGCCCGTATTTCCCAACTCGACGAAGTAGATTTTTATGATAATGAGGCCGATATGCTGAGTGAAAATAGTGTCCTAAGTGTCAGGCCCTACAAAGTCTCATGGTGGATTGTCAACGTGAACGTTGCTTCGAGCACGTTGCGTCACGTTGTGTGTGAAATTCCATCAGCCAGCTACCACGAGACCGTTGGCTATAATAATCTCATCATGGGGATTCAGAACTATTTTCTGTGTCGGCATATGCTAGGCCGCGGCGGAGTGGCCAAGCGCATTGAGGCGCTATGCTCCGATGCGTGAGGCCGCTCCCCGTCGGGGGTTCGAATCCCACCTCGGGAATGGATGTTTGTGTCGTCTTTAGTATAAGGCAGTTCATAAGTAGTTTGTAAGTTGAGGGACTGATGACCCCGCAGTTAAGTCCCTTAAGCTTAATAGACATTTGAACATTTTTTGGCGTATGCTATTCTCAGTTCCTGGTTACCGGTACATCCTTTATGACGGTTTGGGCTGTGTTTGTTCTTTAAGCGGAACACGACTAAGAAAGTTTAAAGAGAGCATCTCTGAAATCGAGAGGGCTCTACTCTGAATATGCTGCCACTCTCTTCACATCGACGTAATTGTAAGTTACACTAATTTCAGACTTCCCCTCTTTATTAAACACTCTTTGTGCGATTTTTTAAGAAATAAATTGCACTCCATCAGTTGCGTTAAAATGGATTTAATAATAACCTTTACCAAGGTTTCGATAAAATTAATTTTGTCTTCTCCAGAAGACGGAATAATTGTATAAAAGATGTTGTAACAATGTAACAAAACCAAATGCTCTAATAAAGCGCATCATTATTCCACGTCAAACAGTTTAAATGTTAATCAGTGAAACTATACATGTCAAATTTAAAACTGTGGAGTAAACCCGCACACACGCCGAGTGAGCTCCGCATACTGACGAGTTATTGGTGTTCATAAGCTGGTTACTCTATTTTTGCAGTTCCAAGCTGCTTTCTTTTCAATGTCTTGAGTGCTGTTATTGTTCTTCATTACTACTCTCGATTTTCCCCTTTTTCATTTAATTTATGACTCATTTTAGACGTCTTTACTTCCTTTTGTCTGCTTCATTTCTGGTTAAATTCCTTGCGTGTTGTCCAAGGTTTTTTTTCTGCCGTATCTTATAAGCCTGCATGTCTAAAGGACATTGGCACTGGTTTCATCGCGGCTCGGTAGCACAGCGGGAGAGTGCCAGACTATGAATCAAACTATCGCGTGTTCGTTCCCCGCAATGTCCTAGGATTTTCATATGTCACTTTCCACTTCTTTCATCTCTGGCAGTGTTGCTAATGTGGAAAATATCGAGTAGCAGCGTGGTTCGGAGCCCACGTTAAACTGTAGGTCCCTCTATAACTGGCTGGGTAAGTCAGTTCGAAGGTCGGAGGAAGACAACGGCACACCACCTCCAAACGGGACCATGCCTAGTAAAGCACTGTGGTGTTCAAACCAATCTTCGGATTGTTGACTGCTTTAACTTTTTTTACCATCGATGAACACATCATACTTAAATGAGCCACAGCAAGGCTTGCGACTTTCGTAGTAAAAGTCTCTCATTGTGAAAGCCTTACATTTTACTACGTACGAGCACTCATGGGCAGTAGGCAAAGTGTGGCACATGGAAGACTGGGTTGCCACGCGGAATGACAGTGTGGTCTAAGGCGTCATGCTACGAATTGGGCTGTTCCCACCGGAGATCGCGTCTTTGCTCCGCTATGGGTGTGTGTGTTGTCCTTAGTGTAAATTAGTATAATTAGTTTGTAAGTTTAAGAACTGACGACCATAGCAGTTTGGTCCAATTGGTTCACAAACATTTGTACTTTTTTTTAAAGATTGGTTTGGTCTGGGACCCGTCCACAGGTAGCGCGGCCGCTCATGAAAAGCGGGAAAGTCGGGTTCGAGTCCAGTTCGGGCTCCAATTCACACGTGTCTCAATTAAATTATACAGCTGAGGCTGGTTCATGTAAATTGCCAATGCATTTCTTGTATGCCACTTGACAGCTGTAGTCGATGCAGTGATGTATACATGCATGCATACATCCCTGCAGGATATTTGCATTGGTTCCATCGTTAAAAATGGACACTGTACACCATATTTATATGAGCCACAGCAAAGCCTGGGACAATTTTAGTAAACGTCTTTCACTGTGATGAACTAACGCTAGGGACTGTAAGAGAGCCGCGGCGGAGCGGCCGAGAGCATTGAGGCGCTATGCTACGATGCGCCAGGTCGTTCGAATCCCCCCTCGGTCATGGATGTTTGTGCCGTCTTTAGTATAAGGTAGTTCATATGCAGTTTGTGAGTTTAGGGACTGATGACCACGCAGTTAAGTCCCTTATGCTTAACAAACATTTTGAACATTTTTTGACTGTACGAGAACTCAGCAGCAATAGGCAATGTGCGAAAAATGGAAGTTTGATTTGGTCCGGGATGTGTGCACTGATAGCGTAATAGTTAACGCGACCGCTCGCGAAAACCAGGAAATTCGGGTTCGAGTCCCGGTCCGACACAAATTTCCGATTATCACCATTAACTTTTACAGCAGATACTGTTTTTGTATTTGCAGTTTTTAATAGACATCTTGTATTTAATTAGCCAGTTAAATGGTGACGCACCGCGAGGCTCATTTCAAAATCTATGAAGTGAAGACATAACGGTCTCACTACAGTGTGTGGTGTGTCAGTGACCGGTCAACATTTGCCAACGTTAGTGGTCTTTATACATCGTATTCGGCGTGGTAACACCTCTGAACTTTAACAACCACAAAGCGACTGTGGTGGCCATTCTATTCGTAACAGAGGTCTGCAGCGCATATCATTATACACCTACCCAGTGGCGCACCAACTATTTCTTTGGAGGAGGGGCAAGAAAACCTATTTACTGACTTCGTCCTGGCGATTCCAGGACTTTCGTCTGGGGGGAAGGACCTGTTATTTATCCGAGGTGTTCCAGTTTTTATTTCTTTTATATAAAGAAAGACAACGATGACTCTTCAAGTTGCGCTTGCGTCTCATTTATATGTAATAGCGACGTTAAGCGCCCCATCAAAGACAGAATACCGTTAACTCAAAATGGGACTCAACGACTTAGGTTGTCAGTCCCTAGAATTACAAACTACTTAAACTAAGGACGACAAATACACCCTGTCCGAAGGAGGACTCGAACCTCCGACGGGGAACGGCCGCAAGGCGCCTTTGTTCACTCGGCTATTCCGCCGAGTATACTACACAACACTGGCGTAAAAACAATCAATGTTCTGAAGTAGGTCGTTGAGTAGGTAATAGAGAATGATACAACTCTTGGAGTGGGAGGCAGAATGCAATGTTCTACAATATGAAGACCTGTAATTCTGATATTACATCACAATGGAAATGAGTTGGAATCTTAAGAGTAACAGCAAACTCACGAAATCAGGTCTGTCAGTCAGTGAAGGATTTACTTCTGAAATTTGAAATTTATGAACCATGTGATCTCCAGATTTGGACTGCACTATGTATGATCTTATTTGTGAACAGATGAAGAATTCGTAAAGTAAGAAATCCTGGATTTTATTTCTTAGTGCGGATTCAAAGAAGTTAGTTTTCCACGAAAATCAGGCGGATGCTAGCAGAAACGTTGGCCTTACTCATTTAAAATCAGCTGAATATGGCTCCAGTCTTCTAAAAACTTATCGTGTCAGTCTCGTGTAAAAATAGTTCGATGGAAACTAAATGTCCAAATGTTTGTAGATGTTATGGGACTTCACTACTGGATCATCATTCCGTAAACTTACAAACTACTTATGAACTAGCTAATACTATGGACGGCACAAATATCCATGCCCGAGGGGGGATTCGAACCCCCGACCGTAGTGGCCGTGCAGACTGTGACTGGCGCGCCGCAGTCCCCTCGGCCACCGCGGCCGGCATGGAAACTAATTTGGGTTTGAATTAGATAGGTAAACTAAAATATATTTTAAAGATATTATCATTGCGTAAAGGTATTTACAAAGTAAAAATAACTATCAAATGTTCAAATGTTTGTTAAGCTTATGGGACTTAACTACGGGGTCATCAGTCCCTAAACTTACAAACTACTTATGAACTACTTACGAACTAGGACGGCACAAATATCCATGCCCGAGGGGGGGATTCGAACCCCCGACCGTAGTGGCCGTGCTGACCGTGACTGGAGCGCCTCAGTCACCTCGGCCACCGCGGCCGGCTAAAAATAACTCTTTTAGAAAAATGAGTTCAAATGTCATCAGTCCCTAAACTTACAAACTACTTGTGAACTAGCTAATACTAAGGACGGCACAAATATCCATGCCCGAGGGAGAATTCGAACCCCCGACCGTGACTGGAGAGCCTCAGTCCCCTCGGCCACCGCGGCTGGCAGAAAAATGAGTTAAGTCAAATACGTTTTGCCTGAAATCTAGGAAACAATTAACTGTTAATCTCTCACGTGAATTGCATCCGAACGTATTCCAGTTTTCTCTCGGTCGTGGGATGTCAAGAAGAAGAATTTCTTACAAGGGTAGCACATTGCCAATAACAGAAACAATTCTATAACAAGGATGTTCAGTACACTCTGAGACAATAAATACGACGCACCACGAATGAGTTATAGAAATTGGTCACAAATTGATATTCATGCAGGCGTCAACGGTAAAAGCAAAATTGTGAATTTCGGCGTCCGATGAATTTATGACGCTGCAGTACTATTGTGCCGTAAATCTGGCAAGGATACAAAACAGGGGACATATCGATACGAAAGCACAAAATATTTGGGAATTTCATTACGTGTACTCAGCTGAACAGTAGCCGTGCTTCGTAGACAGGCACGCGAACAACAGACGCATATGGCAGCGTTTGATAGAGCACGTTTAGTCGGGCTCAGAGAAGCCGCTTCGAGTAATCGGCTACAAGCTCGATAATCGAGTCGGAGTGATTCATATCAGTCTAAATATGCACATGCCGTCACGTCAGGGGGTTAATCTGTACAGGGACCGGACACTGGGCTGCTTGCTCCTTTTCTATCAACGTAGACACTCCTGTTGCGTGTGACGCACGCCTAGCACGCCAGATCAGAGCGGCTCTGAGTCATTAGCTCACTGAAGCGAACCGAGCCGCCGGCCGCGGTGGCCGAGGGGACTGAGGCGCTCCAGTCACCGTCTGCACGGCCACTACGGTCGGGGGTTCGAATCCCCCCTCGGGCATGGATATTTGTGCCGTCTTTAGGATTAGCTAGTTGATAAGTAGTTTGTAAGTTTAGGGACTGATGACCCCGTAGTTAAGTCCCATAAGCTTAACAAACATTTGAACATTTTTTTGAAAAAAGTGTCAAGCCAAGGGAAAAAAAACCTCTGCGACAGTGGGGTACGTTTTAAGGGCAGTAGCGGTATGCTATTTGCGACAGATCATGCAAGGTTTGGTAATGTTAGTAAAGGGTATATTTCAGTACCGTTAACTTTGCTAGGTTTGTCATAAAGAATCAGTCCGGTTGATGCGAGGCTCTGCTGCAGCTGAGCTCCTGTGAAGTCTCCTGAGTCGGCTGCGGCAGAATACTTGTTTTGTACTCAGCATTAGTTATTTTAGGTAGTGTGCTAAATTTAGGAACCGATCAACTCAGTCTTTTGGACCGTTACGAAAAATAAGCCACTCATATAACTATCTACTGCTTTATATTTTCATGAAAATTGTCGTTCAGGTATATAAAAATTATGAATTTGCGTGAAATTAAAGCTGTAAATCTGATATTTTAGATTTTGTACTTGTATAATGTAAAAGTTAAATAATTCACCATCCAAAGTTACAAAAAAAAAGTACGACTAGTTTCTGGCTGCTGTAAGCCCATTCTCAAGTCCTTCATGCCATCTTTAACATACAAAAGGTGTTTCATACAATTTACGCAAACAAAAGCTATTTCTTTCCATTTTACTTAAAAACGCCAGGAATCCATTGTGTAATCTGAGTAAAAAATTGAAAGAAATACTTTTTGTATGAATAAATTGAAGGAAACTCCTTTTCTATATTGAAGATGGCACTGGCATGGACTACTTGTGAATGGAATCAGATCAGTCCGAAACTAGTCGCCAGCAATAAAAACAACGTTTTTGAAACTTTGGCTGATGAAGTATTTAACATATAAGTAAAGAAGTTGCTGTTCCTGAAAACGAAGGATGCTGGAATTATATATAATGAAAATGGTCGTAAAAATATTTTATGGTGATAATTTGTCAATATACCTAATTACTTGAAATTTATAATGGAATAAAGATCTGAACATTTTCATAAATTGTTTGGGCTGGAAAAAATTACTGAAGAATTCAGTGTGTGTGTGTTGTTGGAAAAATTGTAAGGATTTCTTAAGTACTATATACATTCATATTCGTCGTATTTCCCGGATCCTTGAAATTTCATAGAGATTAAAAATACTCTAGTTTCGGCCATCTGCTTATTGACAGCAGACCAAGAGCAATAAGTTCTACATTGTTTCCTGGCGCCTCATAACAATAACACTTCAGGCTCTTCAAAAGATATCAGTGAATATACATCGGGCGTAAAACCATTCATTAATGTTTACAGCGACCAACGCCGACATAAAAAGAAATAAAAAATCGAAAAAAGAATAAAAAAAGGAAACCATCCACAGTCCCTTCCACTACAAGTATGACGTTGTTCATTCAGTCTCATACGCGAGTGATAGAACAGCTTACTTTAATAAATGTGATGCTAAATGGTATTTCCAAAATAGTGTTTTTTAACAGTTGTATGGCCTAGTAAACAATTCTTGTTATGGTAACAGTTGCAAGAACGCCTGTGAAGAAATCATAAATGCTTACGGTTTCCTATTTCAAGTTAAAGAAGGGAAATCGTTACGCACAGTACTGATGAAGTTTAAATTCCTGCTTACTAACAATAAATCTGTACGGTGGTTAACCCCATTCAAGGGTAAAACTTTTTAGACGAGGTCATTATGAAAACTTGTTAAATGTGCGAAGATACTTTTCTCGCAGTTCGATGAAGACTAAAACAAACAAGAAAGATTGCACAAATCGTACGTCAGCAGACTTTTTGTTTCAAGATTTACGTTGTTAACTGTTACAAATATCCAACCGTAACAGAGAGAAATTTCTAAATTGTTCTGCCAAATTCGCAAATGTCATATCTAACCGAGCTTCAGCTAAGTAAAAAGGGAAATCATCTTGAGGCGTAGACAATTAATTCAGGCCTATAGTAAAACTCCGATAGCTAGCTGTCTGGAGCCACGGCGAGACTGACTAAGCACGTAGTGGCAGCAGCGGCTTTCTGATGCCGCTAACATTTTAACACTAAAATTGGACATTATCAAGTTCAGTCCCTTTGAAGTACTATACAATATTTTCTGTGAAAGTCGTGTACTTTAGGGTAAGGTGGTACAAATTCGATATAGGTACAATTCCGATCAACATAATTTGTCAGTCTCGTAGTGTTGCCTTTGTGTGGCGTTGTAGTGTATCAGGTTTCTGCAGCTCCTCCTGTCTTTTTCAAGAATACACCACTTTCCGCTACGGAGATATAGTTTTTTTTTTTTTTTTATTTTTTTTTTTTTTATTTTTTTCTGTTAAGAGGCACGTGCAGCAACGTCGTCGAACGCGCTCTTATAAATTTTCTAGTTTCCGCGTGCTTGCAGATTTTATGGCATTGCAATGTTTGGTACTACGACGTATGCATTGGTGCACGAGGGAACAAGTGCTTTTTATGTGGACGAAGCCAGTGATAAAACTTTTACGAGGAAGTGATCATAATTGTACCTGGTGTGGTACATTTTCGATCGATTTTTCACAGTTCTGTAACCTTTTTTTTGTGTTTACACTAACCTTTCTAATGGTCTAATATTTGTGTTACATATTCGTTAAACATCCACGAACAAGTGCCATAGTTAAACGTATTTCTTTTCTCAACATATTTCCAGTAACAACAGCATTTCTCCGAAATGATCGAAATTGTACCACCTTACCCTATTAATTATTTCTAATTCAATTCGTTATAGTTAGTAATGTGAATACGGTATGAGTAGGAAATTAAATTGTAATAGAAATGAGTGTTCTAAACAATTTTGTATTGAGGAACGAATAATATGCTTAGGGTAAAATTGTAAAATATACTTCATCGTATTTCTGTTGCTGTGGGACCAATGAATATACGTACATAATTAACGTATTTAATGTGGAGGTTAATGCGTGTAACTTTCGCAACTTTGTTAAGTAACTATACAATAAAAGATGCTCTGTTACGATTCATCTTTTGTGTAAAAGGGTGGCCCCCAGTTTATTAATCAGTACACAGATTTTCTATAGTATTTTCAACTAATAACAGGAAGAATAGTTTGCGCGTATTTTTTTGTTGGAGAATGGGTTTGTTTCGGAGCACAATGACCATGAGAATAAGGCACAAGTAATGATAAATCTGAATAGTTACTGTAATTTTGCAGAAATATACAGTTCTGAAGGGCGCGGAATTTTGTAAAACATTCATTCGCGTTAGTTTAGGTATGATATCACGATAAGTGTTTCATATAAAATGTTCATTTTGAACAACATACATAATACGGACATTCATAATGATCGATTTGCATAATATTTGAAGGAAAACAGAGTCACAGATCACCCACTTGTAGATTTGTCGCTAACGGGAAAGATTTGTACCATAAACTGCCAGAGTAGTATTGACTTGGGAGGTTTTTATTGTAACTTCATAGAGTAATAACAACTGAATTTATTGAAAAGTCAATGTATCATGTTAAACAGCACTATCCAGAACTCAATTTAGACAGCTAAAAGTAAGACTAACCTGTAGGAAAGCAAGTCTCTTCACCAAATCATGATATTACTTTCAAGGGAACATCATCAACTCGACCCCATATTTTCTTGAGAAAAAAGTACATGTGCTAGATATCAACCCCAGAAATCGATATCACGTGAAAATTTGGGCCATGATTCAGGTACTACGCAGGTACGGCCTCCTCAAAGTAATCTTTTAAACATTCGCACGCTCGGGTTGTTCCTCACTCTGCCCGCTTCACTGCGGCCGCTTAATGCCCGAACGTCTAGTAGTGTGAGCAGAGTCTAGTAAGAGGTTTGTGTTCGCGATGTCAATTAACCCACAGGCTGTCGTGCGACACCTGACTAATCTACAAAGATGAAATGTCAAAGAATTAGAGCTCTTTAAAGTCGTCAGCGGTAAGCACAATCATTTTCAGTTATTAGACCTACTATACACGGTAAAAGAAAATACATGGCGCTTTCTTTATGCTTTTCTTTATAGCTTTCAACTGCGTTGCAGATATCATAGGCAACTGCATTAATGAAGACGTGCTGGATATAGAAGAAAATAGCGGATTGACATTCTATGCAGATTTATAAGAGGATGACGTCAACGATAGCGACGCTGCCATTTCACCACCGTCAGGTTCGTCGAGCACATTCATTCCTTCAACGTGGCTTGGGGGTGGAACTGAGGTCGTCAGTGATGGTGAAAGCTGCTTTGATGATATTAAATCGTCGAATACCACTTTGCCCGTCTCCGTAACAGAAGAATACCTGCAACGAGCCGTTGCATTTTGGAAAAGTGGAGAAAAGGGGGATCTGTCTTTCAAGACCGTCAACAGGAATTTTAAATTATTAAAACAGAAAAGGGAACTGTACGTTTGGAACAAATACGTTGAAAAGTGTGGTACGCATCATCAAAAGCTTGCAAAAGTAAATGTAATCTGTTTCGATAAATTTAATAATGCATCCAGCTGTAAGTTGCCAATCGACGGCGTTAACATACAGCATTGGGGCGTTCAAGCCGCTGTGCAGGTGGGCCTAAAAATTTTCAAGGCATCTGCTGCGTGGGTTTACGGTTTTAAGAAGAAATATGGTATTGTGTCACGAAAAATAACTCATTTTACAACAACAAAAAAGTTTCGTAACGAAACAACCATAATTAATGCTTATGAAACATTCGCCGCCGACGTCGGAGCCGTTATTGAAATGGTCGGTACACGTAATGTTTACAATATGGATCAAAGTGCATTTAATTTATAAATGACGTCAGGTCGATCACTTGCAAAAAAAAGGGACAAAAGATGTCGTCACATTCGTGCAGTCCGTCAGTAAAACGACTGAAAGCTACACAATAATGCCCACGATATCTGCAGACGAGCATTTGCATTCACCTCTGTTCACTGTTTTAAAAGAGTTGACCGGATCGTTTACGCCGCAAGTCAGACAACATTTGTTTCACGTGGAAAATATTGTCGTAGTCGCCTCATCTTCTGGAAAAGTGAACAAGGAACACTTACAGCAGTGGCAAGCAGAGGTATCATCCGAGATTATAACAGATCATTTTAATAGTAGATACGTTTTCTGGTCATAAAGATTTGTCAGTAGATGAAGGATACGGAGTTGAAGACACCGCAGTTTCCTTATTGACAATACCATCCGGTGGCACAAGATACTGTCAGCCACTAGATGTATTTGGCTTCTATGTATTCAAGGGTTTTGCCCAGAGGTTTACCAACTCGGTACGACTTCTGGGTGACAGTATGAACTTCGGTCAGCGTAAAACCATCCTGCAAATGCAGTTGGTTATTCACAGGCAGTTACCTGCCCCAATGTTTAGTTAAGTGTTCCGGTACGCTTGGTATCGAAGTGGCTACACCAGCCAGAACACTGGGAACATCCTGTTAAATACTGTTTTGACGCTGGTGGAGTGCTAAGTTCATTATTTCAAATTGCGCGCTTTCTAACGCGTAGCTTGTGTCGAAGGTCTCTTTACTCTGAATATTTTTAACGCGCTTGACAACTGCAGTGGAAACGAATGAGACGGTTTTTCAACAAGGAGTGTATCGTAATTTAATTTTTAATACCTTTTATGCACAGCATCTTCTTATATGTAAAGCTGACACTATTGAAGTGGAGTAAACTTCAAAGAGTTACACTACATATGTTTCATTTTGTAATATTATCTCCTCCTCCACTTCCCTAGCTCTTCAAATTTCACATTTCGGGGGACTCGCTGTTGTCCCCTCATTACACAGCACTTGGAGTTCGGGCTTTAAGCGGCCGCAGTGAAGCGGGCCGAGTGAGGAACAACCCGAGCGCGCCAATGTTTAAAAGCTGTACCTTGAGGACGCCGTAACTGCGTATTATCTGAATAATGGCCCAAATTTTCACGTGATATCAAATTCTGGGGTTGATATCTAGCCAATGTATTTTTTCTCCAGAAAATATTAGGTCGAGTTGATGCTCAAAATGTTGAAATGTTGGTATAGGCTATGGGACTTAACTACGGGGTCATCAGTCCCTAAACTTACAAACTATTTATGAACTACTTACGAACTAGGACGGCACAAATATCCATGCCCGAGGGGGGATTCGAACCCCCGACCGTAGTGGCCGTGCAGACCATGACTGGAGCGCCTTAGTCCCCTCGGCCACCGCGGCCGGCGAGTTGATGCTGTTTCCTTGTAAGACTGAAAAAGTGAATCCAGCAAACTGGGCACTCCGGCATTTGTTTGTGTCCAAAACATTTGTCATACAGCGTCTATGCAGTAGATCTAGTCGTTGAAATGTACGCCATATCTAAGTAAATACTCCGATGTGGCTGTCAATTCAGTGACATTACGTAAAGAGGGCAATATTCACACAAGTTTAGGTGAGAAATTTTTGTTTTGGGCACAAAAGCACGGCGCTTATGGCTTCAAGTAATGCTGTTCTCAGCATAGATAACGCAACCTCCCTTTATTCTAACCTACTTGCATGTAAGACCGACAGCTGTGCTATCTATGGAACTATCTTAGGTCCGTGGTAGAGGCCTGGGCACTTAGCCAGGTCACGTGATAAGACTAGTGCTGAGCCAACGCGATCGTGCAGCCTACTGGTTGGCTGCTGGAGCACGGCGGCGTCAGCAGGCTCCGCGACCGCGTTACCTCAGCACTGCTGTTATCACGTAACCTGGCTAATTGGCCAGGCCTTTCTTTCTCAGCCTGCCGTGTAGTCACGACTTCCTGCAGGTAGCTGCAGCAGCAGTTTCGCATTCTGCCACTTTTGCCGGCTGCGCCCTGACTCCAGAACGGTTGTACCACCACGTCTATACCGAAAGTATGATCGTTCATTTATATTTAACTAGCTTAAACCCGCGGCTCCGCTCGCGTGTTGGTTGATTATGATAGATTAGCTATCTTTCAGTAGCGTGCTATGAGATCAAATCACACGTAAAAGTGCACTCGTTTCGAAGAATCCTATCACGAAATTCAACAATAATGATTGTAATAATATCACAGATCCATCACTTGATGTAATGCGCGAAACGTCAAATCGATTTTTAAGACATGTATTAAAAGAAATTTCTATTTTACTGCTTTATTTATTTATTCTTATATTTCCTTATTCGTGTGCTTATCCTTACAGAGAAAGAGCTGAATACATTGTAGCATGTATAGACCAAAGATATGGTCTGTGGCATCACGTTTCGCTGTATGTAACCCTCTTGCTATGGAGTCGCAATCGTCATCGCTGGCCTACAGAACGATTTTTTTTATAATTTGTCGACTTTCAACCACCATATCTTCCAACCCCTTATAGCTATCGGTGTGGAACTGCTATGGTGCACAACGGGAGACTTCAGACAACAATTACACACAGACAATTCGTTTGCGTTCTGTAGTTTTCGCTGCAGATCGAAATATTAACACACACACACGTAGAATTTTATAAACACCGATAGCTTTCCATCGCAATATACTCCACCCCTTTGTCATTATGAACCCTCAAGCAACAATGCAACCAATAAACCATTTTCAAAGAGCAAATATAATTTTCAAAGAGTAATTATTGTTTCGAATTTCGCGTTATATTCTTCAAATTACAAAATATCTATCAGATCGCTATAAAACCGTTCCTAAAACCTTCTTCAGGTATAAATTAGTAACTGTACAAATATTTAAGTCTCTGCATCTTGTCGTTCGGACGTGATAAGCGTACACCGAACAGACATGCACATTGATATATATATACATAGCTATCCGATCGCCATAAAACCGTGCCTAAAGCCTTCCCCGGGTAGACATTAGTAACTGTACAAATTTTAAGCTCTTTATGTCTTGTGGTTCAGACGTCATAAACGTACACCGAACAGACATTCACATTTATAGATATAGATGTAGAAATTAAATTTCTGTACTGACACTAAATAAAAGTACAGCCACACTACCCCGTAAGCATTAATGATTTGTTTACAGTTACCAAAAGGATATTAAAGTTGAATTTTATGTCTGTCATAGTAGGTAATTTGAAGTGTCAGAATATCTCGTGTATTCTTTCATATCTTTGAGAGATAAACCACCTTTTCCGAGATCACTTTTGCCAATCGTTCCCTTATTCTACGCATAATTCATGTTAGTATTTTGCTAACATCGTTTATTAAACTGTTCAAATCTATCAGCATCATATCTCTTCGGAATTTTAATTATTAAATTTTCCATGAAGTCGAATGATTCTTCTTTTCTCATAAACATAGTATTTGTAACCATTTGACACTGCTAAATATGGCGAAAAAGACTTTTTCTCTGAAAAATATATAGTGGGCGGAATAATCTTTGGGATTTCGATTGGGACCAGCCCCTCCCCCCTAGGACTAACCCTCCCCCCATTAGTTGCATAATGCGAATCTACGTAAAAAATTGTATGGTTTACTCTAAACATTATTTCCATTTATAGTGGCTAAGATGACACTTGACTAAAAAAATATTGATTTTGCAACTAAGAAAAATTTCTTTTGATTCTATATTCCACTAACTGTAAACCCGGGATTGCCCGGGTGTGTATTTATTCTACACTCTCGTAGTCCACCTCCCCTTCCCTCCTCTATCTGCATTCATCTCTTTCTTTCCCATGTCTCTGTTCATTTCCACCTTTCCCTTTCTCGGAAATGTTTTTTGCAAGGCACCGTCTGTCATGTACCACACGAACATGTATGTATCTTGTGACCTTGTGCAAAAATTCATCAAGATCTGAGAAAAGCTATTCATTTTATCAAAGTTCGTATATTAAGTACCCTCCACCGTGCACAGAACGAAATTTTATACACACAGTAACATTACTCTTGTATTTATGGTGAAGTGTGCAAAATTTCATAAATATCGGAACAAAACTATAGATTTCTATGCATTAGAAACACAGAGTCACATTTAAAAACGTACTTTGTTGTTCTCAAATTTTCCAGTTTTATTTCATACAACCAGTGTTCTGAGAATAATGAAAACAACAAAATAAGGATCTGTGAAATCGATCGAGCCGTTCTCAAGTTATGGCGCGACCAACATACTTATGGATCCGTTTTTATCTTGCAAGATACTCTCCCCCATGCACCGTATGAAACTTCAGGTAGACGGTGACCTTCCTTTTGAAGGTCAAGAGTGCAAAGTTTCCTGAAGGTCGGAATGAAACTGTAGATTTCGTCAGTCTGTAAGAAAAGTATCCTCCGCCATGCACCTTCATTCCGTCCTATCGTAAATACTTTCGTAGCTAACATCTTTTACCTTTAAACTACATACCGGCAAAATTTTCAGCTTCATAGGTGCAGTAGTTTTAGAGATTTCGTGTATCGTCAGTGAGTGAGTGAGTGACCCTTAGCTCTTATAGAGAGAGAGATATCTCCTGAATTATGGGCCCTACAAAGACATTATTTACCAGGTTCGTAGAGAGGAATATTAAGAAACTGCCTGCGAAATGTGTTGTTAATTGATTTGGTAGTAAAGACGTAGTAAATTACAACTTCATGCTTTTTAGGGCGACGTTTCATGTATTTCAATGTCTTTGACGTCATAGAACCTAAACTATATGTCGTAATACGATATTATTTCGAAAGTACATCTAGTGGTGCATATGTAAAACGTTTGCAAATTACGTTGCGAATAGATTTAGTAGGAAAGACGTAACAAATAAAAACGTCATGCGTGATGTGGCGGTTTTTCATTAAAGTAATTGTTTATTACTCCATATCTCATGAACTGTGTGTCGTACTATGATAAAATTTAGAACGTACGTTCAGTGGTATGTCTGTATACTGTCTGTAACATTTCTCGCGAATACAATAAATTGTTTACGAGTAATAAATTGTAACGTCATGCCAAATGCCGTAATTTTACTTCATGAACGCCGAAAAAGTAGTAAGCGAGAAACTTTGCTAGGGTTGTCAGCGAGGAAAAGTTTCCTAAAGGTTTGAAATTATGTTTTAAATTTGGTGCAAGTCGCTAAGTCCTCTCCTTCTCAAACAGTGGACTGATAAAGTCACACATCACGTGCCGCAATAGGAGAAGTTTTCATTGTTTATGACGTCATATCTCCTGAACTATCGGCCCTATCGGAAAATCTTTTCATAGCTGACGTCTTCTACCAATGAACTACATTCCTGCCACTTTTCAGCTTCATAGGTGAAGTAGCTTTCGAGATTTCGTGTTTAGTCAGTGAGTGAGTATCTGAATGAGTGTCCTTTTGCTTTTATATAGAGAGAGATTTACGAATAAAATCAGAAACTTTCTTTTCTAACGATATTTATACCTATCTTCAAAATAAACTTTAGAATTGCAAATTTCATGGCCAGTGTAAATGGCAATCCGTTTCCATGCCTGCTGAGAAACACCGCTTGCAATAAAAAATGCAACAGCACCAAGAATTACCGAAAGAACAGACACCACAACAACACACGTCTACGCGATGTTAGCATTGGGTTTATTTCTTTTCCATAGATACGACAACATCGTTCGTCCTCATGCGGGAAAGACGCCTCCAGTCAAACTGATATAGGTTTTCCGAGGTTTCCTCAAATTACTATATGCAAGTACCGGGTTTGTTGTTAATAAGCGCATGGCCGATTTTTTTCCCTGTCCTTGTCAGAAACTATCCGAGCGTGTGTTCTGTTTCCAATGACCACGATGGCGACCGGACGTCGATCCTCCTTCCTTCTTGCTTCCTTCATGCAGGAACCTGGTGGCGGAGAGAATAGGTTGAGTTTAGCAGTTCATTCCAGTAACGTGTAGGAAAACGGACATATCACGGGTAGTGCTGTGCACGAATTGTAACTGGCTATGTAACAGAGGTCCAGGTGTACAGCCAGGAGCTCGCATGCTAGAATTATGCACAAAGCATCATTTAATCGTTGCAGACACTTCATTTAACAATCATAAACGAAGCTTGTATACGTGGGAGAGAGGTGGAGATACCTAAATGTGTGTAATTGCTTTTACAATGTTAAAACAGATTTCTAAACCAGTTTTTAACTGCAAGACATATCCACGGACAGATAGAGACTCTGACCTTATTTTATTGGTTACGAACTACACATTAAAACTGAAGAAACTGAAAACAGGTAAAATGGAAGGAAATGGTACCTAAATAAACTGAAGGAGCATAAGAATGTTGAACGTTTGAGAGAGACCCTTAACTAAAGATAGCCTGAAATGGGGGAAAGTAATACTGTAGACGTAGAATGGATGAAATAATGAAGGCTGCTGGGGAACAAGTAGATAGAATTTCAAGGTCCAGTGGAAATCTTTTGGTGTCATAAAAGATATTCAATTTAACTGATTAAAGTAATAAATACGAGATTGCAGCAAATTATAGAAGCAAAAGTCGTCACGGTGTGTCTAATCCGACGTTCGTGTTACTGCAGATAGATTCGGGATTGGAAGAAATTGTTTTTACCTACGAATCCTGATGAACCGGTGATGCCATTATCTAGTCATCTTCGTTTGAAATCATAGTCGATTAACATTTTGCCGATCACCAAAACCCACGCCTGTGCATCTTTAATCAATTTGTAGCTAGATTTCAATGCCCACGGTCACAGGTACCGATACCTCGAGTAGTTGATACGCATTCTGGATTGCGGTACCTTCAGTATTCTTAATCTAACTATTTCGTATTTCTGCCCCATATTCGGCGTTCCGCTCCGAAGTAGAAAGGCTTCGGAGTTTTTATAATTCCATTCGCATCACTAACTTCCTAACTAATTTGCAGAATCAAGTCATTAGACATTTGGTGAGCTTTTGCCAGCATGACCTGGACTGACTGTTGTTTGTTGCTTTCTTTCTCTGCCACCGCCTGCGCAAGATAGCCTAGGCCGTGGACCGCTTCAAAGGTGAACAAAATTAAGTTTACTGTGTGCGTTGTTTCGTAAGTGTATTGATCCTTTTTTTAATTAATAGAACATAATAGAAACGAAAACTACTTCTGTTTTGGCCGATTGATAATACTGAGTAACATCATTTTAATCAGATGATGATAATGTACCCAATATAAAATATTGATTCTTCAATTAGGAAAATAAAAAGTCTTCATTCTCGTAGTTTTTATGCTGTTATAAATGACTGGCTACAACTTAATTTTTCAGAAGCAATAGTCAAGCAGTCGAGAAACATGAAGCCAGATGTACGGATTCTTCATTTTCCATTGGAGAAAGGCTCACATTCAACATTGTATCGATACGATTACGAACTTTACGCAGCAGCAGAAGTCAATGTCATGTTCCACATTCTGGAGATTTGAAAAAGCAAACGAGCTTCCTTTGAAGTCACTAAGAACAATCATGCGGTAAAACGTGTCAACAAATCATATTCCTTACTCTAAAATGACTTTGAGGTGTATTCAAAGACGCTGTTAGGTATAATAAAAATGGAGCCAATTACCGACAATGTGTTCATTTTTGTTTCATTTTCTGATAGTAACTTTCGTAAGATAAATAAAATAGATAAAAACAGTATCTACTGATGCTTACCAAAAGGGCATTATACAATTTTCCCACTTCTACTAACTTTAATGTGCTGAGAATATTTCGGTCAAATATTCCCGCACCTTATCGGTGTTTCACAAGTTCACAAATCTGAACTAAATATTCGTAAGCTGACTTCAGTCGCCATGTCTTGTATAACACAGAATAATACTCCACTGAATCGTTGTCTTTCGATGTTGAAAGTCTTGTACAAATGTTTTTGGAACATTTTATGTTACTGTTATACGAGTACTGTTGTACAAAGAATGCTTCACTTTTGTGAATAAAGTTTACCAAGGCATTCCGCTTCATATTGAAGTTAGGTGGGCAAAGTTAGTTCCAGCTGTGTAAAGACTTTTGGTTGACTGAAATGCGACATAAATGTAGGCTGCAATAAGCTAATTCGGTGTTTTGTTGCTAAGGAATGAAGTGGATTGCTGTAGTGCTACATGATTTGTTAAAAACGTATTTCAGTTACGTATAAACGTTCAGGAACAGGAATATTTTCATCCTTTACAGTTATTCAACATTATGATATCTTTGAAGGAAGATACGGAATAACGTAAGTTCTATTGTTTCTTCGTAGCGAATCCTAACCAATAAATGTTAAATTAAATGAGGATGAACGAAATAAATTCATGTATGTCGCTCTTCTAGTCCACCAGACAGCCACAGATTATCTTAAAAAGTAGTTTCACTACTATCCCTTCGAACTTTAAGTTACAAGAAAGTCTGAAGAAAAATCTCCACATATAAAAAATATATATAAGCGTGAAAGGTGTTCCATATTGAAGATGTCATTGATAAAGGAAATTTATGCGAAGACATCCGTTGGAACCATTACTAATTCGGAATTCTACATTCAAAGAATCGTTTCACGGAATGTGGATTTTTTTTTCCTTTTTATAAGTGACAATAAGTAACAACAAACGTATGTCATTAATAAAATTATCAAAAGACTAATAGCGGTTCCATACAGCAGTGACTGTACCGATAGTTTTCATTGCCTGCATCAGTTAGGATCTAACGGTACAAACAAATTGTGTCGATTTGGTGAAAGCAGAATTCTGAATACGTTGTAATTTGAAGTTTGTAACATACAATGAATTTTCAGAATGATGGGAGATGAAATAATTTTAAATAGGCGAAATTAGTAATAATAAACATAATTTTTAATGTTTGCTTACTGATGTATAGTTTTTAGCCACAGTCATCAACTTCGTAAATCCTTTCCATATGTAGTATTTTGCGCTAATATGGCAACCCTATACACAAATAGTGAGACGCGCCATAACGCCGAGAGGCTGCGATTCTGTTCAAATGTTTGTAAATCTATCGGACCAAACTGCGTGGTCATCAGTCCGTAGCTTACAAACTACTTAAACCTAGGTAAACTAACCTAAGGACAACGCACACACCCATGCCCCAGAGAGGACTCGAACCTCCACGGGGAGCAACCGCGCGCTCCGCAGTGATTCTGCTTGGTGTTAGGAGAGCATGGCACTTACGGAGGTCGAAAGCTTTAAACTCCGCTCAGACTACACCCTGTTCCGCCCCCTTTGTACAGTACGGAATGAGGAAATCTGATTGTTTGGGACACTCGTCTCTGTTCGTCTTCCCGATCGGTACCAGAGAAACAGCGGACGTAAAGAGGTAACAAATTGAAAACGCTGTTTTATAGCTAATTTATTCGTGATATTAATCTCTTTCTTGTTTTGCATAATGTATCTCCGTTTGGTAATTATATGAACGATCCTGTAAAGTCTTTCGTGTCAGCAAAGAGTGACTAAATTGTTATAAACAAAATATGTTTACCTCATTCAATAACAACAGCAATCAGTGGTCGATAAATTAAATAGTTCAAATTGATACATCTCTCATTAATCCCTTATGGTGGAAATTTAATAATAGATTAACTCTAAGTTACAGGTTTTAACAATAAATATAAATCTCTGCAAATATTGTTCTTTCGTGATTGTGAAAGTGTCAATAGTTTTAAGAAAAAAAATTGGCCGTATACTCATTGTCCAAGCTATTACTACCATGTTACTGCCAGTGCATTCAAGTTAATATTGAACTAACACAATAATTGTTGTCTATAATTTATTTTTCATTTATCAATTTTTTTTATACAAAAAGTTCCCCTCGGATACGTGAAACACCAGTATCACCATAAGTGACGTGTTCTGTCAAAATTTGTATGACAGTGTTTACTAACAATTTCAATAAGTCGATGTTAGCAAGGTGCCTTTGTCAGTAGCTTGTTGTTACACTGTGAAAAACAATAAAATTATACGTTTGATTAACTCTTTTAGTTCCGTTTCGTGATGTATAAAATATTAATCAACTTTGATGATACTAGGTTATTCAACGTGAAATAAAGGCCTGCAAATTGCCTAAAATTGTATATTATATATAATAATAAATTATTATAAAATATATACTCAATACAATGGTGAATTAATCCCAAGATGCTTACAAGAATGTAATAGTAGGCCCCGTGACAAATTTTAATAATCATTTGATTTACTGATGTGCTTTTAAAAATTATGAGCGATTGTCCACTAGGTATGCCATAGGAATATCTGATGCCCTAATATCAGCCTGAGGCAACAAACGAGAACTCTACCCCAATTTTTCCAAGAAGCCAGATACAAATTTAAAATTTTGTACTAGCTCTCCGGGTGTTAGGCAGGAATAAATCGTTCACAACTAACAACTGTTTTCACAATCTTTAACAGTTACAAAGAAGTTCTCGAGAATTTGCAGTTGCATTAAACGAGGATGTTGCTGTGTTCTCTATGGTTTCTTTACTTGTTACGTATTAGACCACGGATTACAAAGCCTATCAGCTTTAACAGTTTCACTTAGTTCGCTGGATTTGAGCAATACGTTATCATTTTATGTCCCATTCAACAATGGGCAGTTTTAAGTCATCACCTACTACCACTATTAAGTACGTGCACTTACAAACTATCACGTTTAGGCTTTCTTTCAATGTGTGTCTATTGTTTCTTAGAACGCTCGGATTATGAATAGAAGTGAGGTACATGGAAGAAGTTCAAATGTTCAAATGTTTGTAGAGTCTATGGGACTTAACTACGGGGTCATCAGTCCCTAAACTTAGAAACTACTTATGAACTACCTAAGACTAAGGACGACACAAATATCCATGCCCTAGGGGGGATTCGAACCCCCGACCGTAGTGGCCGTGCAGACCGTGACTGGAGCGCCTCAGTCTCCTCGGCCAACGCGGCCGGCATAGAAGAAGTCTTCTTGTGCAAAGTCCAATACGGAAAAACGTTAAAACATGACGCACCATGGGCAACGTTGCTTATTAACAGTTGTTGCTTCAACCATTCCTGGGCAACACTTAAGATACAATCTTCGTAAAAGGACATTTTCGAAACCACCTGCTGTGGTCTTGACAAATATCGAGGAACTACCGTATGCGACAGAGACCATAACCCTTCATTTTTGTCAAGAATGTAAAAGTTATAAAATGTTCAAATGTTTGTTAAGCTTAAGGGACTTAACTGCGGGGTCATCAGTCCCTGAAGTTACAAACTACTTATGAAATACCTTATATACTAAAGACGACACAAACATCCATGCCCGAGGGGGGATCCGAACCCCCAACCGTAGCGGCCGTGCAGACTGTGACTGGCGCGCCGCAGACCGCTCAGTCACTGCGGCCGGCTAAAGGTTACACCTTTCTAGCGCAAGAAACTATTTAGAACTGCAATAGGCATTTTTGCCCAAAGTAATAAGCATGGACTTTTCTGTGGAGAGACCATACGATAAATATTATTTAAAAAAATCTTCAACAAATTAAGGTTTATTAGCAGATCTACCACGCTCACTGAAAGGCATAACATCGAGATTCTTGAAGTGTTTAAGATATTTTTCCACAAATTATGTATGCAAGCCTCCCAGTGTCTATTCAGCATTTGAAGGGATCAACAACTTCAACTACCAGTCCGAAACTTGAGTCCTGCCTACTAAGCCGCGGTGGATTGGGCGAGCGTTCTAAGGCGCCTTTCTGCAGAGCGCGTGGTTGCTCGCCGTCGGGGATTCGAGTCGTCCCTCGGGCATGGGTGTTTGTGTTGTTCTTTACTTTAACTTTGTGTAAGTAGTTTCTAAACCTAGGTACTTATGACCAACATAGTTAAGTCTCTTAGATTTACGAACATTTTAATATTTTAACCTGCGTACTAAAACTGTCGATACGCAGAATATGATACCAATATGGAAAGACTTGAAACGAGAACATACCTTCATGATTCAAATCTGCCAATATCTTTCAACGATGGTCGATGTAAGAGCGGCTACAAACCAAATATAAGTTTTGTGTCAGATAGAGTTGCTGGGTGTTGCGCGAAAGTAAACTATAATGTCACGATCTGGGCGTTCGCCGGCCGGTTCTGCTTCCCGCACATCAGGTACTGCGCGTTTGTCTGCCTTTGCATGCGGGAACTCCTAACTTAAGGAGCCAATTAACGTGTTGGTCTACAACAGCATCTACATCTTTATTACTAATCTGTATTTCACACTAAAGTGAGTGTAAGAGAGTTTCTCGAATCACTTGCAGACGACTACAGTTACATTTCAGCTGGCCTGAGTTCTGATTTATATCATTTTATTGCGCCGGCCGCGGTGGCCGAGGGGACTGAGGCGCTCCAGTCACGGTCTGCACGGCCACTACGGTCGGGGGTTCAAATCCCCTCTCGGGCATGGATATTTGTGCCGTCCTTAGTCTTAGTTAGTTCATAAGTAGTTTGTAAGTTTAGGGACTGATGACCCCGTAGTTAAGTCCCATAAGCTATACAAACATTTGAACATACAAACATTTTATTACGATCATCACTACTCCCTACCCAGTAAGGCAGCACCAAATTATTTTCATATTCAGACTGTAAAACTGGTGATTAAAGTTTCGTATAAAGAAGGTCTTGTCGCAGAGAAAGATGCCCATATTTTAACGCTTCCCTCCATGATTTTTGTGTTATAGGCGTTGCACACTTCCCTTTATATCGCGACTCTACAAAACGAGCGGCCAATCTTCGAGCGTTTTAGATTCACTGCCTCAGTCCTGTTTGGGTAAATCAGCTACAGCAATACTGTAACGAACAACAGTAAAGTGTAGAGTAGCCAGTCTCTTCAGTGGATTTGTTGCATTTACTATGTCTTCTAACAATAAAAAGCAGTGTTTTTTTGCTCGTATTTCACACAATATTAACTATGAGCGTTCCAGTTGTAGCTCTTTGTCATTATAGACCCTTGACATTTCGTTGTAGGGCCAGCTATGAATTTTTTACAATTTATCATGTAGTATTCACGTAGATTACCTCACAATTGTCATGAACTATCATATGTTGCCAGAACTAAAACTATAAAATGACATTTCTAAAACATTATGCAACTGGCTTTGATCTTCTGATGGCTTTCCTTGATGGATGCTGATGTCATCTCATAAATGAAGCATATCGAATAAAAACAGCAGGTAATCTATAACACTTCCTTACGGAACTCCATATATCACTTTTGCCGTGCTCTATGACTTTCCGTTAGTACCAGCTGTGGTCTAAATGTTCAAATGTTTGTAAAGCTTATGGGCCTTAACTGCGGGGTTATCAGTCACTAAACTTACAAACTACTTAAGAACTAACTTATACTAAATACAACGTAAACAGCCATGCCCGACGGAGGATTCGAACCCCCGACGGGGAAGGCCGCGTGTTCCTCAACGTGGCCCTTCAGACCGCTCAGATACTCCCGCGCGGCGTCTGTGGTCTTTCTGGCAGTTTATCTCGAGTTCAGATGCACAACTGCGACGATAACTACAGCCACGAATTTTCTTAATAAGCCGCTTGTAGGAAACGGTATCATGTTTCTCTAACTCTTTTCGCACTTGCGCGGGTTCGCGTGATTAAACTATTGATTTGTCATGGTTAATTAAAGCATAGCCATGTGTACACCATTTGTCTGCTTACGGTGTTATACTTATGAAACTGTGCAAATCGTGTGCTTGTGAAAAGTGTATCTGAGATGGATCTTGAATACCAGCTAATGGGATGTGGAAAACCACTAAATACCACATCCAGGCTGATCGCACATTGATACCCTGTCGTTAATCTCCGGTCGGATTCAAAGTGGTGTCGGCATACCTCTCCGTCTCGGAAAGCAACAGCTTAAGCCGCGCGGCTAATCGAGCGGGCTTCTAAATACCTACGAACATGAAACCAATGTCCATGGAAATGATGGATGTGGAGATTACATCGAAGTATAGATCCGGTACTGAATGCCAGTTGGCGCACTGTCAGCTATAAGCAACACCCACTGCTAAGCAGGGGACTACCTCCTGTGCTCGAGTCACGTGGCCGTCAAGAGCCAGTAGGCACTGCTGTGTACTTCAATCGTGAGACCACTTCCGCAGACAGATGCAGTTGCAGTTTTGTACCAGGCACTTTTGGATCATCAAGTCTACACCGGATGCTACGCAGCCCTTTAGTCTTTTAACTACCTCATCGCGGTATTCAATGATTCTGTGATATTGAGCTACTTCTCTTAATTACGCTGAGTTGTAATTACCTCTTATCAACGATGATCTTTCGGTTGTTAATGAGTTAAGAGGAAATTAAATTTTCTATGGTGGCGCTAAATAAGTATATTGCCACACTATTTGGAACTTATTAACGATTTGTCACCAGAAAGGATACTAGAGATTTTCTTCCTCCATTTTATACCTACTTCACAAAGTAATGTTACCCCATGATTTCTTGCAAACATCTGGGAGAGAAAAGTATCTCTCTCGAGATCACGTTCCACCAATTTCCCAAATAATCTATAAATAACGTATGTTAATAATTTACTAACTTACCTCACTGAATTCATTAAACATTTCAGCATAACATTCTTCAAAAATGTATTTATTGCATTTTACCTGAAGACTCAGCGTATTTCCCCTCTGATATACAAGGTGCTTGCTTAACTAAGCTTAATATTTCGAATATGACACCTCGAGCGAAATGTGAATTCTATGTGAGATATTAATAACAGTAAAGCTGACACCGGTGCGCGCCACATCTGGCCATTTCCTAGACACCCGACTTGCGTGTGTGGGTGATTTAGAATTTTCAAATGGAAAGTCCGCATTTTATTACATACTACCTGAAGACCCGGCGTTGCTAAGCTATTTATTTATTTCATACTTTTGTGCGTCCCCCACGAACCACAAACATTTCAGAGGTGGGGTGGCTTGTATGCCTCAATTATGCAAATAGCCGTACCGTATGTGCAAGCACAGAGGAGGGGTACCTTTGGAGAGACCAGTGAAACGTGTGGAGCAGCCTTTTCAGTAGCAGCAGTATGGATGATTGACTGAGGTGGACGTTTAGCATCAGCTAACGTGGCTTTGCCGGGCTGCTACTGTCAACGGCTGGAAGAAAGGGGAACTACAGTCGTTATGTTCCCCGGGAAGAGGAAGCTTTACTGTGTCAATATATGATGGCGTCTTCTTGGATAAAATATTCCGGGACTAACTCGCCCCTAATCGGATCTTCATGCGGAGACTAGTCAGAAGGATGTGAACATTAAAAATAAAAACAAGAGAAATGGAAAGGTTAAAGACATTATTGATAGAGCTGAAGCATTGAATTAAAATTTGTGGTGCGGCCGGGAATCGAACCCGGACCTCCATGCTTACTAGGCAGACGTCTTAACCGTTAGACTACCACACCACTAACGATTAACGCGCCTCGGAATAGTCTATGTACGATTTCCCTCCACAACACAAACTTTAATTCAGCTTCTTTGTTCCAAAGATAATTGCCACTACTGCCAAGGCTCTCCATGCAGCGGAATAGCACCTCAGCAATGGACATGGTGGAACAATCCTGTTATGGTGATATAAATATCAATTAAAGTACCTAAACCTTGAATATTACGAGGAATTAATCCATATTTTTCTTATGTTATACAATGAATATGGCGGTTCTGTCTAGAGCTTAAAAGGTTAAAGTTAGATGTGGTGGCAATTAATGACGTTCGGTGGCAGGATGAAGATGATTTCTGCTCAAGTGAGCACAGCGTTATAAATACGAAACTACTTGGGGGCGCGGGGGTAGCTCTAGTAATAAATAAGAAAATAGGTATATGGATACGTTACTATGAACAGCATAGGAATGCATTATTATAGGAAAGATAGATACGAGTTTCAGTGTATGTGGGCGCCCACCTTTTCCTTTGCTGCTTATACTGTTGCAACTGATTTTAATATTGGCGGCGGGAGACATCAGCGCCGGCCGCAGTGGCCGAGCGGTCTGCGGCGCGCCAGTCACAGTCTGTATTATGCGCAAACCCATATTTTTCTATGTTTCTAGTATGATCAGATTTACAGCGCACTATAGAAGGCAACGCAGTGTCGTGTAAATTAAAGAAGTTTGTTCTTACGCTCTAGACAGAAACCGCCATATTCATTGTATAACATAAGAAAAATATGGATTAATTCCTCGTAATATTCAAGGTTTAGGTACTTTAATTTCTAATATAATGTAGTTTCAGAATTTTAAAGCATATCTTAATATAACTTTAAGACATAGGCCCATGCACATTTTGGATATTCTTAGCATGTATCAAGTCACTTCGTAGCAGTTATCAGACTGACTATTATCAATCTTGATCTTTATAAAGACACAAAAACTCTGATTAACGTGATTCCAAGAGCCATACCACCTTCTTAAAGTTTGCTACAAGATACAATTGTTGTTAACCACAATGGTAATGAAATTCACAAAATACCCATATTTTGTATCCAGACATGGCAGAAATGCAAGAAGAATATTTAAAGTTTATAAGCAGGCTCTGATATCTTACTTCAAAAACAAATCAATATTTCATAGAAACTACATATCAACACGAAATATTCGCCAGCCGATTGCTCATAACGCTAGTCACCGTTGTCACCAATTGGTTCTGCTGGTCTAAACGCAACCGGGGTGACACATCTGACTGGAACTTGCTGGGTAAGTGTCTAAGCGGAAATTATGGACGTTATTGTGAAACAGATGACAGAGGTGCTCGGGATTGACACGTCTCTTGGGTGTTTCCATTGCGAGTAAGATTGATGCCTGCACAATACTTGTAAAATATCTCAGTGAGGTAGAAAGCCCCTAAAGAAGCAAAATACCCTCATCATAAAAAATTAACGCAAATCTTATGGCCTAAGAGTTCCAATTAATTGTAGGTGCAGTACCATTGAGGAATACTAAAATATACACTGACCATCGTAAACCACCGTATTGTATTAATATGCTTTTACTCGTGGAATGATGCATGTCATCCACTCCCCACCAATCTGTGGCTCTTAATTTAATATTACCATGTACACTGCTTCATTCCTCTCCAAGCTTCTCTGTATTAACCCAGATAGCGCTGACGTGCTTCCAGAAGGACGAGAATGGCGGCTTAGTTTTTCATTCTTGTAGTTAAAAATTCGCGCACAGTGTCGTATTTTATTTCTTTGAATCTCCTGCTTACATTGAAGATAAATGTTAGCTTGTATTATTGATGCAAAATGTTTGGATACGGCTTCAAAGTTGAGGGTCATACAAAAGATATTGAAGACTTCGTCGTAGTTGGGTTTGTATTCCTTGAACATTCAATAATATTTGGGACACTTATACGTATATATTTCATCTTTTGTTTTAATAATAATGATTCATAAGATTAAAATTCTAATACATCCATTTTGACATCCTTCCACAAAGATCGGCAATGTTGCAAAACAAATACCTTGATAGTGAAAAAAAAATCTCACCGACGTGTTTTACGGCCCACTTTAGATTTGTAGTTTTATAAGTTTTTGCAAACATTTTGGACCAAAATAATAATCTAAATAATAAAAAATTAATTAATAAGAGTCTCTGAAACCCTTTTAGGAAATAATTTTTTTAGGTAGGGACGGGTTCCGAACCACTGACCTTCAGCGTCACAGTCCAACGCATTGCCCACTACGCACTGGGTAACAGTCAGGAGATCTGTTCTTTAATTTTGTACTATTAATGGCCGTTGTTAACTGATGGTAATATGGCATTTGTAGACACTATATTATCATTTATCGTACGAAGAACGATGTGTTTTTGTTAATTCTTCACTGCGCCATTGCATGAAATGACAACGTGTAAGTTGTAATCATCAAATACGCAACGCAAGATGGAGTATGCCACAGAGAGTTCTGGGCGAGGAATGTCACGTGACATCTGCGAACGGTTTTCGTTAATTCAATGGAGGGTGTCAAAACTCCGTTATTTTTTCATATATCTCTCAAAAGATACAAGCTATGAAAAAAAAACATAAGGGAACAAAGTTGTAGAGAATTTTCTGCGCTACAAATTCGTTTATTAAATTTTCGCGTCAGATTAACGGTTTATTTGCAATTAAAATTACATTACAAACTGCTTTGTTTGGTATTACTAACGTATTTCTTGTCCGAAATATTTCAAAAAACCGAGGTTCTGGTCTTTGGTAGCCAAAAATTGTCTGTAAAATTTGGTGCCGATCGGTTGAACGGTTCGACCTAAAAAGTGGGAACACGTTACAGCCAGACAGACATCGTCAAATCGCCGTTATTTTTGCAAATATCTCTGCAACGATGAAAGATGTGAAAAAACGTAATAGAGCGAAGTTGTAGAGAATTTTCTCCTCTACAAATTCAGTTATTCAATTTTCGTGTCAGTTGAATGGTTAAGCCGTTATTTTCATTTAAATTTCGAGCTGTCGAAAGACGATCGCAAAGGCCCACTTTTAGTGTTACTACCGTAACCTAAAGTGGGCCAAATTACTTACAACGTTTTTGTTCAGCCATATGAAGGTAAGTTACATATTTTCAAAAAAATTAAATCCAAAAATAGGTCCGCTCTAACTGGTTTAGTTATTATTATTATTATTTGTTTGCTTTATCGGTACCTTTTTGCAAGTGTTCCCCTCATTTCATTTCGTGTGTCGGTGTTGAAGCCAAAATCGATACATATTAATATCATTAGAGGAAAACGTATTTACACTTATTTAGGCACTGAAGCAACTACACAGCATTGCACAAACGCTTTATTGCATTTCATTCTATGAATATGTCTGATACGTGGAAATAAGATATCATGAACTAATATCGTTGTTTAGAAGGCTAATTATATCTGAAAGTGTAAGGAAGGAGAGACAAGTGTGGGGGACATGACGTCACTTGAAATTTTCACATAAACGGCGGGAAAATTCTGGTTGGTGATAGGAGAGCATGGCGCTACAGGAGGTCGCAGCTATAAGCTCCACCCAGACCACGCCCCCTATATGAGGGAGGGGGTAGCGACATCTCATTGGTTCAGACCTCGGCTCCGACCGTCTGCCGGATCGATGCCAGTGGAGCCGTATGCTGTAGGAGGTGGACAAGTCCAGTGTCGGTTTTATCGGCTCTCTATTGCGCGGACTTCCCCTGTTTCTGTATTTCGAATTGATTACGCTTGTTCCTTCGGTGGGTCTACGTTTCCACAAAAATTATAAATACCTACAGTGAAAGATAAAAAATAAATGTAACCTTTTGGGGATAAAGTACATTTCTCGTCACTCCCTTCTACTGGAAATTTAACTATTGATTATTCGTAGCCACGGTGGAGTAGCCGAGCGGTCTAAAGCGTCTCGCTGTGGAGCGCGCGGTTGCTCGCCGTGGAGGTTCGAGTCCTCCCTGGGGCAAGGGTGTGTGTGTTTGTCCTTAGGTTAGTTTACCTAGGTTTAAGTAGTTTGTAAGCTACGGACTGATGACCGCGCAGTTTGGTCCGATAGATTTACAAACATTTGAACATTTGATTATTCGCAATACAAAACTTTCCTGTGATGCAATATATCCCTAAGAGAAGTTAACGATAAATACAATTTGATTCAGATGAGGCCACATGTCGCAAAACGTTGCAGTACCAGAGGACTGTGCATAAAACCTATCAGTTTTAACAGTTGCCCATAGTTTGCTACATCTGAGTAAAATGTTTAGCTACTGATCAGGATGGAGTCATTACCTGCTACTACTATACGCTCTAGGTATTTCCATACTGGTGGTTGATTCAATCACCACAGATTACGAAATCTCCATTAATGGAAATTTTCAAGACCACCTGTTAAGGTCTAGATAAACAAACGAAGGACTTTCGCATATAAAATTCACCTAACTCGTTAATTTATGTAAAGAATGTAAATGTGATATCCTGCAGTGCTAAAACTCTCTGGAATTGTAACAGTCATTGGTCTTATTCTGAAGAAAACCTATGTTAGTTCCATCTACGGCGTACTGAAGTTAATATCGGATCAACCCGCTTACTGAAAGGGATAACAGCGAAATTCTTTCAGTTAACACTTGCTTGAACAAAATCTATATCCAAGCCTCTCAATGTCTAGTTAACATTTGAAGTCGACACTAACTTCAACGACCAGAACACAAACTTTACTATTGTAATTAAATACAGTAGTACATCAGAGTGATATCCAGATTCGGATTTCTCTGCTGTAAGAAACTATGGGCACAGATTCACGTTATACAGCTCAATCTACATCCACGTAGATGCTCTACAAGTCTCTTTGAAGTGCATGACAGAGGGTTCATCGTACCGCTTTTATGATATTTCTCTACAGTTCCATTCTGTAATAGCTCGCGGGAAACAGGAACATCTAAACCTTTCCGTTTTCGGTCTGATTTCTCTTATTTTATTATGCTGATCATGTCTCCCTACGTATGTGGGTGCTAACAAAATATGTCCGCAATCTGAAGTGAAAGTTGGTGAAAGAAATTTCGCAAATAGAACTCGCCGCAACGAATAACGCCTTTATTTTAATAATTTCCACTCCAACTCGTACATCATTTCCGTGATACTCTCTTCCCAATATCGCAATAACAGAAAACGAGTTGCCCTTCTCTGAACTTTCATAAATCGTCCGTCAGTCCCACCTAGTGTGGATGTCACAATTCACAGCGATACTCCAAAATAGGACGCACAAGTGTACTGTAGGCAGTTTCTTTAGCAGAACTGTTGCATCTTCTAAGTGTTCTACCTTTGAAACGTAGCATTTGGTTCGCCATCCCAACAATATTTTTTGTGTCTTCTTTCCAGTTTAAGTCGTTCGTAATTGTTATTCCTAGGTATTTAGTTGAATTGACAGCCTGTAGATTTGACTGATTTATCGTGTAAATTAACTTTAACGGGCTTTTTTTAGGGGGCATGTAGATGACTTCACACTTATTATTGATGCTCAACTGTCAATTTTTGCACCATGCAGATATCTAAATTACGATCCATGAATCCCGATACGTTCTCTGCTCTGGGGAACATTCCCAGAGCTACCATTATGGCGAAGAAACGTCGTGCATTGGTTGCATACCAAGCAACCACTTAATGACGATCGTATTTCCCAACATTAGTTGCATTTTTCAACAAAATAATGCATCATATCACAAGGACAGGTATGTGATTGAATGGTTCAAGAAAAAGTGGCGAGTTGCAATTGATGATTCTCTACAATGTTGAAAATGATTGTGATATGCACTCGCAATGGGGTACAGTTACGTGGGAGTGCCACAGGGTTCTGTTCTAGGGCCACTGTTGTTTCTCATTTATGTAAATGAAATGCCTTATAGAATAATAGGTAATTCTAAGATATTTCTGTTTATTGATGACACTAATTTGGTTGTGAGGGATGTTGTTGGCAATATTGATGCATTATTAAATAATGCAGCTAAAGAAAAAAGTTCATGGCTTCTAAATAATAAATTGATGCTAAATCACAAAGAGGCATAGTTTTTACAGTTTAGAACACAGAGTTCAACAAAATATGATATTTCACTTATACAGAATGGACACATGATAAGTGAAACTGAACAGTTCAAATTCCTAGGTTCTCAAGTAGATATTAAATTGTTGTGGAAAGCCCATATTCAGTATCTTGTTCAAAAACAAAATGGTGCGTTGTTCACCATTCGAGCAATTTCTGAAATAAGTGATAGTTCAACATTACACTTCCTCATTTACATTCGATTACCACGTATGGTCTTTTTGTGAGGGGGGGCGGAGGGCGAACTCCTCTAGCTCAGAACGGGTATTTATTGCGCAGAACTTGGCGGTTCGAGCAATTTCTGGGGAAGTTCGCGTACCTATTGTCGACCCCTATGTAGATACCTGGGAATTCTGACACTGATATCCCAATACATATTATCTTTAATGTCGTTTGTTGTTAATGACATTTGATTACTCCCAAGAGTTAGCGGTCAGTAGGACATATCTTTTACTACTCTTATGGTACAATCTGATGTCCTGACTCGCTCCATGACCATGGAGACTTGCTCCTCAGTTTGGTCCTGAGGGACATGAGAACTAAAAGTAAATAATTGTGCTGGTATCCCAACTCGTCAGTTTTGAATCTTATCTAACTTATCTGGTAATTGTGAATCAAGATTATCACGCCATGCTTCGCCATATTGCAGTAACTCGTAGGTGTTCAGCGTTACTTCCAGTTGTGGGTAAACGTTCGGTTGAATCGAAAGCCAGAAAATGTTTTTTTTTTTTATTTATTGCAATAAATTAATTTGGTCTCTTGCTGCTAACGAAAGAGGTTCATTGCGCGAGTGCTACTTTTGTTCGGTAATCGTTTGTTTAAATTATTTCATAAATGTGTTAAAGTTTTGGAATTCGAATACTTTAATAATATAAAAATATTTAACATCGTGATCATTTTAAAGAGGATACTCATTAAGACAAGAACAATTGTTTCTTCGTAACATAATGGAACCATGAAAAGTTTAAATGTGGATGAACGAAATCAATTTAAGAATTCAGAAACCCTAGCCAACCAAAGGTCGGGAGATTATCTTAAAAAGTGGTGACAGCGTGACCAGATTTCTAAAATCAAAATCGGGACTCACACGGCTACCGACGATTGTGTATCCAAATGTTGTCTTTACCTGCGGCGTTATCAACATGACTGATATCACTTAAAGCTTATACAATATAAAGACCTGGTGTCACTCATTAATGCAGACATAACAACACGAATTAGTGCACACACAGCATAGTAAGCAACGAAGCCGTTATTTCTTTCTCCCTCGAACCCTCCCACTCACTCCAAAGCTAAAGTGTCGTATTAAGTGGTTGTCGTATTTATATTTGCTTATTTCGTAATCACGTCATTTTAGTACTACATGTCGTGTGCGGAAAGTGCGACTTTTAAGTATAAAAGAATTACCACAACAAGAAAAATATTTAATTGCAGAAAGAATATGAAACCATCGACACAAGCGTAGGAAGCGTAAAAATAACGGCGATTTTGGGATGTATTACTGTCCGTCCGTCTGTCTGTTTGTCCGTAACGTGTTCCCTGTTTTTAAGACGAACCGCTCAATCGATCAGCGCCAAATTTTGCACACATAATTGAGCCGCCAGAGACCAGAACCTCCCTTTTTCAAATTTTTCGGACAAAAAAATACGGTAGTAATACCAAAAAAGCCGTTTGTAATGTAATTGTAATTGCAAACGAACCGTTCATCTGACACGAAAATTGAATAGCCTAATTGTTAGAGGGGAAAATTCTCTAAAACTTAGCTCTATTATGTTTTTTTCATATCTTGCATAGTTGCAGAGATATTTGCAAAAATAACAGCGATTTGACGATGTCTGGCTGTAACGAGTTCCCACATTTTAGGTGGAACCGTTCAACCGATTGGACACCAAATTTTACGGTCATAATTGTTGGATACCAGAGACCAGAACCTCCCTTTTTCAAATTTTTCGGACAAAAAATACGGTAGTAATACCAAAAAAGCCGTTTGTAATGTAATTGTAACTGCAAACGAACCGTTCATCTGACACGAAAATTGAATAGCCTAATTGTTAGAGGGGAAAATTCTCTACAACTTAGCTCTATTATGGTTTTTTTTCATATCTTGCATAGTTGCAGAGATATTTGCAAAAATAACAGCGATTTGACGATGTCTGGCTGTAACGTGTCCCCACTTTTTAGGTGGAACCGTTCAACCGATTAGACGCCAAATTTTACGGACATAATTGTTGGATACCAGAGACAAGAACCTCGCTTTTTGAAATATTTCGGACCAGAAATACCTTAAGAATACCAAAACAGCAGTTTGTAATTTAATTTTAATTGCAAATAAACCGTTCATCTGACGCGAACATTGAATAAACGAATTTGTAGAGGAGAAAATTCTCTACAACTTTGTTCCCTTATGTTTTTTTCATATCTCGTATCGTTTGAGAGATATTTGCAAGAATAACGGAGTTTTGAACCCTCCATTGAATTAACGAAAACCAGCCGTTCGCAGATGTCACGTGACATTCCTCGCCCAGAACTTGTGACATACGCCATCTTGCGTTGCGTATTTGATGATTTTCTTATTGTAAATTACACTTTGTCACTTCAAAGCAATGGCGCACTGAAGAAGACGACGTTCTTCGTACGATGTATGATAATCTAGTGTCTACAAATGCCATATTAGCATCAGTTAACAACGACCGTGAATAGTATGAAATTAAAGAATGTAAGTTGTAACGGTCAGCTGTAGCATAGTGAGCAATGCGTTGGACTGTGGCGCTGAAGGTCAGTGGTTCGAAACCCGCCACTGTATAATTTTTTTCCCTAAAAGGGTTTCAGACATTCTTATTAATTAATTTTTTATTATTTAGATTATTATTTTGGTCGAAAATGTTTGCAAAAACTGATAAATCTGCAAATCTAAAGTGGGCCGTAAAACACGTCAGTGGGATTTTTTCTTAGATTCTAGACAGACGCCATTATTTTTTATCCAACTCAATCCGACGGATAAACTCCTCTTACTATTCAAGGTTTACGTACTATAATTTCTAATTTTATGTATTTCCAGAATTTTATTGTGTATATTATAGTAACTTTAAGGTGTGGATCCCTGTTCATTTTGGATAGTCATGGCATGTATGAAGTAACTTTATAACAACTATCAGCTGTCTAATATTAATAGTCATCCTTATGAAGTCATTCCAAAAGCCGCAACAGATTCTGGAACAGTGGCACAAGATACAATTATAGTTAACTTACTTCGTCTCCAGGTACGGTAAAAATGTAACATTTACATTAAGTTTCTAATCAGCTTGTGATTTCATTCTTTAAGAACATGCCAGTATTTTTTCGAAACTAAATATCGACACGAAATTTTCGCCAGCCGATAGGTCATAACGCTAAAAATCTCCGATATCAAGAGTAGAATCTGCTGTTCGAAACGCAGCTAGGGCGACAAATATTACCTGCAAGAGGTTATAACCAGTTCGGCTCTTACGGCGGGAAAAACTTTAATTGTACCCTAAAGTATGAATTAACAACACAGTGTATTACTTTTAGAAATGAAGAAGTGGAATAATATATTGTACAACAAGTATTTCACAAAATCTAGTGTCTTAGCGGAAATTATCGGCGATGCTGTAGAACAGATGGCAAATGAGGCACTGGTTGTTCAAAGAAGTTTCGGGCGTGCAGCCGCATAAAGTTTACTTCTTCTAATATTTCGGCTGAGAAACGTTCAGCCATCTTCAGAGACGAGTCGAAGACTGACGCTGAGGCACTGGTGTTTATCATGTAACCTTAGGTGCGTTTCCAATGCTAGCACCGTTGATTCCGACTCAGGTTCTACCACAGGCCGGCACAATACTTGGAAAATACCTCTGTGAACTAGAAAGCCCCTACACAAGCGAAATATCTTCTTCATAAAAAATAAATAGCATATTTTGGTCTAACAGTTCCTGTAACAATAGGAGCAGAACCACGGAGAATAACGAAATAAAATAGACACTTCACATCGCATCCACTGTCTTTTCACTAAAATATTGTAATTCATCTTCGTATACTTGTGTAATGATGCATGTCATCTATCCCATACCACTCCCTCATCTGCGAATCTGCCATTGATATTATTTACATTCTTTTCATGTTGAAGCTTGTACGTATTATTTTTTATGCTTTGTCTGTGGCACTTTAAAAGTTTTCGTCCCATTTCTCTTTGTTTCTCCGTGTTGAAGCCATATTCAATAAATATTAAAATCATACGAGAAAACCTATGAATCATTATTTAGGCTCCGAAGGAAATACACTGCATAACACGAACTGTTTACCAATTTCGTTGTACGAATACGTGTGATATCACTATCGATAAGGTTGAATATGAAAGTGCATGGAAGTGGTGAGAAGTAAGGAGGGGGGGGGGGGGGGAGAATAAGGCGGCACTTGAAATTTCCACACAAACGGCGGAAAAATTCTGCTCAGTGTTAGGAAAGCATGGCACTTTGTTGCGCTCAGACCACGCCCTGTTCCGCCCCCTATACGAGGTAGAGAATAACGGTATCTCATTGGTTCAGACATTCGGCTCCGTCCGTCAGCCCGATCGATGCCAGAGCAGCAGTAAGCTTTAGCAGGTAGACAACTCCACTGGCGGTTTTATCGGCTCTCTGTTGCGCGGATATCATCACTTGCATATTGCGTAGTGTTTGCGCTTGTTCTAAGTGTCTACGTTTTCACAAGAGGTCTTAAATACCTACAATGTCTCACTGAAATATTTTCTACAAGATTCGTCGAATTCCATTAAAGATAATTGTCTTTCAGAAATTGCAAAAATTCATACGTTGCCCAAGATCGCTTTAAATATCTTTATTTTTTTACCGTTTTTTTTCATATGTAAGCTACCATCATCAGATATTGTATGAATGCTTAGAACTACAGAAATCGGTAGAAAAAAATAGAGATATTTTAAAGCGATTTTGGGCAACCTATGCTTCTTTGCAATGAAAAGCAAGATATATCACCACAAAAGGCAGAAATATCAGAAATATATGAAATACAATTGTAACGTATGAAAGCTTCCAGCATTATCAGCCGAGTAGCGCCGTCTTCTACTTGCACTTCGCGTAACGATGATGGATACAGAATCGATTGGAACTTTGAGACTTGTAAAAGACTGCACTCGGCTGATTACCTGAGAAGATTTCACAGATAAAATACGCCGAAAAAGCAATCAATAAAATATAATTGTAACCTGTTGTGCATAAAATACACTTCTCATCAGTCCCTCATAATGTAAATTTAACTATAAATGTTTGAGAATACACAGCTCTTCCGTGAAATAATATTTCTGTAACAGAAGTTAGCATGTAAAATAAACAATAAATACAATTTTGTACAAATGAGGTAACATGTAAGATAACATGTTGCTGCACTTTAAAATGTCTTATGTCTCTGTCTTCAAAATATCCATTATCTCTGATTTATATTGAAAACCTACTTTACAGTAGCGTCCAATTTGTACAGAGATGTGCAGTTATTTAATTTGAGTCTTATTCTTCTACTAAATGAAATGGTGGAGGCATTTCTAACTAAGATCAATTGAAGAAGCGTACATTTATATCTTCTCGGTCTTCTTTGACTCTCTTTAGACCACCTTCATACACTAATTGGGTTACAGAGGTAAGTGACTGCAGAGATTCGGACTTCGTTCAAGTTCTCCAGGAACGTACGTACAAAGCCTTACTTGTCTTCACTGTCGTGTCTGTTAACTGTAGTTTCTCCTTTTTTTTTTCTTTTTTCTCTGAGACAACATCATCTAAAACATTTGGAATATCAAAGACCTTTTCTACTCTGATTATGTCAAAACCTCTTTACCGTCTAATAGCCTTCCCAGCAATTGTCCCTGTATGTTATAATAGAGAATATTCCAATAAACCATAATCCATTGTGCCTATTTCGTCACAGCCACAACTGATTCTACTCTATTCAATATTTAGTATATGGACCATGTCTGTGAAAGTTCTGTATCAGGCCCTTACATAGTTCAAAATTTATCACCAGAAACGTTTAATTTACATTATCAAGGTAATGAAATATACTCCTTCCTGAGTCCGCCTCTGCTGACATTCTAAAAAAAATTACTCTCCGGAACAATAAACAATAAGAGCGGCGCATTGTCAAAATGGAGTAAATATTGCGGATATCTTGCTATGGTTCGGATAAACAATACATTGCAGCTTCACACTACCTTGAAAGTGATATGGCGAAATGGCGTGATATGGCGATTCTTGTGTGACAGCGTCTAAATTGCGCACAGATTCATTGTAAATATCTTGTTGGGAATGGACACACTGTAAAATCAAGCTCAGTCTTAGAGATCTGGCGCTATGTGCTTTGAGATCAAGAAACGAAAGGAAGGAAGATTGTGGTTTAACGTCCCGTCGACAGCGTGGACATTAGAGATAGAGCTCAAGCTCTGAGTGTTTGGGAAGAAGAACATTTGCCTGGGTGATTTAGGGAAATCACGGAAAACCTAAATCTGGATGGTCGGAGGTGGATTTGAACCACCGTCCTCCCCAATGAGAGTCCAATGTGCTAACCACTGCGCAACCTTACTCGGTCAAGAAACGGATACGTATCGTGAAAGTTCTTAAAGGTTTAAAAAATTACGGTATTTCTAAAAATATTAAAATCAGATTCTATCGCAGTGTTTTTTACTTTGTTATTTGTATCATTGTACATATTTTTGAAGTTCTTCTGCTCTTTCTTACATAAGCGTCTAAATACGCTGATTTCCCATAGACAACAGTATCGTCAGTTACCAAACGCTTAGGGCTGCTGTTACAATATGGTATGTCATTGATTCCCGAGTTTATTAACTTATTTAGAATATTAATTGAGTTATATTAGTCAAATAATCAAGGCCACTTAAAATCGTAGCACGATTGCAGTACCAATAATTCAGGAGAGTTATTTCCTCTCACTGTTTCTTTCAAAAAATGTTTGTAAAACGTATGGGACTTAACTGCGGGGTCATCAGTCCCTAAACTTACAAACTACTTATGAACTACCTTATACTAAAGACAGCACAAACATCCATGCCCGAGGGGGGATTCGACCCACGACGGGGAACGGCTTCGCGCATCAGAGCATAGCGCCTTAATGCGCTCCGCCGCAGTATTGTTTCTTTATGTTGCATACTGTAGATCACAATATACAATGTATACAATGCCTTTCACATTTAAGAGTTTCTCTTAGTTTGCTAAATTTGAAAAATATGTTTTACTCATCTTCACTATTGGGCAGGTTGAAGTCACTGCATACTATTACCCTACGCTGTAGGTCTATTAATAGTAATATGTTTAGGTTATATGTGAATATGAGTATCGTAGTCTGTAGAACTATTGCATTATTAATATAACTTGCTGCAATATAACTTGTGAACTAATCACGGGAAACCAATGCGATTTGGTTCACCGTGAGGAACGTTACTTATTAGAAGTGCTTATTTAACCACCTCAGCATAAGAACTCTTTGTAAGAGGACATTTTCAATACCACCTGTCACGGTCTAGATAAACTTCTAGAGACTTTAGCATGTCATAGAGCTCTTATTCACTGATTTTTGTAAGGAATGTAGATGTGAGATCCTTCAAGTACAAGAGATTTGCTAGAATTGCAACAGTCATTGTTCTTATTCTGTAGAGACCCTATAGTAGTGCCATTTTCCCTAGACCAAAGTTTATACGAGGTTTGAACTGAAATAGTGGCAACACTGCTTTGGAGACACTATGCAATGGAATATACTATTGTCGCTGATACGACACGTTGTTGACATACCTACCTTACGTCCGAGTAAATTAACTCGCCCGTCCCACGTTACCGGCGTGAGCACGCTCGAGGAACATACAATCACTTTTAAGCGAGAAGCCTAACGGAACGGTGACACTAACGAGTTACGTTCCTTCACAGCAGACAGTCACAGTATTACTGTTCGTTTTTGGAGAATCACCTCCGACCAGCTGTCCGAAAGAAGAGGCAACACTTTCTGCGCAACTTTCACATGATTTTGCACGATAATGCGCGAGCACATACAGCGCAAGCTGTGGCTGCTCTGTTCGGTCGATCAGACAGGTAAATACTGTACCATCCACCATACTCCCCACACTTAAGTCCTTGTGACTTTGAAGTGATTCAGAAAATGAAGGAACCACTTCATGGCATTCGCTTCAGAACTGTTCCAAAGATTCGACAGGCAGCAGACCGCTCCATTCGCACCATCAACAGAACAGGCTCTGCTAACGGTACACTACGCCTTCCACATCGCTGGCAACGGGTTCTACACAACGCTGGTGATTACAGTAACAGGTGCAAATATGTAATTCTTTGGATCGGTTGTGAATAAATAGTTGCCACTGTGTAAGTTCCAACCCTATTATCAACCATACTGACTGAAAGGGATAACATCGAAATTCTTTCAGTGGACACTTTCTTGGACAAAGTCAGTATGTAAGCCTCTCACGCAGTTTGGTCCGATAGATTTAAAAAAAAAAAAAAATTTAAATTAAAAAACATAAAAAAATGTAAATAAGCCTCTGAATGTTTAGTTGACATCTGAAGGAGACACTAATGTCAACTACCACAACATAAGTGTTGTTATTCGTAATTACTTGCAGAAATACGTTAAAGGAATATTCAGATTCGGATTCAAATGTTGTAATAGAGAAAATGTTGGCATAATTCACGATATGGAGGTAATTCACGATCCAAAGCAGCAGATATCTTTCTACAGTCGTTGATGTAAAAGAGACCACAAACCAGACAACATTTTTGTGTTACCTACAGTGTCTGGGTGTTGCTTAAAGGCCGTTACACACGTTCCGATTTATCGTCCGACCAACGAAATGAACAGCCAAGCAACCAAATTCGAAGCAGCTTACACACGTTCCGACCAACTGCTTGCAGCGATTGCAGCGCCTTCCTGATCTGGTGTCTGGTTGCCGAACTGTTTTTGTTTCCGTGTGTTCGCTGTGCAGACAGCAGACGATCGCAGGCAGGAAGTTGGTCGTGTAGAGTTACACACGGAGTGGTGGTGGGGTTGGGGGATCTTAGGTCGGACGGTCAGCCAGACCAACCATCCGACAAGAAAAGTTGGTCGGGAAGCTCCTCCAAACGTACAATTTATCGGACCTCCGATAAATTAGTGCCGACAAATCGGAACATGTGTAGGGGCCTTAAAGTTCACAATCCGGCCTTTCGGCCACCTATGCTTCCAGCACAACGTCCGCAAACTGCGGGTTGCCTACTTAGGCCTCGGCCTGCGTGGGCTACACATTCTAGCGATTTCCAGCGAGTATACGTTAGCGGCGGAAAAATACCACTTCCGTTTTGGACCAGAGACTATACACAGCAAGGATAGAATATTTGGCAGGATGTGACAGGCGCCATTTTAAATTGAGCTTATTTAGAAATTGTGAACATTAAACATTAAGAATGCAATTGTGATGCCTTTAAGAGTAATTACGAAAACGCTTACCTTATAAATAAATAGTAATTTATAGCAAATTAACAACATAATGCTTCAAGTGTAGGTATAAGTAATCCAAAGCATCTTCTTGATTTATGTCGTTGTAGCGTAATGGATAGCGTTTTGGATTGGTAATTTGTATTATGTTCAGGTGTACGTTCGAATCGTATCCTCTCCCAATATTTTTTTTCGTCTTTGCGTTTTTAAATGAACTTCGCTGATTGTATTAAAAGTTAGTCCTACGTTTCTGTCTTTTATTTACATTTAAAACTGATTAGGAAACAAAGGACGAAACAGTTATTTGGATAGTAATTTCCGAATATGTGACGATTTCCGAGTGTCTGTTTAGGGGAATACTGTCCTAATAACAAATCACTGTAAATGTACCGTAATAATATTTTCGGATGGGTAATATCACTTAATAAAGTACACCGAGAAGAATAAATATTTCTGTATTTGAGACTTGACAGTAGACATTATTCATTCGTGGGGGTCATTAATAAAGAAAACGTTGATACCCTAACACAGGTTTGTCTGTGTAATGTGATAATACAAATATTTTATGAGCAGCTTTTTATTCATCTGCAGAACAGGGGCTAATGACACAGTGTGCATTAAAATGGTAAATGGTAAATACAATCCAAACAATCTATTGGTATCGTCAATTATAAGATAAATAACGGTCGTAGCTACTGGAGCTTCAAGATACTGAGAAACACAGATGTTTAAAGACGTTTCCCAAGTTCTTATCTATTGTATATTTTAAGCTTTTATGGCAGTTTGTTGACATGTTTTCCGTTGGCATCTGTCTCGAGATTTTCTGTCGAAGTTTGAGGTTAGTCAGACGTTTCGCCCCATTATGAACTGCTGACATTGCCCAAGTGCGAGCAAATCTCAATCTAAATTGGTGGTAGCGAAACGTAAGTTGTAAAATCAAACAAACGTTGGCTGGAAACTCCTAGACAGAAGCCAGCAGGGCCTATGTACAACATAGATTGTGGCTGGGTACACGATTTAAAGAACGTTATTATTGAATATTTATTTTAAAAAAATAAGTAGTTGAATAGTCACTGAAAGATACGTACTGTCTGTGAAACAGTTATTTTTCACTCGGACAGGAAAGAAAATTACGTAATACCTAAAGAAACACCAAGCTGTTTCGCGAGTAATGAACAGACTGAAGTGAACACTACCCAAGTGTCAACACAAAATAGCATGATCGTCTGCTCTGTTTTCATTCTGACCTGTCACTTTGCGTTGCGTAGCCTACTCAAAGATCTTGAAGACACAGATACTATACTTCTGACTGCGAAATTACAGGCACTTCCGGTTGGTATTTTTCCGCCGCTAACGTCATGTCTTCCAGCGACGCGACACTGCTGCTACAAGCGGCGACATTCGGCGACATGGCCGGGTGTCCTACGTGAGAGCGACAACTTCTCTCTACAAGATGGCCGCTAGAACCGATCAGCTGTTTCTAAAGTTTGGAACCCGTAAACAGTAGAATAACGATAGCTGCAGAGTAAGGCAATAAAGTTTTATTAACTGTAAGAAATAAGTCGTAAAAAGAGTGCTGTGCATTACATTTACAAAGCGAGGAATATTCGTGTACTATTTCATTCGGAACTTCAAATACGAAAACAGACAATGAATATCACCAGCTACATTCTTCGAAAGTACAATGATGAGTACAGCTACTTTCGAATATGATCTCTATGAGTTTTTATGATTACAAACCAACAACTACTGAATACGTTGGAAGACAACAGTAAATCACGTAGCCCGCATACTTATGGCGTTAGTTGGCGTAACGTAGCGGTAGCGGCGTGGGTTGTCGGTTTGTAATGTAGGAAATTTTTGCGCTCGCTGGTTCGTTTCCCGTTCCATCTTATATTTTAATTACTGCAATTACAACCCTTTCACCTTTTATTTTTGCGAGGTTTTGTATATTATCTTTAGAAAGCACCACAATTTGTTCTTTTTAAGTTTTTACCCCTAGTTCATCTTTATTGCAAACACACTTAACCAACTGTAAACCTACCAACCACATTAAATTGCTACTGAAACATTATATCCTGACATTTTACTGAGAAATGTAATTTACACGCATCTCGTTTCACATCCCAGAGTTATCTCTCTCTTTCAGGAGTAACTTTGTTGTTACCGGTACTGCAAATGCACAAAGCACGCAAATGCAAGTAATTCTTCAAATCACGTTCATCGTGGTGTAAATGAAACTATCACTCAGAATAAAAATACAGAAGACTGATATATTAGAAACAGTTTAAAAATTTAACTTCAGTTGTCTATAAAAGCCAAAAGAAAATTTACGAGCTAGTTATCCAAAGCAAAATACTTTAGTATATGTGCAAGGTGAATTTTATTTTCTGTTATTTCACAAACAGTTCCCATTTCATAAACTTCAGGGATTATTCGCTCGCAGAATTCTTGCGACGACCTTAATAACCTCTACATGAGTCAATTCTCAACGAAACTCAACAATTTGTAGCGCGAGAGACAGCGACAAGATTGAAACAGGCTTGAATCTCAAACGTCGCTCTTGTAGCGCGCACCACGCAGCGACAGGCAGCGCCACAGTCGGCGCTCACGCAGGACACTCCCGTAGCGATACGTGCGGCCGTCTTTTGTCGCGTGAAGCTGTCGCGCGCTGTCAGTAGAATGTGTAGCCCACGCAGGCCGCGGCCTTAGTCATGGAGGCGTTTCCCTATCGGAGATCGCGTAAGTGGCTCTTATACGCTGATCATCCATTAACGTCCCGTTACAGTGTTCGTGCTGTAAGTGTGTATAATGCGGAATCACGCGTTATGTCTCAACTTGACAGATAGCCGATCTTGATAGCCGCGAGGGTGGCCATAAACATTTCGGAAACAGTACAACATGTCGGGTGTTCGAGAACAGTGGTGAGTCTCTTCAACAAGTGGCGAAACCCAGATGTTCGACGCCGTAGCCTGGCGGACTGGTAGAACAGAACACAGGGCGTACTGTGGACGGACTAACATCAGGCTCTAATGCTACCCAGAGTACAAGTGTTTCTGAACACATTGCACAGAACACTTCTAACGACGGAACTCTGCAGCCGTAAACCGATACAATGGTCACTGTTAACACCACGACATGGACATAGGCCATTTCGCAGATGGCTTGGATCTTCTGACGACTTTCACTGCTGCTCATATTGCCTTCTAAATAATTAGTCTAGAGTAGGAACAACAGGCGACCTATTGCAGTTGACGAAGCAACGCCAAAATTCACTTCTGTTTTACGCGACAACCTCCTGCCAGTTACTACAAACTGTGATCTTTCTGATAGTAAACACGAACCCAGTCGCACAACTACATGTCCGAAACAACAGACACCACACCAATATCACGTTTGTGTTTACGCATTTATGGAGTTGGATTAATTCATTCACCGCAGATGCGGTAACATCGTGCGACCTCGTGCGACAGCCCGGTTTGTGGTGCTTCAGAGGTCTATGAACGATAGAGGCACAAATTCTTATCGTGCCATTTGTGGGATTTGTAACTGACGTGGGACGTATTCGCATAGCTAAGAGATTCAGTTACACTTGAGACGCACTAGGAATAGCACGGGCTTGTTTTCTTCTTCCTTCATAGTGCTTTGAGTGTGTGCCCTGGTCTCGAGGTGGTATGTATTTACTTGTGAATGTTTCTAAGCTGCAACGTCTTTTTTGCCAATTCCGTTCGTTCTTTTCTGTGATATTTGTTTTGTAGTGGCTCGTCCACCAGAATTTCTTTACTTCTTTTTGTTCGTCTTCATGGCATCCAGAATGTTTCGGTACAGACAGATTTGCATTTAATCCACACGGCATTTTATGACACTGAACTTTATTACTCTTTTGTAAATCTGTTGCTTAAACGTGTCCCTCAGGTTTCCATCCGCTATAAAACCTCCAAAGGGCCGCCGGAAGTATCTGAACAATATCTTAAGGATCAAATGTTTGTAGAGCTTATGGGACTTAACTTCGGGGTCATCAGTCCCTAAGCTTACAAACTACTTATGAACTAGCTAACACTAAGGACGGCACAAATATCCATGCCCGAGGGGGGATTCGAACCCCCGACCGTAGTATCCGTGCAGACCGTGACTGAAGTGCCGCAGTCCCCTCGGCCACCGCGGCCGGCATATCTTAAGGAAGTGTCGCTAAAATACGGTGATGTTAACGTCATCCGCTGGAAACGTTGTTCGACTCATCACCGAATTCAATGTTGTACTGGTACAATATACGTTCCGTCGACATGCACATTAAACAGAACTTCCAATCACATCACATCTAGATATCGTGTTCATATCACTTACAGTTGTTAGGTAGTAACATGAGTTTTATCTGATCTACATGTACATCTACATGGGATACTCTGCAAATCACATTTAAGTGCCTGGCAGACGGTTCGTCGAACCACCGATATATTATTTCTCTCCCATTCCATTCTCGAATAGCGCGCGGGAACAAAGAACACCTGAATCTCTCCGTTCGAGCTCTGATTTCTCGTATTTTATTCTGATGATCATTTCTACCTCTGTAAGTGGGAGTCAACAATATATTTTCGCATTCGGAAGAGAATGTTCGCGATTGTAGTTTCGTAAGTAGCCCACGCCGCAGCGAAAAGCGCCGTTGTAATGATTCCTATCCCAGATCCTGTATCATTAACGTAACGCTGTCTCCCATGTATCGTGACAATACGAAACGAGCTGCTCTTCTTTGGACTCTTTCGATGTTCTCCGTCAAACCCACCTGATAATGATCCCACACTGGGCATCTTTTAAGGGTTCTGCCGATAAAACGCAGTCTTTGGTACGCCTTTCCCACGATATTATCTACGTGTTCTTTCCAATTTAAGTCTGAAGTAATAGTAATTCCTAGGTATTTTGTGGAGTTTACGGCCTTCGCGTTTATTGATTTCTCTTGTAAACAAAGCTTAACAGATTTCTTTTCGTACTCATGTGGACTGCTTCACACTTATCATTATTTAGAGTCAATTGCCAATTTTTACACCATAGTGATATCTTATTCAGATCGTTCTGAACTTGGTTTTGATCTTCAGATGATTTTACTAGACGGTAAATGACGGCGTCATCTACAAACAACCTAAGAGTGCTACTTAGATTTTCCCCTAAATCGTTAAAGTAAATAAGGAACAGCAGAGGACCAATAACACTACCCTGTGGAATGCCCGATATCACCTCTGTTTTAGTCGATGTCTTACCATCGTGATCACCAATGTTTAACTGACACAGAATCGCTTTTTTAGACCCAAAATTCTCGACGACTATCTGATGCTACTTCTGGAGAGGTTTAAGCTGTGTCCGTCAACGATCCACATAAATCCGTTGAATTGAAGAATAGCGTCTTTACCAACACACCCCATAGTGATGCTCCAGTGCTGTAATATAAACGCTGCCATACCCAAGTTGAGATGTTTCCAATATCGCGTGTGCTTAGATGAAGGAAAATGCATCTCGGACTTTACTGTGACGTGTAATCGTATCCTTGAGAGATTTTACCTTTTTCATATACTGCGCCATTAAATTCAAGTACTTCACGTCTTTCTTGTTCCTTTAATTACCGCGCTACTGCTGCAACCTCCCCCTATAACTTTTAAAAATTTTGATTTTGTCCATCTTGTGTATGGACGATGGGGCCTCAGCCGTATATGTAGTAATGAGTAATAACACAGTCAGCTATATTCTCATTTAATTACTTATTGGCAACCAGTTTCAACAATGGACCAAGCCATTATCTTTAGGCCCTGTAGATGGAAAAACTACATAAGTGTTATATAAGAAATTGTTATACAGAATGAACAAATTCCAAACAGTATATATTAACATAAAAGTGCACAAGCCTGTTTCTTTCCATATTAATTGTATTTTTGGTTTTTGTAACCTTATGAACAAAGATATAAGAACCATGTTGAAACTATATATGGCTTGGATTGTATTATAAAACAACAATAAAATTCACCTGTTCGGATACGACCAAACAAATAAAATAGAAAGAATAAGTATATCATTTGAATCTCAAATGTGGAATCACACAGTTACAGTATTGGATGAAGTGGCAAGATTTAAATAATACATCATGTGTATAATTGGTAATGTACTAACAAGGGACTTGTCATGTCGAAACCTGTGTTGCTATTTTTACCACTGTGAGTTAACACTGAAGGAAGTCTGTATGCAGACTGTTATCTGCTGACATGACGTGGAAGTCTGTAAAAACTTTTATGAAGTATGACATTATGGTTTCCCGCTTGTAACTGCCTGTTGTATAACCCTGAACTCTCTCGCTACGTCATACCAACGCCATCTAGGGACAAGGTGGCGTTAGCTACGCGCCGCTCTCCTGCCACAGCAGTGAGAGAGCTGATTCGCCCACTGAAAGCGATCGTACGATAATTAATAAATACGATAATAATAAATTCGTTGAAAAATGTAGATGATATGTTATCTACAACATTCTTTCCAAATAGCATTGGCGAGACATTGCCGAGGTGGGGTGGCTTGCGTGCCTCAACGATGCAGATAGCCATACTGTAGGTGCAACCACAGCGGAGGGGTATCTGTGGAGAGGCCAGACAAACGTGTGGTTCCTGAAGAGGGGTAGCAGCCTTTTCAGTAGTTACAGGGGCAACAGTCTGGATGATTGACTGAGCTGGACTTGTAACATCAGCTAATGTGGCTTTGCCACACAGTTAATGCGAACGGCTGAAAGCAAGGGGAAACTACAGCCGTTACTTTCCCCGAGGAAATGCAGCTCTACTGTATGAAAATATGATGATGGCATCCTCTCGGGTAAAATATTCCGGAGGTAAAATAGTCCCCCATTCGGATCTCCGGGCGGGGACTACTCAGGAGGATGTTGTCATCAGGAAAGACGATACTGGCATTCTACGGATCGGAGCATGGAATGTTAGATCCCTTAATCGGGTAGGAAAATTAGAAAATTTAAAAAGGGAAATGGATAGGTTGAAGTTAGATTAGTGATGTTCGGTGGCAGGATGAACAGCATTTCTGGTCAGGTGAGTACAGCATTATGAGTACAAAATCAGTTGGGGGTATCACAGGAGTAGGACTGATAATGAATAAGAAAATAGGAATGCGGGTAAACTACTATGAGCAGCACAGTGATCGCATTATCATTGTCAAGATAGATACGAAGACAACACCGACAACTGTAGTAAAGATTTATATGCCAACTAGCTCTGCCGATGATGAGGAGATAGAAGAAATATATGAGGAGCTAAAGGAAATTATTCAGACAGTTAAAGGAGAGAAAAACTTAATTGTGATGGGAGACGGGAATTCGGTAGTGGGAAAAGGAAGAGAAGGAAAAAAAGTATGTGAATATGGACTGGGCAAAAGGAATGAAAGAGGAAGCCGCCTGGTAGAATTTTGCACGGAACATGATTTAATCGTAACAAACACGTGGTTTAAGAATCACAAAAGAAGGTTGTAAACTTGGAAGAGACCAGGAGATACCGGAAGGTATCAGATAGATTTTATAATGGTAAAACATAGATTCCGGAAGCAAGTTATAAACTGTAAGACATACCCAGGGGCACATATAGACTCTGACCATAACTTGTTAGTCATGAACTGTAGGCTGAAACTGAAAAAAACTGCAGAAAGGTGGGAAAATAAAGAGATGGGACCTAGATAAATTGAAGGAACGTGAAGTTCTGGAGAATTTCAGAGGGAGATTTATGCAACAATTGACAGAAACAGGGGGAAATAAAACAGTAGAAGAGGAATGGGTAGCATTGAGAGATGAAACAGTGAAGGCAGCAGAAGACAAAATAGGTAGAAAGGCAAGACCTACAAAAAATCCTTGGATATCACAGGAGATACTAAATTTAATTGATGAAAAGGGAAAATATAAAAATGCAGTAAATGAAACAGGCAAAATGGAGTACAGACGACTAAGAAATGAGATTGACAGGAAGTGCAAAATGGCTAAGCAGGAGTGGCTAGAAGCCAAATGCAAATCTGTATAAGAATGTATAAGAAGGGGAAAAGTAGATACCGCCTACAGGAAAATAAAAGACATTTGGGGACAAGAAAAGCAACTCTACGAATATCAAGAACTCAGATGGGAAACCAGTTCTCAGCAAAGAAGGGAAAGCTAAAAGGTGGAAAGAGTACATACAGCAGCTCTACAAAGGAAATGAACAAATAGACGATGTTGTAGAAAGGGAAGAGGAAGTAGATCAACATGAAATAGGATATACTATACTGAGAGATGAATTTGACAGAGCCCTAGGTCAGAACAAGGCCCCAGGAGTAGATGACATACCCTCAGAGCTACTAAAGTCTCTGGGAGAGCCAGCCATGACAAAACTATTTTAACTGGTGTGTAGGATGTATGAAACAGGCGAAATACCCTCAGACTTTAAGAAAAATGTAATAATCCCCATTCCAAAGAAATCAGGTGCACATAGGTGTGAAAATTACAGAACCATCAGTTTGATAAGTCATGGTTGCAAAATTTTAACACGAATTATATACAGGAGAATGGAAAAGCTGGTAGAAGCTGACCTCGGGGAAGATCAGTTTGGGTTCAGGAGGAACGTAGGAACCCGGGAGGCAATACTCACTTTACGTCTGATCTTAGAAGATAGATTAAGGAAAGGCAAACCTACATTTTTAGCTTTTGTAGATTTGGAGAAAGCGTTTGACAATGTTTACTGGAATACACTCTTTCAAATTCTGAAGTCAGCAGAGGTAAAATACAGGGAAAGGAGAGTTATTTACAACTTGTATAAAAGCCAGACCGCAGTTATTAGACTCGAAGGGCATGAAAGGGAAGCATCAGTTGGGAAGGGGGTAAGACAGGGTTGTAGCCTTTCTCCGATGTTATTCAATTTGTACATCGAGCAGGCGGTGAAGGAAAGTAGGGAAAAATTTGGAATAGGGATTAAAGTTCAGGGGGAAGAAATAAAAACATTGCGTTTTGCTAATGACATTGTAATTCTTTCAGAGACAGCAAAGGACCTGGAAGAGCAGTTGAATGGAATGGACAGTGTGTTGAAGAGAGCGTATAAAATGAACATTAACAATAGCAAAATAAAATTAATGGAATGCAGTCTTAGAAAATCAGGCGATGCTGAAGGAGGTAACGAAACAATGAAGGTGGTAGATGAGTTTTGTTACTTGGGTAGTAAAATAACATGCGATGGTTGCAGTACAGAGGATATAAAATGCAGGATGGCAATGCGAAGAAAAGCATTGTTGAAAAAGAGAAATTTGCTAACATCGAATATTAATTTAAGTGTAAGGAAGTCTTTTCTGAAGGCATTTGTGTGGAGTGTTGCCTTGTTCGGGAGTGAAACATGGACGATAAGCAGTGCGGACAGGAAGAGAATAGAGGCTTTTGAAATGTGGTGCTACAGAAGAATGCTGAAGATTAGGTGGGTAGATCGCATAACTAATGAAGAGGTACTGAACAAAATTGGCGAGAAAAGGAATTTTTGGCATACCCTGACTAAAAGAAGGGATCGCTTGGTAGGACATATTCTTAGACATCGAGGATTCGTAAATTTAGCATTGGAGGGAAGTGTGTGGGGTAAAAATCGCAGAGGGAGACCAAGAGACGCGTATAGTAAGCAGATTCAAGTGGATGTGGGTTGCCGTTCTTATGAGGAGATGAAAAGGCTTGCTCAGGATAGAGTAGGGTGGAGAGCTGCACCAAACCAGTCTCCGGACTGAAGACCATAACAACAACAGCTATGAAATAGGCACAAATACCTATACGGTTTAGAACACGTCAAACTTTTATTTCTTGTAATCACCGCAAAAATGCGAAAGATTGATACAATGTTCAAAACAGAGATTTTTTGTGCACCAAGAACATACAAGCAAAGACGACATATGACAGCCCTGCGAATCACAGACGTTGTTAGACGACCGTAGAAAAACTCGGCCGGTGTTAGGAAGGAATCAGGCCTAATATCAGTATATTTCGAGGCGTGCCACGCATATTTAATCACATTTTGAAACCTTGTGGAGGCAAACTGATAATGTACGACTGATTGCAACTTGAGAATATTGTCACGATGATAGACAGGAAACTGCAGTGATTTGCGCACAATAATTTTCTTTGTTAGTTTTCTGTAAAATGCCTTCCACTGGCGGAAAAATTCTCTGTCTAACAGGTGAATTACGTTCGTCGTGCCGGGTGGAATCTGAAGTATCTCTACTTCTTTGTCAGGTTGAGCTCTAAATACAGCTTTTAATTATTCAGAACCTTTATGGCCTGACCACGAATCTAGAAGGAGAAGAAATTTGTTCCCGCATAACGGAAGAAAAGCATGACTCATGAAAAGTGTAACGTTATCATTTCCCATTTTTCCAGACTTCGAAGTGTCTACCACAAGATTGTCTGCGTAGAACATTGTTTGTTTAACACGTGGTCCAAAACGTCCAGTTGGTTCTTGAAGACACACATATAGTTTAGGCAGCAATGAACCATCCAGACTAATTATAGCATTATAGTGTATGAATGGGTGAGTGCAGTCATGGACTGCGCAATTGCCTCAATACGTTTTTCTCCTTTGAATGACAATGTTCTTTTCGCACTCATTTCTTTTTGAAAACTCGACTGATCTGCATTGTAAACGTAAGATTCACTAAAAACGGGCGATCTTATTTTTTGCGGTCGTAAGAAAAGCTTCTGTCATTTCCATTTGAGTCACTTCATTTTCCGACCTGTTTCTCGATACAAATGTTGTTATTTTTCGTGTCACAATTTTATGTGATCTTTTGAAGCGACTAATCCAACTTTGAAAAGGTGTAAATTCTTTAGCGCCTATCGCGTTGGCAATCTCTAACGCCCAATCACGCAAAGTTGTGTCGCTGACAATGGCTGTCGTCTAGCATCGGTAAATTGCTCAAAAAGTCGCCCATTTATCTCCGTCGCAATTTCCAGTCGACTCTTACGTCGTCCAGCGACTTCTTTTTTCCATCTATACAATTCACGTTCAGAACGGACAAAGCGATACCTATTTTGAACATTACTGACACGTAGGCGTTTCCTACCACTTTCGTTCAACCAATACTTATCCGCTTTTTCTTTGTCTGATAATGTAATTGTAGTTGCTTGTGTTGCTTTCGGAGATAATTGATTATGGTGCGTGGCACTATCACTCGAAGAGTCTTCATGTGTGCAACTTTCTTCCGTTTAGTATCTCCAGATCTGGAGAGACCTTTAACAGCAAAAAACGTCGATAGCAAATGCACTGCCCATTATAATGTTATAGACTTCGTAGCACTAGCAAATGATAAGGACCGCGGTGAAGTTGCCGAGCGATCTAAGACGCCTTGCTGAGGAGCGCGCGGATGCTCGCCGTCTGAAGTTCCAGTACTCCTTCAGACATGGGTGTGTGTGTTGTCCTTAGCATAAGTTAGTTTAAGTAGTTTGTAATCCTAGGGACTGATAACCGCAGCAGTTAAGTCCCTTAGATTTACAAACATTGTAAACATCTGAAATGGGAAGGTTGAGAATGCGTGCACTAGTGCGAGTCAGATCAGAGGAATTCGCAAACAATTTTTGGGGCTGCGAATATAGCATTATTAGTGTGCTTCATGGCACAGTCACGTCGATTAAATATCTAGGAGCAATGTTGAACAGCGATTCAAAATGGACGGTAGTAGGGACTTCCGTCGGTTCGAACAATTTTGGAAAGTTTGTAAAGGAGACCGTGTGTAGAACGTTAGTGGGAACCATTCTTGGGCATTTTAGGAGTGTTTCTTATCACCATAAAAACGGATTAAATGAACACATCGAAATAATTCAGAGGTGCGTTGCTAGTTTTGTTACGAGTAAGTGAGTTCCACACGCTACTATTACAACGATTTTTCATGACCTTGTATGTCAGTTGGTATTTGAGGCCGCGGTCATTAATGGCGAAATATTCTGCATATTCTCTAAGGCTATCGATTGTGTCTAGAGCAACCGACCGCATATGCAGATTCCTTCAGGGTAATAATGGTTGAACGACTACAATTTTCCGCCAACACATGGTACAAGGCTTCATATAACCCACGACTGATGTGTCTGACCGCCTCCACACTATGGGAGTGTTTTAATTGGCGTTTGTTTGTAGGCAAGTAGACTCAATGGGTAAAATATTAGTCACTCCTAAGAAAATAATTACAATAATCATTTAATAGGGTGTAATTTTTTTTTAATCTATTGGACTCAACTGCTATGTTATTAGTTCGTAGCTTACAAACTACTTAAACTAGGTTAAACTAACCTAAGGACAACACGCACATCCATGCCGAGGGAGGATTCGAACCTCCGACGCGGGAGGCCTCGCGATCCGCAACGTGGCGCTCCAGACCGCTCGGCTACTCCCGCGCTTCTACGATGTATTTCCCTCTGCATTTCAGCCTGAATTTGATTAGGAAGTGAGTCCACAAAGCTTAGCAGGTATAACTCATTCAATTTAAGTCATTCGCTGAGAATTTTATCGAGAAATTCCACCAACTTGACAGGATGCTAATGCCGGCTTTTTACCGACTGTTCCAACATGTCCACAGAAATTGTATCACTTTCAAGTAAGTTAATATTACAGACTACTCGAGAGGTAATACGATTGGAGTAGAGTTCGGAAAACCAGCCACTTATTCTTTCAACCCTAAGAACTCTACGCTTATTGTCTCCAAAAATAGCGGTAACTATGCCATATTCAAGTTGTAAATGTTGACTGATAGATCCCGTCGTAATGTGTACTCGCTAATAGGTTGGGGTGGGAGTCCCACCCATTCACTGCTTGCAACAATTTCTGTCCGGTTTGCAATCGATTTATTTGCCTCTTGTTTCATGTCCTCAGGTGTTACGCCACAGTTTGCAGATAGGTGGAACAGCCCGGCGCGAAACACAAAGAAATTCAACAACTTTACACACCGTATATCCATGGGCACGACCTATCACCTCCTTTACCTACTCTGATATGTCCTTCATTTACCCATGTTGGCATACAATGTCCGCTTGATACATAAATATCAGTGACCTTTACTGGCTTGTGCTCACGTAGAGGCCGTGTGGCCATGGTTGAGCACGTGACTCAGCCACTGTAACTTTAGTAAGATCTTAACGATTCACGAAGTCAAAATAACCAAATATCTTGACCGTTGCAGGGCAATGAAACAAATTCAATGTTGAAATAATTAAAACTAGGATTTCCCACTTCGTACCAGCGGACGTCTTAACCAATTAGGATATCCAGGCACGCTTTACGTCCTACCCAATTTCTCACCATATCGTACACTTCGATGGTAGTGCCCCCTGCCCTTTACTTTCTCTTGCTGATATGGTGGCTTAGCGATTCATCTGTGCGTTCTTACAAGGGGGAATAATTTTTTGTCCAGTGAGCTTACACGCCGGAAAAACGGCAAGGCATCAAAAAAACTTGTTGAAAAGCGCGAAAGCCACACTTGGTTACGAGAAAATTTGAAATCAGACTTAGGGGACAACAAAGCGTAGTGTGACTAGGTTATAGGTTTTAAGAACTTAAGCTTGCTAGCCAAGGTACATAATATTTATGGAAGGAAAGGCTTGGATGCAGGTGACATCTCCTATAATGCGAGTAATGTTAAGAGAGATTGCTACAGACTTCAGTCCTCGTGGCTAGCCGGCCGCGGTGGCCGAGGGGACTGAGGCGCTCCAGTGACGGTCTGCATGGCCATTACGGTCGGGGGATCGAATCCCCCCTCGGGCATGTATATTTGTGCCGTCCTAAGTATAATGTAGCTGATAAGTGGTTTGTAAGTTTAGGGACTGATGACCCCGTAGTTAAGTCCCATAAGCTTAACAAACATTTGAACATTTCTTCGTGGCTAATTGCTGGATAAGAAGCAAGCATTCATCAGTGGCAACCGGATAATATAAACAACCACCAGGAAAACACAAAGGTGCTAAAACAAAAACAAAATTCGATTATCTCTCTGTGTCAATATTTCCTTTTATTATTTGCCTCATGACTATGGCCCGCCGTAGCAGTCGAAAATATTTCACCTTGTAGCTTTGCGTCTATAAAAATGTCGTTCTATAAATATACGAGACAGTCTTTCGATATTCCTCCGCCATACAGAGGCACCCTGATATAAACTGCAGTATGTTATTGTGGTCTTCAGTCAGCAGACTGGTTTGATGCAGCTCTCCATGCTACAAGCCTCTTCATCTGAGAATACGAACTGCAACCTACATCCGTTTGAATCTGTTTACTGTATTCATCCCTCGGTCTCCCTCTACGATTTTTACGCCACACACTTCCTTCTAATGCCAAGTTGACGATTCCTTGATGTTTCAGAATGTGTCCCACCAATCTATTCCATCTCTTAGGATATGCCAGAAACTCCTTTTCTCCCTAATTCTGTTGTGCACCTCCGCATTAGTTATGTTATCTACCTATCTAATCTTCATCAGTCATCTATAGCATCACATCTTTTTGTGTGAAATACTCACCGTTCACATTTCACTCCCATACTGTGCTACACTCCAGACAAACGCTTTCAGAAAGGACTTCCTAACATTTAAACGAATATTGGATATTTTCTTTACTTCAGCCATCAGAAGTTATCTTGCTACCAAAGAAGAAAAAAAAGTTCAAATGTTTGTAATTCTATGGGACCAAACTAGTCTTACAAACTACTTAAACTAAGTTAAACTAACCTAAGGTTTCACTTTCCTTAACCTATCTTCTAAGATGACTTATATTATTCATGCCAGAGGGTGGATTCGAACCTCCGACGCGGGAAACCGCGCGATAAGTAACGTGGCGCTCCAGACCGCTCGGCTACTCCCGCGAGGCTTCTCACTATACAAATAACAAAACTCATCTACTACTTTTATCGTCTCATTACCTAATCTAATTCCTTCAGCATCACCTGACTTTCTAACGCTACATTCCATTTCCTTCGTTTTACTATTGTGAATGTTCATCTTATATCTTCCGTTCAAGACACTGTCCATTCTATTTAATTGCTCTTTCAGGTCCTTTGCTGTCCCTGACAGAATTACTATGTCATCACCAAACTGCAATGTTTCTATTCCCTCTTCCTTGAATTCAATTCCCTTTCCAAACTTCTCCTTGCATTTTTCACAGTTTGCTCAATTTACACATTGAACAACATTGGGGGGTTTCACTTTCCTTAACCCATCTTCTAAGACGACTTATGCTATTCGATTACATTTCTCCTAAATCCAAGCTGATTTTCCCCAAGGTCGGATTCCACCAGTATTTCCATCGACTGTAAATAATTCGTGTTAGTATTTTGCAACCATGACCTGTTAAACTGATAGTTCTGCAATTTTCACATGTGTCTGCACTTGCTTTCTTCGGAATTGGAATCACTATATTCTTCTTGAAGTCTGAGGGTATTTCTCCTGTCTCATACATCTTGCATAACATGTGGAACAATTTCTTCACGACTGGCTCCCCTAACGATAATAGCAATTCAGACGGAACATCATCTACTTCAGGGGCCTTATTTCTACACAAATAGTTTGGTGCTCTATCAAATTCTTTCCGCAGTATCGTGTCTCCTATCTCATCTTCCTCTTCTTCGTCTTCCATATCTAGAATACTGCATTCAATTTATTTCCTTTTTATAGGGTCTCTATATATTCCTTCCACCTTTCAGCTTTCCCTTCTTTGTTTAGTACTAGTTTTCAGTCTGAGTTCTTGATATTCATACCGCTGCTTTTCTTGACTCCAAATGTCTCTTTTATTTTCCTGTAGGCGATATCTATCTTGCCCCTAGTAATACATTCTTCTACGGTCTTGCATTTCTCCTCAAGCCACTCCTGCTTAGCCAGTCTGCACTTCCTGTCAACCTCATTTTTCCGACGTCTGTACTCCCTTTTGCCTGCTTCAGATCATGCATTTTTATATTTTCCCCTTTCGTCAATTAAGTTCAGTATCTCCTGTGTTGTCCAAGGATTTCTATTAGGCCATGTGCTTCTGCCTGTATGATCCTCTATTTCTCAGAGTTACTCATTCTTCTACTACTGTATTACGTTCCCCAGTTTCAGACAATCCTTGGCTAATGCTCCCTCTAAAACTCTCAACCACCTCTGGTTCCTTCAATTTCTCCAGGTCCCATCTCCTTATACTGCTATCTTTCTGCAATTTCTTCAGTTTCAGTCTACAGATTAAAAAGGTAAAGCAGTCAACAATCCGAAGATTGGTTGGAACACCACAGAGCTTTACTAGGCATGGTCCTGTTTGGAGGTGGTATGCCGTTGCCTTCCTCCGACCTTCGAACTGACTTACCCAGCCAGTTATAGGGGGACCTACAGTTTAGCGTGGGTTCCGAACCACGGTGCTACTCGGTATTTTTCACATGAGCAATACTGCCAGAGGTGAAAGAAGTGGAAAGTGACAGATAAAAATCCTAGGACCTGGCGGGGATGGAACCCGGGACCTTTGGAGTTGTAGTCTAGCACTCTACCACTGTGCAACCGAGGTAGATTACAACCAATAATTTATGGTCGGAGTCTATGTCTGTCCCTGGATATTACAGTTTAAAACGTGGTTTCTAAACATTTGCCTTGCCATTCTAAAGTCAATCTGGTATCTCCCAGTGTCTCCTGGTCTCTTCCACGTATATAACCTTCTTTCATGATGGTTAAACCAAGTGTTTGTGATTATTAAATTCTACCAGGCGATCTCCTCTTTCATTCCTTTTCCCTAGTACATATTCACCTACTACATGTCCAGCCCATGCCTTTCCTACTACCTAGTTCCAGTCTCCCATCACAATTACGTTTGCTTCTCCTTCAACGGTCTTAATAATCTCTTTTATCTCCTCATACATTTCTTCGATCACTTCATTATTGGCAGAGCTAGTTGACATATACACCTGTACTACTGTGGTCGGTGTTGGCTTCGTATGATAATGCGTTCGCTATGCTGTTCATAGTAACTTACCTGCATTTTTAGTTTCTTATTTATTATCAGATATATTCCAGCAATACCACCAACTGATTTTGTATTTATAACCCTGTTCTGACCTGACCAAAAATCCTGCTCATCCTGCCACCAAACGTCACTAATCCCCACCATATATAACTACCCATTTCTATTTTCAAATTTTCTATTTTACCTACTCGATTAAGGGATAAAACAAAAAAATGTTCAAATGTTTGTATAGCTTATGGGACTTAACTACAGGGTCATCAGTCCCTAAACGTACAAACTACTTATGAACTAGCTAACACTAAGGACGGCACAAATATCCAAGCCCGAGGGGGGATTCGAATCCCCGACCGTAGTGGCCGTGCAGACCGTGACTGACGCGCCGCAGTCCCCTCGGCCACCGCGGCTGAAAGAACATGCTACCACACGGCTGAATACACAGGCGGCAACCTTCTATGAAGAAGGCGTACAGAAATTTGTGGCACGCTGTGACAAGTGCCTACAAAATTTCGGCAAATATGTAGAAAAGTAGTTTAACAGTTGTAGATTTTTGTACAATAAATGTTTTTTCTGTATCTGTACACGTTTGTTTTATATAACCAAACGGAACTTACTTTCTGGACGTACCTCGTATTATGCCTCCGAAATGTTGTAAGTTTTATATAAAATATAGTCTACGTCAGGCTACGTGACAGAAAGTGACATGTTTCGATTAATGATAAAATCAATATGATTTAAGAAAACTGCACCAGTCACATTTTCTTGAAATGATGTTTATTCCATGAACCGGTTTTCAAACCTTTTCAGGTTCATCTTCAGATGGATCATGTTACAATATCATTTTAAGCGGCATGTTGGATGCTGGCTTGCGACTGTATGGCCGGATTTTTGTGGTTAATTTCCATTTCTTGCGTCTCTTTTTGTTTATGTCACAATAGCGCATCACCTTTTTCTATTGGGTTCTATACTGCACTTTAAGTAGAAAAAGGTGATGTGCTATTGTGACATAAACAAAAGGAGACGCAAGGAATGGAAATTAACCACAAAAATACGGCCATACAGTCGCAAGCTAGCATCCAACATGACGCTTAAAATGATATTGTAACATGATCCATCTGAAGATGAACCTGAAGAGGTTTGAAAACCAGTTCATGGAATAAACATCATTTCAAGAAAAAGTGACTGGTGCAGATTTCTTAAATCATATTGAAATTAACAGTCACGGGTTCTGAAACATCCGTAATGGATAATCTAAATAAAATGATAAAATCACCTGAGTCGTTATATCGTGGTATATTTCGAATCTCATATTGCAGTCCTCTCGGGTAAAATAGTCCGGAGGTAAAATAGTCCCCCATTCGTATCTCCGGGCGGGGACTACTTAGGAGGATGTTGTCACCAAGAAAAACGAAACAGGTATTCTACGGATCGGAGCGTGGAATGTTTTATCCCTTAATCGAGTAGGTAAAATAGAAAATTTGAAAAGAGAAATGGGTAGTTATATATAGTGGGGATTAGTGAAGTTCGGTGGCAGGATGAGCAGGATTTTTTGTTAGGTGAGAACAGGGTTATAAATACAAAATCAGTTGGTGGTAATCCAGGAGTAGGTCTGATAACGGATAAGAAACTAAAAATGTGGGTAAGTTACTATGAACAGCATAGTGAACGAATTATCATACTCAAGATAGATACGAAGGCAACACTGACTACAGTAGTACAGGTTTATATGTCAACTAGCTCTGCCAATAATGAAGAGATCGAAGAAATGTATGTGGAGATAAAAGAAATTATTCAATTGTACAATAAATATTTTTTCTGTATCTGTACACGTTTGGTTTATATAACCAAACGGAACTTCCTTTCTGGACGTACCTCGTAATTTCACAGTTAGATGTATTTGAGGGAATGTAAAGTTAATACATACGGCAGCAGCTTCGGGAACTCAGCGTCGATCTTTGACTGCGACGGATGAGTGACGGCGTCATGTGGCTGAGGCGAAGGCGGCGGAGCTGCGGCGACGGCGGCTTGAGGTGCTGGTAGTAGCGGCACACCAGGGGTCGGCGACTGACGCTGCTTCTGCGCTTCTACAGGCTCCGCTGCCACAGCCTACACCAACAACACACATTCATCTTAGAACCTGAGCAGAGTAACTTGCAGTGAACTTAGACAACACTTCACTGATCACCATTAAAATTAACAGGGTTATTGAATTTTTCACTGATACGTGGAGGAGTAAATAGGCTGAAGAGGTGGAGGAGGAGTTGGACACAGAGATGAGGCCATTTCCGGCAGATAAAGGGAGGGTGGGGTTAGGCATCAAAGGGTGAGGAGGAGACGAACAGAGAGAGGGGAGAGGAGGGGGTTCGAGTCCCCAACGGGCATCGTTGTTTGTGTTGTCCTTAGGTTAGTTTACCTTAGTTTAACTAGTTTGTAAGCTACGGACTAATAACCACGCAGTTGAGTACGATAGATTTACAAATATTTGAACGAACGCAGTTGAGTACGAGAGATTTAGAAATATTTATGAAATAAAAGGAAGTTTGATATGGATCTAACTTATCAACTGTCCCTGTGACGATATGTTTAGGAAGCGGTGTTTGTGTCAGCGGAAAAAAAAACGGAAAAAGTTCGGATTCGTATTTAGAAGGTCCCGGGTTCAACTCCACCCGGCGGCAAATATTTTTCTGCTCCGTGGCAATTAGTACACCTACATATTGTTCCCGTAGGGATCGTGAGGACAAGGTTAGATTAATTACAGTACACACGGAGGCATTTAAACAATCATTCTTCCCACTGTCAATACGTGAATGGAATGGGAGAAAACCTTAATAATTGGTACAGTGGGATGTGCCCTCTGCCATACACATCACAGTGGTTTGCAGAGTATTGATGTAGATGTAGACTGACATCGCAATTAACCGCAAAATCATATAGGTTATTTTATTAATTTATATAAGCAAAAAAAAAATTTTTTTTCGTGATATTCGAGATTATTCTATCTATCTCTTTGGCCCTTTTTCCGCACATGCAGGGTCGGCAGTGAGTTAAACGCGGATTTGGCATGTGTTAATATTTACACGATGGTCGGACGCCCTTCCAGCCGCCACCCCATGTCGGCCAGGAGAAAATGCGTACGCCAAATGTTTGCGTATAGTGTTAGAGGTGTGCGAAAGTGTAAAGTGTTAGGAAATGTTTGCGAACCGTGTAACTGAGGCGTGACTTTGGGACCAGTCTGGTAGCCGGCCGCGGTGGCCGAGGGGACTAAGGCGCTCCAGTCACGGTCTGCACGGCCACTACGGTCGGGGGTTCGAATCCCCACTCGGGTATGGATATTTGTGCCGTCCTTAGTATTAGCTAGTTCATAAGAAGTTTGTAAGTTTAGGGACTGATGACCCCGTGGTTAAGTCCCATAAAAAATAAAAAAATAAATAAAAAAAAAGAAAAAAAAAGAAGTGCAACTCATTATGTATTACCAAACAATCAAACAATACGGGAGAGAACGTGACAGATATGTTACCCAAGTTGTGCCAGCAATCATGAAACAGAGGCGTCTTTCTTTGCAGTTAGATTTTTTTTTTTTTCTGAATTTCAGTGGCCGAATTTGAGCGGAAAGATTCAGGTGTTCGTTCTTAAAGCTAAGGACGGTAGAGAAATAATCTGAAAATGGTTCGATGATCCCTTTGGCACACGCCTGAATGTGAATTGCAGATTAGTCATGTGGATGTCGATGTAGGTATAGCTGTACCTTTGATGCTGTGAAGCAGCTCTGTCCTTGGTCCTCTATTACTGTCTTCTGTTGTTGATTCGTAGCAATACTTTGATTCATACTTTGACGCTGCCGCTTATTCTGGATATGTTGCTTTAATCTTGTTTTGACATCAAAAACATTTTCAGTTATCTCTGGTTCACTATCATCAGAAGAAGAACTGCTGCTAGGAGAGATGTCGTAGCGCTTCTTGCTCAGCTTCATTTTAGAGCACATCCTGCAAAATATATAAATATCATACCAACGTTAGACTTCATCGGTTGTATACAGCCACACATCAGCTGCAATAAAAATGTATAAGGATTCGTTCTGAATCCTAAACAGAAAACAAATTGTTAAGGAACAAATCACATCTGACATGATTTGATATGACAGATCGATCTACCTGTAAATACTTTAACAACGCATTGAGATATTCAGACAACAAACATGTATACAAGCATACGTTAACCGACATCGTAATCAGTCTGAATACTGATGCGCCTCTCCATGCTAGTCCGTCTCGTGTAAGCTTTATAGTGGCTACTACATGTTATATCCATTTGAACCTAGTTAGCATACATATTCCTGACATACTGTCACCTGGAACTGTGACCAAAACTGTAATGAACGTATAATTTAGTGTTTTGTTAGAACTTTTATATTGCAGACTGTCTAATGGTTTCCTGCACAATAGGCCTACTATCGCTGGCACTAAGTAGTCACGATCGCTTCCCAAGGGGTGAGAACAGTACTGTGTGCCAAAACATGTGTCTAGTAATAAAAATAAGAAACTGCAAGTACAGATTAAAACAGATACTTTTTCTCCTTAGTTTATTCAATCTTTCAAATCTACAATCTTTCCAATGCTTGCTTACATTAATTACCAAACTAACTACTCCTTATGCCTCACGGTCTATCACCCTTTCCCATTTTTTGCCATGATATGTCGTAAAGTTATTTTATTTCCCATTCCATTCAGTAGCTCTTCATTAGTCACTTTATCTATCTCTTCTACTCTCCAACATTTTACCTTCCAGTCTCATATATGTAAGTTGTTTCCTAACAGGTTATTTCAATATAACACATTATTAACTAATTCCATTATGTAATACTTAGTAAAAAATATATTTGATAACAGCATATTTTTTCCTTATGAGGCCAGCTTTAGTGTTATTCGTACGTCCAAACAGCAAACCTTCTCTACTACAGTGAACCCCTCATTTCCTGACGTAATGAAATCATCTCCTGACTTAATTCGACTACCCAGCATTATCAATGTTTTATTGTATTCATGTTTACCTTCTAACGATTTCTTCAAGACGCTACTCATTCTATTCAACCGATCTCCCTAGTGATATGCCGTCTAATTTACAATGTCAGTTAACAGGTACAATGAAAATTTATACTTACAATTTTAAGGGCTGCAATCTTTCGTTGTTTGGTGTTTTTCCCAGTTGAATGAAAATGGCTTTTGGGTGCATTTTAATCAGCGAAGCCGGGGCTGGAAACTCTGTTCTTTGAGTAGCTGGTGGCGGCAACTCGATCTGCTGTGAATCTGGTGCTGATGTTGATGCTTGCGGCGGAAGATTGGGTTGTACTGCAGTCCTCAAGGCGGTGCCCTCAGCCACGACCTGAATCAACAGCAGCAGGTATTTTTACTCCTCATCGAGAGTGCGGAGAGGCACTCAGAATAGTTTACATATAATGAAATTATTTATTTTACTCATTATAATTAAATATGGTGCGTATCTCACTTCAGTCAGATAAATAAATCACAATAAGTTTTTATCTTTAAGTATTCATTAACGTCAGTGACCGTCTTTTTTAAACGCAGAAGTAAACCTGTTTTTGTCATTCATCCTGGCCTTAAAAATTTCAGTTTTAGTGTTGAGTGAAAAAGAGCTACTAGAATTGTAGATTATTCATGTAATTCGGTACGAGTTATGCATTGTCTTGTCGAGATATCTCCGACTAATGTTTCCTAGGCAGTTGGTGAAAAGCTTCTTGTCGTTTCTTGTCTATACAAGGTTTTGGTGATGTATGTTAAAGTACATGTGGAAATACTTCTTGCTTTTGTTGCCTTCCATCTAACTGCGTTTCTTTCTGTAGCTGAGTAAGGAACGTCACTGGGATTTAGAAATATTCAGGTGCCACGGTATTTGTGGCCGATCGGGTTACTTAGGCTATAATTTGCCTAAATATTTGCCAGATTTCAAGTACATCAGCGCACACCAATCGATGCTCTTCAGTATCAAATAAATTGGAAGTGGGACTGAATAGTATGGTGAATCAGCAAGTTGGATGCGGTGAAACTCGCTGTACTCGTAGACGAACAGCACTCTCTCTACAGGAACAACCGTGGCACCTCTGGTAGGGTCCTACAGTTGTCTGCATTGTCAAAGGGCGTGCGGTTCTGGCGCACAGCCCCATAAGCCACTGTCTAAAGAGACGCCGCTTTCTGACAAGCAGAGGACGCCTACTCGTCCAAATTTATGGTACATGTAGGGCGTGGTGAGATATGAAATTACACCAACTGGGAACTCCAGTAAGCGTTTAGGAAATAAGGAATTTTGATTAGAACCTATCACCACACCAGGATATTGTTGTATCGAAGGATTTCTTTATTTTTATATCCCGGGTTATTTGTTTAAATTGGGACACTTCATCTGCCCTTTGAGTTTGTGTATCTGCGGTATGGTTGGGATAATTCTTCTTCTTCAATAGGTTTTCTTCTTCCTTGACTGACGAGTCATTTGTTGATGTAAATATATATAGCCAACGTAACTTCATGTCGTTAATTGGCAGTATTTTTTAACTGTTGTGTAAAGGATCTCATTTTATTTCAAAGTTTGTGCAATGTCCCGTTAGCTTTGTCATGTGACAGTGTGAAATGTTTATGGTAATAAAAATTTGATAACGGTATATCTTCTTTCAACTTCCCTATCATTCATACTTTCGGAGGGGCAAACAGATATTAGTTAACATGAGGGTGTACAGAGTAAATTAGGTCTTCATTGATGGTACCTATCAATGTGATATTGGTTAGTAATTTATAAAATAAATGTGTTGGACCATATAATACGCCACCGATCAAGTGAGGTCAATAAAACAAATAATTTTCCATGTTTTTATAAACGTGGTGGCGGACCGAAAATTATCAAAAATACATCAGTTTGATATCTGCAATTAAAGAATTAATTCAAAATATTGTATCAAGTTGGGAATTTGCATACTGAGTACTGTCGCAGTCGACAAAAATCGCACACATAGTAGAAATTTTCACCCACAGTCAACAAACAGATTACACACTTACGGGGTTGATGGAGCTATACCAGGCTTTGTTAGGTTCAGGAGAACTTTGCCATTCACAAGAGCTCACCTTGGAATGCAAACGTTTCGTACAGTAGGATGAAAATAGTAGTTACGAGTGGTCAGGCCACCAAACAAGAACACGGAAGAAAGTACCGGTAGCAGAAGAGGGCAAAGAATCAAGGGGACTGTTTATACTGGGCCTAAAACTAGTTTGTTAACACAGTACTTGGTGCCGGAAACATTTGACCTAAAATGAACGGTTTTCATACAAGAGATATCGAGGACCTAATAAGATACATGTATGGCGTCATGTAGGCATCCACAGCCTCAATCACAAAGATCAGTACATACACCATCACAGTCTAACATAATTTTATCTGATACCTTCCCTCGTCCTCCAACCAAACTATGTGTCATAAAATTTGTCAGTTTATAACCGTAATATGTGTCATTGTATTAAATACTGTGATTGCATTTTTTATATTATTTATAAAACTTATTGAAAGAAACTGTTAGTCTCTCTTCTGTACTAGCATAATTCATCATTATTGTATCTGTTTCAGAAATGTTACTTTCCACTATAGATAACAGTTTTTCGAATGAATTGACTGACATTCCATAATAATAATAACAAAATTATTTGGATATTCCTTTAGTTCCTTATGTAAGAGAATAAACTCTCCTTTCATTGACCTGTTACTTAGTATAGGGTAGATCCAGCAGTTTCTCATTCACTTCAACGACGACGATTAACGAAGCGCCGCGCGGCAGTAGCCTAGCGGTCTGGAGCGCCAAGTTGTGGACTGTGCGGCCTCCCGCGTCGGAGGTTCGAATACTCCATCGGGAATGGATATTTGTGTCGTCTTTAGTATAAATTAGTTCATAAGCAGTTTGTAAGTTTAGGGATTGATGACCCCGCAGTTAAGTCCCATAAGCCTTACAAACTTTTGAACATTTTTGATGAACGAATCAAGTGTTTGGAATCTTCTGTGATCTTTTAGCGCCGTTGGATGCTGCGATAATTCCTGATTGATATCTCACATTTGTGTACGTGTGTAGTATTACTATTTACAAATGTTATTGTCTTTCAACCATTCTCCTTTTTTGTGTGTTTTGTTATATTCAGCCCCCATAAGCTAATTCAGCATGTCAGTTAATTTTCCTCCATTTGTTGCTGTTAATGTTGACCCTGAACCACAGACAATGCCGAGGTGGGGTGGCTTGCGTGCATCAACGATGCAGATAGCCGAATCGTAGGTGCAACCACAGCGGAGGGGTATCTGTGGAGAGGCCAGACAAACGTGTGGTTCTTGAAGAGGTGCAGCAGCCTTTTCAGTAGTTACAGGTGTAACAGTCTTGATGATCCACTGAGATGGCCTTGTAACATCAGATAATGTGGATTTGCCACACAGTTACTGCGAAAGACTGAAAGCAAGGGGAAACTACAGCCGTTACTTTTGCCGATGACTTGCAGCTCTACTGTATGATGATGCCATCCTCTTGAGTAAAATATTCCGAATCTCTGGCTGTGATCATCAGGAAAACAACTCTGGCATTCTACGGATCGGTGCGTGGAATGTTAGATTCCTTAATCGGTCATGGAGGTTAGAAAATTTTAAAAGGGAAAGGATAGGTTGGATTTAGATACAATGAGGATTAGTGAAGTTTGGTGGAAAGAGGAACAGGATCTGGTCGGGTGAGTAAAGGATTATAAATAAAAAATCAGTTAGGGGTATTACAGGAGTAGGTCTAATAATGAATAAGAAAATAGGAATGCAGGTAAACTACTATGAGCAGGGCAGTGATCGCATTATCATAATCAACATAGACACAAAGCCAACACTAACCACAGTAGTACAAGTTTATATTCCCACTAGATCTGCCGATGATGAGGAGACTGGAAAAAATGTATCAGGAGGTAAAGAGTATTATTCAGACAGTTAAGGGACAGGAAAACATAATTGTGTTGGCGGACTGGAATTCGGTACTAGAAAAAGAAGGGAAGGAAAAATAGTAGGTGGATATGGACTGGGGAAAAGGATTGAAAGGGGAAGACGCCTGGTAGAATTTTGCACAGGACATAATTTAATCACAACATACGCTTAGTTTAAGAATCATGAAAGAAGACTGTATACGTGGAAGAAACCAGGAGATACCGGAAGGTACTAGTTATATTTTATAATAGTGAGACATAGATTTAGGCAACAATTGACAGAAACTGGGGGAAGTAAAACAGTAGAAGAGGAATGGGTAGCATTGGGAGTTGAGATGGTAAAGGCAGCAGAGGCACAAAATAGGTAGAAACGCAAGACCTACAAAAAATCTTTGGATATCACAGGAAATACTAAATTTAATTGATAAAAGGAAAAAAATATAAAAATGCAGTAAACGAAACAGACAAAATGGGGTACAAACGACTAAGAAATTAGATTGATAGGAAGTGCAAACTAGCTAAGCAGGAGTGACTAGAGAGCAAATGCAAGTCTGTAGCCGGCCGCGGTGGCCGAGGGGACTGAGGCGCTCCAGTCACGGTCTGCAAGGCCACTACGGTCGGGGGTTCGGATCCCCCCTCGGGCATGGATATTTGTGCCGTCCTTAGGATTAGCTAGTTCATAAGTATGTAAGTTTAGGGACTGATGACCCCGTAGTTAAGTCCCATAAGCTGCACAAACATTTGAACATTTTTGAGCAAGTCTGTAGAAGAATGTATACCTAGGGGAAAAATAGATAGCGCCTACAGGAAAATAAGAAAGACAGTTGAATACATGACACACAGCTGTATAAATTTCAAGAATTTAGATGGGAAACCAGTTCTCAGAAAAGAAGGGAAAGATGAAATGTGGAAAGATACACAGTGTGGCTCTACGAAGTAAATGAACTTAGAAGCAATATTGTAGAAAGGGAAGAAGAAATAAATGAAAATGAAATAGGAGATACTGTACTGAGAGAGCCCTGAAAGACCTAATTCGGAACAAGGTACATGGAGATATGACCTTCCCTCAGAGCTACTGAAGTCTCTGAGGGAGCCAGCCATGACAAAACTATTTCACCTGGGCTGGTGTCCAAGATGTATAAAACAGGCGAAATACCCATCAGACTTTAAGAAAAATGTAATAATACCAATTCTAAAGAAATCAGGCGCAGACAGGTGTGAAAATTACAGAATCATCAGTTTAATAAGTCACGGTTGCAAATTTTAACATTTTGTTTGGGAAGGGAGTAAGACAGGGTTGTAGTCTTTCTCCAATGTTGTTCTATCTGTTCGAGCAAGCTTTGAAGGAAAGGAAGGAAAACTTTGGATAAGGGATTAACGTTTAGGGTGCAGAAATAAAAACGTTGCGTATTGCTAATGACATTGTAATTCTGTCAGAGACACTAAAAGACCTGGAAGAGAAATTGAACGAAATAGCCAGTGTCTTGAAGGGAGGGTGTAAGATAAACATTAACAAGAGCAAAACAAGGGTGATGGAATGCAGTTTTAGAAAGTCAGGCGACGCTGAAGCAATTAGATTAGGTAATAATAATAATAATAATTTCGTGTGGCTCTTTGGCCTGGTGCAAGTCTTTCAATTGGACGCCACGTCGGCAACTTGCGTGTCCCTAGCCTACCCCAGTTATCCAACCGGGGAAAGGGACCTACAGCTTAACGTGGAATCCTAACCACGTGTCGTTTCTGGCGACTCCTCACATCGTTGAGAGGTGAAGGATGGGTTAAAGTGCAGACTGAAAAATCTTAGGTCCGACCGGGTTTCGAACCCACGACCCTTCGGTTTCCAGTCGAGCGCTAATGGTGACAGATGAGTTTTGTTACTTGGGCAGTAAAATAACATATGATGGTCGCAGTACAGAGGATGTAAAATGGAAAATGAAACGGGAAGAAAAGTTCATTTTGAAAAAGAGAAATCTGTTACCATTTCATATTAATTTAAGTGTAAGGAAGTCTTTTCTGAAGACATTTGTGTATAGTGTTGCCTCGTACGAGAGTGAAACATGGGCGATAAATAGTTCTGACTGGAAGATGACAGACGCTTTTGAAACGTGGTGCTACAGAATTATGCTCAAGATTAGATGGATAGATCGCATAACAGCTAATGAAGAGATACTGAACAGAATTGGGGAGAAAAGGAATTTTTTGCATAGCTTGACTAAAAGAAGGGATCGATTGGTAGGACACACTCTTAGACATAAAGTAATCGTCAATTTAGCATTGTAGGGAAGTGTGGGATAAAAATCGCAGAGGGAGACCTAGAGACGAATACAGTAAACAGATTGAAATGGATGTAGGTTGCTGTTCTTATGAGGAGATGAAGATGCTTGATGAAGATAGAGTAGGGTGGAAAGATGAATCAAACCAGTCTCCGGACTGAAGACCACAACAACAAAAATGTTTTGTAGATGCCGTTGATAAGGAGAGCTAGCTTACTCGCGAAAAGACCCGAAAATTACACTACCATTACCACACGCATCTCACTCACTAGTCATTTTCCTAGAATCTGCATCTTGTTTTACGTAGCTCGTAGTTTGTCGTGCTGACATTAAGTATTGTAGCGCGATCGAGTGCAATGCATTAGAGATCTGAAACGGGCTCCGAAATGTTGCTTAAAACCCGTTAGCGGGCGTTATGACGTCACCGGCTCGGCCCGCTGCGCTCGTGGGCTTGCCGACGCGGTTCGCCTGCCTTGGCCGGGCCTGGCGGTACCCGCAGCAGCAGCAGACTCACGAGCCGCTCTGTCGGTTACACGGAACACAAGGAGGCCGGCGGGTCGGGCCGGCGAGCGCAGCGGGTACAGCGAGCCGAGCCGACGGGGGGTGAAACTCATATAGGGATTTCCGGTAACACCATGTTGGTTCACTGCCAGGTCACATAGAGCGCTGCGATTTTTCATCTAGCTTTCCTATTGGATGATTTACACTTTACAGTCCTCCATATTTGTTTGGATTCGTAGGTGGTGTTCAGTGCTGAGGTTCTATAGCAACGTCTTCCTAATTGCGATCTTTTGTGTGCATTTTGTGAGTTTCATAAATTTCATTTATTTGAACTGAACAGAAGTTCCATTTCATTTGACTGAAGATGCATAAATAGTAATCAACAGAAATAAAAATAAATTGATTTTTGTAGACATTACAGTAGACCTACAGTCTTGTTTGCAGGACAGTGTATATGGCTGTAAAATTATTTATTTCTACAACCTACTATTCCTCTTTTGGTCACATGAGTGGATATAATTGTGCCTTAGCGTATGTGAAAACTGAAAAATCATTTACATAGATGCATGCAATATCAGATGATTTTAGTCTGACATGCGAAAAATCACATTTATTTCCATGGGATAACGCCACACGGTGAAAATCGCAGTACCGAGTTTTAGAAACAAACAATTTTACGGTCAAAAAGATTACCACGACATCATTTACGAAGTTTGGCCGACAGTAAACAACAGCCACATGCAATTAGTGTTAGTTTTTTATTTAAATTTCTCGTATATATTACTTTGCAAGGTCTCAAAAACCTTTCTATGAAGTCCACCCTCAAAGAATAAATGAAAAATATTGTCATCTAACACCAATATAACGTTTTCTCATTCGTGTATTTAGAAGTAAACATATAGATTTTCGCGCCACATTTTTCGGATTGAAAGTTCACTGCCAGGCCACTAGTAGCGCTGCTGTCGTTCTGTGTTTCCGTGTGATAACATGGTCTTTGCACTTCTGTTATTTTTGGTGTTCTGTGGCGGGCACGCGGGTACAGCGAGCTTGGCGAGACGGGCCCACAGATAGAGCTGGGTTTGAACATGACGCTAACTGTTCGAACAATTTACGTCACAGTTCGGGAAATCTCGGGAAATGTTCGAACTTTCGATCACGGCGCTATCTAGCAATGTCAGGAGGTACTATCTCTACGATTTACAAGGATGATATTCATAAATCTTTTCTGTGCTATGCAGTATACGATTTATGACGAAGATAGGGTGTCATTAATGTACTATGGGGATTAATAAGTGTGAAATTCCGACTATAGTAGCTTCTAGGGAGCAGGTCATTCATAAGTAAAAACAGTAGCGAATGTAGGCTAAGTAAACGACAGCAACTGCGATTAAAAATTATAGTGCTGCCATCTAGCGTCTCCTGTTAATACTACGTACATAGTAGTTCGTGCACCGTTTATTCCGAGGTTGCAATTACAGTTTATCTTTATATGACTTATTTCCGTTATTGGATATTAAATTTCTAATGTTTTCCCTATTTCATCTCTTTTAATCTTGCTTTCAAGGCGATTAAAAGGTGGTAACATTTTAATCTGTTACTGTACCATATTAACAGGCAGTTGAATGGTCATTTGCAACCTTTGAATGTTAGCCATCAGTAATGAGGTGCAGTAGTTATGTTCTAGTAGCAGATATTTTGTTTATCAATGCATTATATCGTGCAGTGACACCAGACACGTCACGTATGCACTGTTTTAAACAAAATATACCGTTATATATATATATATATATATATATATATATTGCCCTTATTTTACTTTACATGTACTTGTACTTCCTATGAAATTCTGAGCAAAGCGAATAGCCCGCTACCTTCCAAATTTCCCGCGTATCGTTGGCAGATAAACAGCGCCAGTCATTTATTATCTGAGTGTTCGAACAGTTCGATATTGTATCGAGTTCTCTGTTGTATCGGGAAATCCCGAACATGTTCGAACGCTAGTATCATTTGCCCAGCCCTGCCCACATGTACAGCGAGCTCGGCGAGACCAGCCGTGCTTGTGACTGTTTCAGAAGCCTCGCGGATAGAAGTCACGCATGGCAATTATCTATGTGGCTACCTCTTTATTCATGCAGTGCTTGTGTATTTGTGGCATGCTTTATTTCAAAGTTGATGAAATATTCACTCGTCACTTTCAAAACAACTGTTAAGTCATTATTACATAAGATTCGTGTAGTACATGGCAGAGGGTAATTCAGTTACAGAATTCCTTAAATCTACGTTTTTATCATCTTGACTAAATTTCGCACACTTGCCGATCAGAACTAGGGGAAGGTCACTGTCTACGTAATATTTGTGTGATACATTTCTTCATTTACGAATTTTCTAAAATCTTAAGTTTTATTACTATCTTGAATAAATTTTCCACACTTGGTTTCAAAATAAGGGGAAGGTCGGTGTATATAAAAGATTCGTGTGGTAGATGGCGGAGGGTTCTTCTCTTATAGAATGCCACAAAATCCATAGTTTTATTGCGAGCTTGATGAAATTTCGCACACTTGCTGATCAAAAGTAGGGGAATTACACTGTCTATATAAGATTCGTCTGGTACATGACGGAGGGTACTTCCCTTACGAATTCTCTAAAATCTGAAGTTTTATTGCGATCTTGAATAAATTTTGCACACTTGGCATTCAAAACACGGGGAAGGGCAATGTATACAAAAGCTTCGTATGGCACATGGCGAAGGGTTCTTCACTTATAGAATTCCATAAAATCTATGCCGCGCGGGAGTGGGGAGCGGTCTGGAGCGCCACGTTGCGGATCGCACAGCCTCCCGCGTCGGGGTTCGAATCCTCCCTCGGACATGGATTTTTGTGTCGTCTTTAGTATAAGTTCATAAGTAGTTTGTAAGTTTAGGGACTGATGACCCCGCAATTAAGTCCCCATAAGCTTTACAAACATTTCAACATTTGAACGAAATCTATAGTTTTATTGCCACGGTGGAGTAGCCGAGCGGTCTAAAGCGCCTCGCTGCGGAGCGCGCGGTTGCTCGCCGTGGAGGTTCGAGTCCTCCCTGGGGCATGGGTGTGTGTGTTTGTCCGTAGGTTAGTTTACCTAGGTTTACGTAGTTTGTAAGCTACGGACTCATGACCACGCAGTTTGGTCCGATAGATTTACAGACATTTGAACATTTTATAGTTTTATTGCGATCTTGATGAAATTTCGCACACTTGCTGATCAAAACTAGGGATTGGTCACTGTCTACATAAGATTCGTCTGGTGCATGGCGGAGGGTACTTTCCTTATGAATTCTCTAAAATCTGAAGTTTTGTCAGCTATCTGCGAAACTCAAGTTATAACATCACAAAACTACATTATTTTCATTCCGACAGATTTTATTTAAAAAATGTATTAATAGAAAATGTATTATGCATTCGCTCCAGTTATTCTATAGTAACATTACAGTTTTATTTATTTATTTTATTTTATTTAACGTTTTCCTTTACAAGAATATATTGAAAACGATTGTACCCTTTTTTGCAAACGCGCTGCTGCACTGTTTGATCGTAAAACAATAGCTTTATATATTCTTATTATCCATTTCGATTGATTTTTTGTTCAAGAATGAGTTAACAGAATGTACAGTTGAAACGGCACACGGGTTCTCAGATAGATGCTGTGTTTCTCGACTTCCGCAAGGCGTTTGATACAGTTCCCCACAAACGTTTAATGAACAGAGTAAGAGCATATGATCTATCAGACCAATTGTGTGATTGGATTCAGGTATTCCTAGATAACAGAAAGCAGCAGGTCATTCTCAATGGAGAGAAGTCTTCCGAAGTAGGAGTCATGTCAGGTGTGCCACAGGCGAGTGTCGTGGGTCCGTTCCTGTTCACCATATATATAAATGACCTTGCGGATAACATCGGAAATTCACTGAGGCTTTTTGCGGATGATGCGGTAGTATATAGAGAGGTTGCAACAATGGAAAATTGTATTGAGATGCAGGAGGATCTAAATCGAATTGACGCATGGTGCAGGGAATGGCAATTAAAGCTCAACGTATACAAGTGTAATGTGCAGCGAATACACAGAAAGAAAGATCCTTTATCATTTAGCTACACTATAGCAGGTCAGCAACTGGAAGTAGTTAATTCCATAAATTATCTGGGAGTAGTCAATTATACCCGGGCCGCTGAAACTTTGCACTTGACGTTAACAAATAACAAGTGAAGAGCAAGAAGCGCGAGTCGCTAGTTGCTAGGAACGATCCAATCGCAGCGCGATTAACACTTCCAGTGATCACGTGCCGTGACGTCAACGTTCCCGCGTTGCCGTCTTTGTTCAGTTCTAACGTAAACAAAGTTGTGTATCGTGTTTATCGCTTGTTTATGTTGTTTGCTTTTTTCGCTGGGATTTGTTTTACTGTGGGTGGTTTAACTTGACTTTCCGAGTTTAAGTAATTGAATAATGTCACCGAAAAGACGTTTCTCTAGAGACGTTTTCTGATAAGTTCTCAATTTTGTGTGAATAAAAACTTCGAAACTTATGCTCTGATCACGAAGTTCATTCTCGCTTCAAACGATCGGAAAGAAGTTATGGTGCAGTGGTTACAAGAAAGAAATATTGCTGCAGATATGCCAATGTCAAAATTTCGTTTATAATCGCTCGTGAAACAAAATAAGCCTATTACACCCACATATGCAGTAGACGAAATCGCAAAGGAGCAGCGTCACAATATAATAAATCTGGCCCCATTTCACTGCTGTTTTAACGGTATAAAATTGGTATGGAGTGACGTGAAGAATTACTTAAGGAACAATAAGTCTTTCACAATAACAGAGGTGAAAAAGCTGTTGCATGAATCTGTTGCCAATGTGGATGCTGCATCTTGGAAGAAAAAGGGTCAAGCAAGTTGAAAAACTGATTCGGGCAGTGCAAAACAATGAAAAGGATCAGCAGTAATCATGAACGGTTAATTTGTCTTGGTGATGACTACGATTTTCGCATTGACGACAACAGTGAAGATGGGGAGATGGATGTAATTGTACCATTGTCGACGAAAATTGGTGAGTGAAAAGCATTCTAATTATAAAACGTGAAGAGAGAAGTTACTATCTTGATTATTGTTTATTTCGTATCTGTTGTGATTCAATGCTTATTTTCTATATTGCTTTGCTCCGTTATTGAAAGCGTGCGCATTGTTGTGGTCTGGTCTTCATTAATATGCCGTTAATTAATTGCTGCTCAAGAACGAATTATTATATGCACTTTTATTGCTCAATAGATTACATTTACGAGATACAACTGAAAACCGTTTCGTCTGCTGTGCGTATAGAGGCTAGTGTTGCAACGTCGCTAAAGCAGTGTAGCCAACTTAACTCGCCGTAACGCGAAACGTCAAGTGCAATGTTTCAGCGGCCCGGGTATAGTAGGGATTTAAAATGGAACGACCATATAAAATCAATCGTCGGTAAAACGGATGCCAGACTTAGATTCATTGGGAGAATTCTAAGGAAATGCAGTCCGAAAACAAAGGAAGTAGGTTACAGTACACTTGTTCGCCCACAGCTTGAATACTGTTCACTGGTGTGGGATCCGTACCAGGTGGGATTGATAGAGGAAGTGGAGAAGATCCAACGGAGAGCAGCGCGCTTCGTTACAGGATCATTTGGTAATCGTGAAAGCGTTACGGAGATGATCGCTAAACTCCAGTGGAAGACTCTGCAGGAGAGACGCTCTGTCGCTCGGTACGGGCTTCTGTCGAAGTTTCGAGAATTTACCTTTACTGAGGAGTCTAGCAGTATATTGCTCCCTCCTACGTATATCTCGCGAAGAGATCGTGAGGATAAAATGAGAGAGATTAGAGCCCACACAGAGGCATATCGACAATCCTTCTTTCCGCGAACAATACGTGACTGGAATAGGAGGGAAAATCGATAGTGGTACTCAAGGTACCCTCCGCCACACACCGTCGGGTGGCTTGCGGGGTATGGTTGTAGATGTAGATAAGGTGAACGGGTAATACTTTGACAGTACACGCTTTAATATCCATTGCGAAGAGGTGTGATGCAGATGTTTCGTCCTACGTGCACAACCGAGCAGCACAGCGGCTGAACAGGCCGGACGCAAAAGTAGGCGGGTGACACAACACAGTCTAATGGGGCCGCGCAGGCTGGCAGTAGAGGGGGCGCGACGCTGATGCGACCCAGGGCTGGCTGCGACCTGCACCTGCGTATCGCTGCAGCTGTGGCAGAGGAAGGGGAGGCGGGGAGCGGACATACAGCCTGCCCTACGCTGTGTGTCGAAAATTGTTGGCTATTCAAAAGGGTTCAATGTTTGTAAACCTACTGGACCGTACCGCTGTGGTCATCAGTCCACAGACTTATAAACTACTTAAAGCAACTTATACTAAGCACAACACACACACACACCTATGACCAAGGGCCGCCCAGTCCGTATATTATTGGCTGTACGAACAATATTGTCTTATTACTGAAACTGTTTGTCATAGACTAGTGATTTGTTTTTCAACACTTAAGTCCTCATCCTTTTTTCATTTGTGAATTATACTTTTCCATTACTGGTTACTTATATCTGTACAGTTTTGTTTAGTGAAATATTTTAGCATCACATGATCAACAAACAACGCAGAAAATTTTAATTTCAAAGTGAAATATCGTCGTTAATGTAATAGATAAATGGGTGCAACATTTTACAGTTTGTTAAATAAAGAAAACCAATCATTTTGTTTCTAAGGAACTGGTAAAATTCTAGGTAATTTTGTCAGAATTTTGAAAGTTACAGTAATTAATGCTTAAGAATTTTTGAATCCTTACGTAATGTGGTCAGAATCTCACAGATAGATTTTAAAGCTCAAATCAACATTCCATAGCTTCGGGAGTTGGTATGTTCATCTTTACTTGGTTTTCATTTTTGGAATCAGTTATTTACTGGAAAATGAGCTTATGATTCGAAGCATAGGTCATACTTTATTAATACATGAAATAAGGCTTTCGTTTAGTTGAAACACAGATAATTGTGAGCTTTCATCGCCTACCGTATCTCAAAAATATCGCCAGTTCCGGTTCATTTGCGATAGTCTCTTGCAAATTACATTCACGTAAGTTCAAAATGTTTTTAAGCTTGTGGGACTTAACTACGGGGTCCTGTGTTCCTAAACTTACAAACTATAAACTACCTTATCGTAAAGACAGCACAAACATCCATGCTTGAGGAGGGATTCGAACCCCCGACGGGGAACGGCCTTGCGTATCGGACCATAGCAGCCTCAACCCGCTCGAACACTCTGCCGCGGCACGTAAGTCAGTGGCGTGCTAATAATACCATATATTTCCGAAAACTGCCTTTTAGTCATTCCGATGTAAAATCAACATCATTTATTTTCGCCGGCCGCGGTGGCCGTGGAGACTGAGGCGCTCCAGTCACGGTCTGCACGGCCACTACGGTCTGGGGTTCGAATCCCCCCTCGGGCATGGATATTTGTGCCGTCCTAGTTCGTAAGTAGTTCATAAGTAGTTTGCAAGTTTAGGGACTGATGACCCCGTAGTTAAGTCCCATAACCTATACAAACATTTGAACATTTGAAACATTTATTTTCGTAGCAGTTTGACATCGTCCAGATTTTTCGTTCACTGTAATACATTTATTTCGTGATATGAATTTTTAATGCACTAATGAACAAAGTAATACTGCGTTCGCCCAAATGAGTATGAAATATGACGATTGATCTGACTACGTGATTATCATTGCGCATGGACGGAAATGGAGCGCCAGTGCCTCGAAAACGAATTGACACATCGTTCTGCTCAGTCTGAAATGAAAAGTAGGAATACTGTCTAATTTCAAATACAACAAACTTTGAGCGGACATCGACTGTACCAAAAACTCTATGCAGTATATTTTTTACCACTGCACACTTTCCATTTTCATGTAATACTTCACTTAATTTGATGCTACGCCGTAATTACACACAGTAACCGTAACGAAAATAAATGCACGCCTTTATTACATCAAACTATAATATGTGTAAAATTATTTTCTTCTGCTAATAGTTTGTTTAATATGGAGTGACAAATGTTTCACTTGATCTGCAAGAGCATCTTAGTGAGGTGAAAGAATTATTAAATCTAATTGACTGAAATGAGAGTGCAGCAACAATGTGTGGAAACTATCTTCACTACAATGATACGAAGTTGTTTGTCTCGACACCTTGCAGAAAGAAACGGATGAATACTTGATCTGAAGATCAAGCGTACAAAATTTCAACAGGATCGTATGGAAACTGTAGATTTTGTCGTAGTCCGTCAGTAAAGTAGCCTCCGCCATGCACCACGCGTATTTTTTATGTAGGCAGTGACTTTCCTCTTGTTTTGAAGATGTATGCAACACCTCATCAAGATCGGAATAAAACAGTAGATTTGTATGAATTAGAAACGTATAGAGGCAGTGGCGTAGAAAAACGTGTTGATTCTCCGAGCTCACGGTCACAGCGAGTATGGATATGACGTCAAAGTACCCGCAGAGCTCAAGTCTAGCGACTACGAGCCCGCGAGGGCGAACCTTTTTTTTGTCACGTGGTGCCGCAAGACTGACTCCCTTTGGGAGTTTTTTCTTGGTGTGTGACTGCCGCTTTATTTATTATTTATTTACACTTCGAGAGGAAACTGGGGCGCACTTTGGGTCCTTAGTTCCTCAAGGGGGATAAAAGGCAAAACAGTCAACAATCCGAAGATTGGTTTGAACACCACAGTGCTTTACTATGCATGGTCCTGTTTGGAGGTGGTATGCCGTTGCTTTCCTCCGACCTTCGAACTGACTTACCCAGCCAGTTATAGGGGGACCTACAGTTTACAGTTTAACGTAGGTTCCGAACCACGGTGCTACTCGGTATTTTTCACATGAGCAATACTGCCAGAGGTGAAAGAAATGGAAAGTAACAGATGGAAATCCCAAAACCTGGCGGGGATCGAACCCGCGACCCTTAGATTTGTAATCTGCCACTCTACCACTGTGCAACCGAGGAGCTGCAATTCTCTGGTGGTGGCTTGTAGGCATTATGTGACATGTTGTTCATTCATTGTGTTTCGGAGACCGATGGTGTGTTGTTTAAAGCTTGTATTTTCAAGGTGGGTGCCAGGTTCGAGTGAGCGGGGTACCTTATATTTATGCCAACGTTGCGGGCTTATTGTCAAAAAAAAAATGTTCAAATGTTTGTAGAGCTTATGGGACTTAACTACGGGGTCATCTGTCCCTAAACTACTTATGAAGTAGCTAACACTAAGGACGTCACAAATTCCATGCCCGAGGGGGGATTCCAACCCCCGACCGTAGTGGCCGTGCAGACCTTGACTGGTGCGCCGCAGTCCACTTTTTTTTCGGTTCTCCTTCCTCCCCTACAACCCGTTCTTCCGCTCACCAAATTCGCCTTTATCGGCGTCGGCTTCATCGGCCTTTGGGTAAAGTAATTTCTTCTTCTTCTTCAGGTGAAGGTAGTGGATCGCTTCCACGATGAAATCAAAATCTTCCTCCATAGATAACAAAATAAAACTGATGTGCCTCCGTCAAAGACATTTTTTTTTCCTGGCTCTCCGATCGCATCCGAGTTCGTCTTCTCGAAAAATGAATGTTACCGTTTTGTTTCTATCGTTTCTTTGCAATTCAGTCAACTTCTTTGCCTTTTCTCTTTATTTATCTTCTCTTAACTCGTGAATCGTGAGCTGCCAGGTTTTGTTTTTTTATGACAATAGGCATTAATCCACAAGGGGGATGTTTAGTACATCATTAAAGGAATCGGCCACCGCGGCCGGCGGCGTATTGTCCCCACCAGGCGGAGTTGCTGTACTTCATCCCGAAGTAAGTCGACCTTAGCAAATAGTTTGGTGGCATAGTCTTCAATCTTATCCTTCAGATAGTGCTCTTGTAGTGTAGCATTAATTTCTCTTGTCCTCGTCCATCTGGGCGCTCCTAATGTCCATCGGAGGCATCTATTTTGTATCGGTTGGAGAGACTTGTTATTTGTATCACAACTGACACCCCATGCTGCACAGCCGTAGAGGAGCTTTGGTTGTACCGTCGACCGATAAAGCTGGTATTTCGCCTTCGCGTTGAGGTTTTCCGCGAGTGCGATGGGACGGCTGCGCAATTACAGCGGGGTTGAAGGGAGGCGTTTGTAGTGTACGCAACCCGCAAGACCGGGCTCATACTCGGCTCATTTCTGACCTCTACAATGCATACTCCGGATGGTCAAGACGATTAAGCTACCTCCAAATAATTGACATCTACCTTTGTAATTCAGCGAGAGTTCTTATTTTACAGATCAAAAGCCATAACAGTCACGATAAATCTACCTCCTTTGAGGCTGCAGTAAATTATGCGACATTTATTGTCATTGTTTCCCACAGTACTGTATAATGCCGCATGCCTTGTTTATTGAAAGGCTGTTTAGATTCAGTATTTCAACATTTTAATAAGCAAAATATGTTACATCTCGACCAGAAATTTACTTTTCACTATTTCCATAAATTCCAGTACTTACGAGGCGCGTCCAGAATGTAAGTTCCGTTTGGTTATATAAAACGAACGGGTACAGATACAGAAAAAATATTGATTTTACAAAAATCTACAACTGTTAAACTACTTTTCTACATAGCTTCCGAAATTTAGTAGGCAATTGTCATAGCCTGGCACAAGGTTTTGTGTGCAAATCAAATGTTCAAATGTTTGTACAGCTTATGGGACTTAACTACGGGGCCATCAGTCCCTAAACTTACAAACTACTTATGAACTACTTACGAACTAGGACATGCCCGAGGGGGGATTCGAACCCCCGACCGTAGTGGGTTTTGTGTGCCTTTTTCATAGAATGTTGCCGCCTGTGCAGTGGCGTAACTAGGACTTGGCTTTGGGGGGGCGGATAGATCTGCTTGACGAGCAAAATTTTAGTCAGTTTCCAGACAGACTACCATCTACCACTCCCGTTGAAGAAACTAATTCACTCCCATCCAATGAAAGCTTATGGTAAAACACTCCAAGTTTCCAATCTTTACTTTTACCAGATTGTTGTTATACGATTTTTTTTATTTTTTTATTTTATTTTTTATTTTTTATTTATTTATTTATTTATTTTTTTTTTTTTTATTTTTTTATTTTTTTTTTTTTTTTTTGGTGTTGCGCCACTGCGCCTGTGTATTCAACCATGTGGTAACATGTTCTTTCAGCTTGTCATCATCGTTCAAGTGTTGTCCACCAATGACAGATTTTAGGTGTAAGAAGAGGATTACTGTCAAAAGATTTTTTTTCCACGATAATGCCTGTCCTCACACACCGAATGTGACCAAACAATTCTTACGGAAATTTCAATGGGACCTGTTTGATCATCCTCCATACAGCTCGGACCTCTCTCCTAGTAACTTTCATCTCTTCTTACACCTAAAATCTGTCCTTGGTGGTCAACACTTCAACGATGATAAAGAGCTGTTACCACATGGTTGAATACACAGGCGGCAACTTCTGTGAAGGATGCATGCAAAAACTTGTGGCATGCTATGACAAGTGCCTACAAAATTTCGGCAGTTATGTGTAAAAGTAGTTTAAGAGTTGTAGAATGTTGTGCAATAAAAATTTCTTCTGTATCTGTGTACAATTTCATTTTATTACCAAACGGAACTTACTTTCTGGACGTGCCTCGTATTTCGGTACGATCACAATTAAAAGTGACGGAAAAATTTATACAGCGTCGAACTTGCAGCAATTCGCTTTAAACTGTTTTTGGAATGTGACTGTATAATAGCAGACAAAAGCTTTCTAAACTACTAGCGCCAAAGTAGGGAAGAGAGAAGATTTTCGTTATCTGTTAGTCGTTCGCTTGTGTTCTCTTCGTTGGAAAGGTAGGTTTCCCAGTAATTTAGTCGTTATTTGTTCTATTTTGGGCAGACGGGTCCGAACTTTCGAGAAAGTCTTAGATAAGAAAAAAGGAAATACAAAGTAAGTTTGTTCTTTAAAATAATTGTGAAACAGCATTACTGAAAATATTTTACAAAGAATTGTTAACACGTTTTATCTTTAAACCAGACGCTTGCATTCTGGTTACGCTAGGCAAGCGCCGCTTACCCATAAGTATTTTGAAAATGAAAAGTGAAGAACAGCTTAGATTTTAGTATTAATAATTCCCCAGTTTTATGGAAACGCTGAAGTTCATCTCGCTATTCACGCTACTGCTGTGGAAAAGTTGCAGCTCTTACCGCTGGCCGATAGCTGCTTTTGAATGATACGCGTGGAGCGCCAGCGTACGCGCATGCGCAGTAGGCCAACTATTGATCGACCGGGTCAGCTGTTAACAGTCCGCTGCCCGGCTTGGTAGCTGCGTGTGCGCATGCGCCGCAGGCGTGATATTCAGCAACGCGGGAAAATTATCATCAGGGAGACTTCGGGGCGTTCCAAATTCACGTTGCAGTTTACTGTATCAGTACAACGTGAGTATTGTATTTATATATTTCGTGTATTATAGTTTCACTGCATTGATTTGTCGACTGAAATATGATCAACATCTACATTACACATCACACTCAATCCGCAGTGTGACACAGTCGGACTGTGTAATACAGAGCACGGATGGGAAAAACAGACCGGTTAAAACCGATACCGGTATTTTAGTTTTGAATAACCGGCTTTTTCGGTATTTATTTGGTGTCGGTTGTAACCGGTATTTTTTAGTTATTGCCAAGAACCGGGTAAAAAACCGGTTCCACTACTTCCTGTAGTAGCGGTTCAAAATGTGTTTTTTGTAAATGATTTATAAAAAATTAAAACTAGTAGACCCTAATATTTAGAGCTATTCCTAAAATTTCCACTGCTGTGAAATATTAGGTCATCGCAGAAACTAAGAAAAGCGATCAATGACAATTTAAGAACAATTCCGGCAGTTAGAAACGCGCAACAAACGCGTGCCATAAGAACCTAAGAACTGGTGCAGCTATTGAGGCATCGATGCACCTGTTGCCGTGTGGCGTGGCCTATTAGACGACGCCTGTGCAACGGCAGTGTACAAGACTTGCCTCCGTCTCGTCATGCGGTAGTTCCTTGCTGTCGTCGCCAGACATCGGTTGCGTTATAAATCGCACCATCCCGAGTGTGGAAGTACTTCACGAAATACGGGAGCAGTGAGGTACAATGCTTCATTTGTTTTAAAAAGCTGCAAACGGATGGAGGTACTACAAACATGCTGTGTCATTTAAGGAGAAAGCATCCAAAATGTTCCTTGGAAGAGAAGGTAAATTCGATTCATATACCTCTTATGTAAGCTTGGAATAATAACCGAGCCCTTAATTTTGTGACTGCTTCAGGGTGCAAAACTGATAACGACTGAAAGTGACGATGTAGGACCTTCTGACCGTATACTCTCGCCATCGCCGTGCCCGTCACCTTCACCTTCGTCACAGATGTGCGAAAGTACTACAGAACCCTCTGCTGTTCAATTCTACACTTTTAGATTCATGGTTTAAAAATTTTTTTCCATTGACCCCAGCACTGCCAGCAAAGCCCTTACAAATTTGACCCAAGAAGCACATAATTACTTGAAAGAAATCGGCAGTTTCGCCCAGGTCAGAACAGCAGTAAACCCTCTTTGGTCATCACATGAACTGGAAGTAACAAAGCGTTGTCTAGTGGAGCCTGAAAGTTTCTTTGCGAACGAAATAGAGGTTTACATTCAGCAGCCGTTACTACCAAGAAGCAGTGATCCTTTCGTTTTTTGGGAGCAGAGTGAAAGGTGTATGCCAGGCTTGTCGCCTGTAGCCCAAAAATATTTACCTTTGGTAGCATGTTCTGTGGCTTCTGAAAGAATGGTATCGTCACTGAATAAGATAGTCTCTGATGAAAGGAGTCGACTTACAGATCAACACATTACAGAACGCGTGTTTATGAACAGATTGGACAATAAATATTGTCCATTGGATTAATTCATTACAGAATTTTAATTTTTGCAGTGTAGTTGTCCCTGTAAACTATGTATTTTGTTTTCTATATAAACTGTCCATATGCATTTTTTGAAGGAGGTTTTAGAGTTTTGTCAGCAAAAATCAATTGTACTGAAACTCCTGTTAAGAAGGAAATAATATATTGGACTAAAAAAAGGTGTTTTTTTTCAATCTATATAGCTAAGAAAGAAGAATGCAACAAGTTTCGTGCTTATTATTTGCCTGCAATTTCTATGAAATAATTGTAGATAAAGGATATTATGGTAACAGTAATAAATTATAAACTTAACAGTTCATACATAGTTTATAATATAAATAGAAAAATCAAGTAATTAAAAAAATCAAGATCGCAAAATGTCTCATTTATTAAAATGACCAGTTATGGCGCATTTATTCGGCCATCTTCAGACTGAGAGCACAATTTGGTTGGAGATAGAGCTCTTAATCTGATGATGACTGACAAAATGTGCCGAAAGCGGCCATTTTAATAAATGAGTTATTTTGACTGTTTTTACTATTGGATATTAAAGAATAGAGTGTTGTTAGCTCCTCAACACGTCGGTTAAAACTTTAAATGTAATATCATATTGCTAAGCTAACAAGTTTTATTAATGTGATTCCTTAAAAGCGAGGGGCTTTTTTAATAACCAATATGGGTTTAGGTAACATTGATCATGTGCTGCCTCGCGAGGTAGCAGTGCGGTCTGAGGCTCCATGTCACGTACTGCGCGGCTGCTGCAGTCGGAGGTTCGAGTCCTCCCTCGGTCATGGGTGTCTATGTTGTCCTTAGCGTAAGTTAGTTTAAGTTAGATTAAGTAGTTTGTAAGACTAGGGACCGATGATCCAAGTAGTTAGGTGTAATAAGAACTCACACCCATTTGAATATTCTTTCATCATGTGGTACACAGATTTTCTAGTTCAATTTGCGTAAATTTACACTGATAACAATCATACTGTTAGTCGGAACTATGACTTTATTTTTCGAAATACTTGAAGTTCATTTACTGACTGTAACTTATATATATTGTGTATATAACGAGGTATTCGTATGCGCTGACTCACAAGTCCAACTTAAGGAGTGGTTGGCTCAATATTCGCAACTGCCGGATGGAAATACTAGGACAGTAAATCTGTATGCTTCGTATATCGTTTTCTACGGACTCCTGACTAGTCTTACACACACACAAGAAGACGTAGTATTGGGAGAGGATCTTGCAAAATATGGAAAGACTAGTGATTTGTCGTATAACGTAAATTTACCTAAATTTTAACTAAGTTTCGTACGTTTCGGTTTCGGCCGAAACTAGAAGAACCGAAAATTCGATTACGGTTTCTGTTTCAGCCGCAAATTATGTTTCGGTCGTACTCTGCTGGAAATAATAGCAAAGAAACTGGCAGCCAGTTATTTAAAAAACCGGTTATCTTGAGCAGTTTTTACAGTGCGGTTAAAATGGAAATGAAAAGAACCGGTATAACCGAAAACAGGTTGTTTCATCGATAACAGCCATCCCTAATACAGGGTGATTAATCCTCAGCACAACCGCCTTTGCGGCGTGTGATTTGTCAGCGATGTCAACTGCGGTGCCTGCGTAAGGGTATATTACACGCAGCGTTTTTGGTCGCTAGCACAGTCTAAAACAGACAATCGCGAAACTCAGTAGGGGTAAAAATGCAACCATTTGACAGCTGAAGCGATACTAGCGCTCCAATCGACTGGGTAGCAAGCTCCGTAGCAGAAAATGGCACTACCGAAACGAAGAATTTATTATTCATTATTGCTGTTGTTTACATATTTCCTAGGCATTAAACGTGGCACTGTATTTCGTGACACAAATACGGAAACATTATTAAATGAAAATCCCGTTTCCTGTTGATGTCAGTTTGTAATAATAACATGCCAGTGCATTGTAATACATACGGCTCACACTCGCACGGTCGTAATCATAACATTCAAAATCGGTTTAAGACAAAAAGCGAATTGTAACCTGTTGTTTTTAAGTTAAAAAGCAACTGATTTATATAATGTATTGGTACGTAGTTTCACGTTCCACATTTTTTTCCTGTACATTTTGAACATCTTAATACACGATTTTTACATTCTTAGAGACTAAAAAACCCTTTCGCTTTATTCTTGCTCAGATGGCTTGCATGTGCCGTTCCTGTCATGTTTTCATCGTACCTACTCCCCAGAAATGTAAAGTTACTGTAAATATTTAAGAATCTTTTCCTGCTAAAATCTCAGTTTGTCTGTACACGTTAAACTACAGTTAGTTATGTTTTATTTTACATTTTGTACAAACAAATCGCTATTAACTTTCGTCTATCATTGCTGCTTCACCAATAGTAGACTACTGTGCAAAAATTTGTTTTGACTTCCACAAACCTATCAGTAGACTATCAAAAATAGCTTTGAAGAAAAATAGTTAGTTACCTCTCTCTCTCTCTCTCTCTCTCTCTCTCTCTCTCTCTCTCTCTCTCTCTCCATACACCATTAAAATTTAACACACTTTATTCTATCCTACAATGTAAGAGCTTTTCATATTTGAGAAAATTTACATTTTCTTAGTTTTCCTCTAACTACAATTTATCGCGCCGCAATAAGCTCCGAAATTCAGTCCCATTTTAAACGTGTCGTTCGACTCCGTATCTAATCCACAATGGTTTCTCGCTTCTCGGTATGTTATTACGACCCGGCTGCTTGGCAGCGCTGCAGTCGCCAGGTTGCAGAAAACTAGCGGGAGTTTCGTGACTCTTTATGTTAGACTCTGGTCGCTAGTTGCTGGCGTCTGTTGTCGCTCAGCGTATAGGCAAATAGTGAATGAATACACTGACGCAATGACACGCAGCGACGTCAGACGTAGCGTCTTCGTAAAAACAACTGAAACACGACGTAGCATATGAAATATTGTTTTGGAGGTTAGGTGATACCAAACAGTTCTGTTTCCCAGGGTGCGACATGGTCGCGATTTTATGTCAGTCATCCATTTTGTAATTACTTTTAATATCCTTATTTACGTCGATGATCACAAAATTTCTCGTCGCTTTGACGACCGGTTTCGGTAATGACCATTTTTAAATCTACAGAAAATCGGAAACGGGAAACATTTAGTAATAGACTACCTGATAAAACATAAATAAGGCATTACAGTCATCAATATAAAAAAACGTTTTAAGAAATATTATACATCGTTCCTGTTGTTACATTCCTTAATAAAGATACACTTATGCTGTGATGATGCCATATGGCTATATTACATGTATTGATGACTGTAATGCATTATTTATGTTTTATAAGGTAGTCTAATATTATATGTATCCTTCTGTTTCTGATTTTCTGTAGACTTGAAAATAGTCATCCTGACCGAAAACGGTCGTCAAAACGACGAGAAATTTTGTGGTAATTCACGTAAATAAGGATATCAAAAGTTCTGTGTCCCACCAAACAAAATATTAGGTGGAATTTTAATCAAATTTCTCAAAATTTATCAAAGTTTTCCAGTATTATGGGACATTAAAAATAAGGATTATTTAAATTTTATTCTTGGCGAGATCGCCATCCTCATGGCGGTATTTTGTATCCTTATTTTATCCTCTACCATTTACAGTAATCTATCAAAATTTTCTTATGTCATCCTCATTATATTTCTGTAGGCAGAAGGACCTTCACACGATAATTCTCTCAAAAGATTTGCAGAAGCACCATATTTATACCTCCTCGCAATCCAACTTATCCATTTTCTTTTATTTTTCCTATTTTTCATTTTTGCTTTTGGTAGATTAATTGTTCTTTTAAGACTGTTGCGAGAAACACAATACCAGTATTTATTACTTCCATCGACATTTTGTCTCTACTGGTGGCTACTTTATACGCTCCTGTATATGACACGTGGCGACCAACACTTGAAAGCGATCAAAAACGCCAGCGACCAGCTTCTGAAGTAGCCCACCCTTCAACTTTAGACGCTCGCGTTACGGAGCAGCGACTTTGTTCGCTGTCCTTGTTACACGGAGCGAATTTAGCAGCTGCGTCCAGATACGCCAGCGACTAGCGCGACCAAATACGCTCCGTGTAATATACCGCACTAAATTTAATACGGGTTGGCGCGCAAGTTATTTCTGACATACATAACACAAACACTTAGAAAGAAAAGTTTATCACTCACCTGTATTACGCAAGCAGATGCTGGAACTGCCTCCCTTCGTTGTTCGAGCATTTCTGACACCTGCTGACGAAGTTGCTCATTACATTCTGAAGTTCCCTCTCAGAAATTGCAGTGATTTCATGACAAATGTTTGTTTTTAGTTCATCTAAAATGTGGGATTAGATCTGTACACTTTCTCTTTTAATGCTCCCCACAGATAAAAATCGCACGTGGTTAAATCGGGAGAACGAGGGGACCAAATGTTCTTAGTGATAAATCTTTCATCAAACACATTACCAATTTCCCGTAATGATAAGTTGGCTGTATGTCCCGTCGCAGAGTCCTGCTGAAATGTCGCGAAGGTATGTTCTCTTTCACTTAATTGGGAAAATAAAGGCCGAATATGTTTTCAACATACCTGTCCCTATCAATTGTTTCCTGAAAAATATAGAGCCTATCCCAATACTCTGAGATGTTCAGCTATCAGTCGATCTTTTTTTTTTTAAGTCTTTATCAGCTAATCATGATTTCGGCCAGTAACTGGCCATTATCAATGTATGTGTTTACTGAAGATGTTATTAATATGGATAACTCACACCACGCCAAGTATGACAACTGCACATTTTTTGCCGTTTAAAATCTACACAAACATGATTTGCTAATAAAGAATTTTTTTTTTAAATATCGACTGATAGCTGAAAATCTCAGAGTATTGGAAACACATCACAGTCATGGAGCGCAAACCATGGGAAGTAACCTGATAGGGCCTATTATTCTCTCGCTGCTAACAGCGCACCATAGTCCTATTTTTTGATAGTGCAGGGGCTGTTCGTGAATTAAGTTAGGCTTTTCCGAACTCCAGTAACAGTTATTTTGCGAATTAACATACCCAGCCGGCCGCGGTGGCCGAGGGGACTAAGGCGCTCCAGTCACGGTCTGCACGGCCACTACGGTCGGGGGTTCGAATCCCCCCTCGGGCATGGATATTTGTGCCGTCCTAGTTCGTAAGTAGTTCATAAGTAGTTTGTAAGTTTAGGGACTGATGACCCCGTAGTTAAGTCCCATAAGCTCTAGAAACATTTGAACATTTGAATGTATGTCAGAAATAACTAGCGCGCCAACCCGCATTAAATTGAGTGTGGACGTCGGGCGGCCCGCTAAGCGGGCACCGCAGCTGCATAGGCAGTTGCGCTGAGGATTCAAATGTTCAAATTTTTGTAAATCTATCGGACCAAACTGCGTGCTCATCAGTCCGTAGCTTACAAACTACTTAAACCTGGGTAAACTAACCTAAGGACAACACTCACACACATGCCCCAGGGAGGACTCGAACCTCCACGGCGAGCAACCGCGCGCTCCGCAGCGAGACGCTTTAGACCGCTCGGCTACTCCACCGCGGCGCGCTGAGGATGGTTCACTCTGTAGAACAGCTGTTGCACCGACCGTTTCGTCTAAGGAGCCTAAGCGATAAAGTGGAAATTGTACAGCTCATTAAGACAAAAATCAAGAATATTTTCGACATTCCAGCAGGACACTTTACAGTGGCAATGTTTTTTGTTCGCAAAAGAAAAAAACTGCATGATCAGGCACTGGATATAATCTGAATAATTTACACAATGCCATACAGAAACACGATTAGTCTCAGTCGCACATTATTTCCTTGTTGCAGCTCAAAACGTTCGACACTACACGTATAGTCATCCACCTTGATACACAAATACGTACTTATATTGTATGTCATAATGAATCTCTCAGAAAGAAATACAGAAGTTCTAAAGAACTGATATTGTATGTGCTTTATCTGTTCACGAGCTAACGTTTCGCAGAGATAATTAGGGAGGCGAGTCTCTGAACAAGGGTGTTTACTTGGGCCTTATTGAACTACTATCCAAGTATGATGCACCATTAAGTAATCATATCGAGATATCCAGAATATTTCGTCGGACTTCAAACAGTATTCGAAATGACAAAATACTTGCTGTCAATGAGAAACTTCTATAAAAAGATTAAACAAGAAATTATACAATCAACATTTGTTGCTTTGTTATTAGGCGAAACATCAGATATAATGAATTCTTAACTATCAACTACTCTAAGCTATGTCATTTCTGAAACTGGAAAAGTTAATGAAAGGTTCATCTCATTTACTGATGCGAGTGCATATACAACAGCCAGTGGGTTTCTTAAGCATGTGGTCTGACGAATTTGATCTATATAGTAAGTTGGTTGCGCAGACATTTGAAGGTGCAGCTGTCATAGCAGTCCATTCGCGTGGACTAAGAACTATATCCAGCGACTACATTTGTTCATAGTTTTAGCCACATCTTAAATCTCATTTTGTCTCGATCCGTTTCTTGCGTAAAAGAATGCGGGGTATTTTTTCAGACGTTAACAAATTTGGGGTCGTTTTTCTACAAACACAGTGACTTACAATGAAAAGAATGCCAACGCATGTTCCAACATGGTGGAATTTTTTATCCCGTTTGGTTCATATTGTAGAAGATCACCGAGTTTCATTTGTTGAATTCTATCCACATGTACTGGATGAAAGATCAAACTGGGACAATAAAGCAGTAATTGCAGTTCAAGGATTTTTGAAATTTCTGATAGACCTTATACAAAGTTTTTGTTACTGACATTCAGCAGAATTTTATGCTTCACAGATTTACTTTTCAATATTCTTAATTCCAAACATCTAGACATTCTGGATACCAAAAGGGAAATTCTGGACCTCAGAAATCAGACTGATTTGATCTGGAGTAAGACTCAGCTGAACAAACTGATGCTGAAGCTGAACCTCCTGCGAAACGGCAGCGTTCTAATGTAAATTCTTCCATTTTGAGGTGGTCTCTCTACTGTGATATTATTGGTAATATAGTTGCACAAATTGAAGAAAGCTTTGAATCATTGCAGCAACTTGAAATCATATCTTCGCTGGATCCAAAAATGTATGAAACGTACAGAACAAATTTTCCTACAGCTGCATTTGAAAAACTGAAACAAACCCATAAGGGTGCGTTCGATTCCATTCTATTGAAAACTGAACTAGTCGTGCTGTATGAATATGAAGACTTTGTTAATGAACACCCACATCAACTTGTCTTCACTGAAGAATAGATCACTAGAAACTACCCTGCCTCAAGTGTGTAAGCTGGGTTTATTTATTGTCTCTGTGCCAAGCACAACTGTATCAGTAGAAAGATCTTCCTCTGCATTAAGAAGAATTAAATCGTGGCAAATGTGTTCACAGTCTTTCGGGTTTGGCACTTCTGACCATAATCTGAGACGCAGCCATAGCTTCTATGCTGATGTAATCAGTTAGTTCACCAGACAAAAAATAAGACTGGAGTTTACATAAAATTATAATTAATATTAATTCTTTAACGTGTATCATTTGTATAATGTGGTGCAATATTTCAAGTTCGTTAGCTGCATATTTCAATAAATGCGATGTTAGCTGCAAGTAACAAAATCTTTCTTGCGATCCCTTTAGTGCATTGTAAAAAATATAGAAGAGGTCTTTTTCAGCATAAAGGTGCGGTGGCAAATAGCCGCCTCCCTTCCAAAATTGAGTGACATATTACGCTGGATAAAATGTTTTCAGAAATTAGCAGATACATTAAAGTTTCATGAAATTATGTAACAACTAGCTGTAAACCCGGCGTTGGCCGGGAGTTTATTTATTCTACACTCTGGTAGTCCACCTCCCCTTCCCTCCTCACTCTGCATTCATCTCTTTCTTTCCCATGTCCCTGTTCGTTTCCAACTTTCCCTTTGTCGGCAATGTTTTTTGCAAGGCACCCTCTGTCTTGTACCATACGAACACGTATGTATCTTGTGACCTTCCTGAGAAAACCTATTCATTTTGTCAAAGTTCTGTTAAGTACCCCCCACCGTGCACCGAACGAAATTTTATACACACAGTGACATTATTCTTGTTTTTGTGGTGAAGTGTGCAAAATTTCGTAAATATCGGAACAATATAGATTTGTATGCAACACAGAGTCACATTGAAAAACGCACTTTGTTGTTCTCAAATTTTCCAGTTTTATTTCACACAACCTGTGTTCTGAGAATAATGAAAACAACAAAAAAAGGATCTGTGAAATCGGTGGAGCCGTTCTCAAGTTATGGCGCGTCCTACATACTTAGGGATCCGTTTTTATCTTGCACGATACTCCCCCCCCCCCCCCCCTGCACCATATGAAACTTTAGGTAGACGGTAACCTTCCTTTTGAAGGTCAAGCGTACAAAGTTTCGTGAAGGTCGGAATGAAACTGTAGATTTCGTCAGTCTGTAGGAAAAGTATCCTCCGCCATGCACCTCCATTCCGTCCTATCGTAAATACTTTCTTAGCTAACATCTTCTACCTTTAAACTACATAACAACAAAATTTCAGCTTCATAGGTGCAGTAGTTTAAGAGATTTCGTGTTTCGTCAGTGAGTGAGTGAGTGACCTTCAGCTTATATATAGAGAGAGAGATATCTCCTGAATTATGGGTCCTACAAAGACATTATTTGACATTATTTACCACGTTCGTAGAGAGGAATATTGGGAAACTGCCTGCGAAATGTGTTGTAAAATGATTTGGTAGTAAAGACGTAAATTACAACCTCATGCTTTTTAGGGCAAAGTTTCATGTATTTCAAAGTATTTGAAGCCATAGCACGTGAACTATATCTCGTAATACGATATTATTTCGAAGGTACTTCCAGTGGTGCATATCTAAAACGTTTGCAAAATACGTCGCGAATAGAGTAAGTAGGAAAGACGTAACAAATCAAAACGTCGTGCGTGATTTGGCAGTTTTTCATTAACGTAATTGTTTATTAGTCCATGTCCCATGAATTGTGTCATACTATGATAAAATTTCGAAAGTACGTTCAGTGGTATGTGTGTATACTGTCTGTAACATTTCTCGCGAATACAATAAATTGTTTACGAGTAATAAATTGTAACGTCATGCCAAATGCCGCAATTTTACTTCATGAACGCCGAAAAAGTAGTAAGCGACAAACTTTTTTTCCTATCATCATTTTTCTGTGGTTGTCAGCGAGGAAAAGTTTCCTAAAGGTTTGAAATTATGTTTGAAGTTTGTTGCAAGTCGCTAAGTCCTCTCCTTCTCAAATAGTGGACTGATAAAAGTCACACCATCACGTGCCGCAATAGGAGAAGTTTTCATTGTTTATGACGTCATATCTCCTGAACTATCGGCCCTATCGCAAAATCCTTTCTTAGCTGACCTCTTCTACCGATGAACTACATTCCTTCCAAATTTCAGCTTCATAGGTGAAGTAGCTTTCGAGATTTCGTGTGAAGTATATTTTCGAGATTTCGTGTTTAGTCAGTAAGTGAGTGAGTGTCTGAATGAGCGTCATTTCGCTTTTATATAGATAGAGATGTAGGTTGCAATGAATTTCAAGTACGTTTTAAGAAAGGAGTAAAAAATACTTTAAGCTAAACCAAACTTTAGGAGTTTGTTGGGGAGGACGGACTCCCAACTCCCCCTCTGTCGAGATAAACTGCATGCCTCTGTAACCCTCCACCCCCTTGACCGACTTCTAGAGCCATTCCTGTCAGCATACCCAGCATTACATGTAACTGCACGCCCCTGCTTTAATCTTTTGGGTACTGTATTTAACAAATATTGTCATAGAAACAGTGAAGAAATTTGAAGAGTTCGGGATAGGTCTCAGCATTTACAGATTGTGCTTAAGAGTGATTGTAAAAAAGACTTTTCTCCACAAGTTTGGAGAATTCATATTCCCAACAGTATCTTTTAAAGGAAAAAAAAACCTTCGAAGCTGACTATTCCAGGCTATTTTGGTTGATTCTGTACATTTCATGAGAGCAACCATTCTTTTAATTGTTTTACTTTATAAAAACGTTAAACTGATTATGGATAAAGTTGTAGAAGACATGAATTCTTTTTAAGGTGACTTACCAACAATCTGTAGCCTTTGGTGCCGCATGTATAGAAGAAAATTTGAGTAATAAATGAAACAAAAATTTTCCATTGTAACGAACGAGCCGGATAAGAGCCTCTCGTGGCCAGCGTACGAATTAACAAACCTCTGCCGCGGCAGAGTGGCCGAGCACATTGAGGCGCTATGCTCCGATGCGCGAGACCGTTCCCCGTCGGGGATTCGAATCCCCCCTCGGGCAGGGATGTTTGTGCTGTCTTTAGTATAAGTGAGTTGATAAGTAGTTTGTAAGTTTAGGGACTGATGGCCTCGCAGTCAAGTCCCATAAGCTTAACAAACATTTGAACATTTTGAACAAAGCTCTCTGCACAGAAGGCCTTCTGTTATTTAACGGAAAACCACAGTAATAAATACAGCGTCCGTTTCTGTTGCCTCTGATAACAGATTGAAACTTTTGTTTTCCTTTTTGGGCTCAAGATAATACATAGATCTCAAGCTGCCCTATACCTGGCGTCATGTAGAAAGGCGCTTCCAGTACGGTCGGGGGTTCGAATCCCCCCTCGGGCATGGATATTTGTGCCGTCCTTAGTATTAGCTAGTTAATAAGTAGTTTGTAAGTTTAGGGACTGATAACCCCGTAGTTAAGTCCCATAATCTGTACAAACATTTGAACATTTGAAGGCGCTTCCGCGCGTAGAGGCAGAGCGACAGGGGAAGCATTAAGGGGAGGGGAGCTACGGCCGAGCGCCAGCAGTTGCACTTGCTGGAGAAACATTGCGTAACTCGCGGCCAGCCACACGCCTACAGAATGAACATTATTGGCTGTCATTGCGGCAATGGAGGATAATGCGTTGAACGGCTGAAAACTGGTTCGCCTTCGTAGGTGACGCCGACTATAGTTTATGGTTTGTTCAGGTCAAATGTATCTCTATTTTGACCCACTTATCCAATTACCTTCGAATTTTGCGTAAACATCTATGTAGTACCGGTGACGGTAGAGTTACCTCATCTACCCACGGCCTGATCTAGCATGCCGCACTGGAATGAACGTGCGCTCTAAGGCGCCTCGCGCCACCAGGACTGTGGTCTCGAGTTGCGGGACCCGCTCTCGCTGGTGTGGCGCTTGCTGTTGCGTCATACAGGGGGCGGCCGTGGCCAACGAGAAAGACAGGCACCAGCGCTGACATCATGCCACGTAAGCAAGGTAGTTCCGAGCCGGCGTGATCGCTAGCTCAGTGGCTGCCCGCTATGACGCAGTGGGCTGTGCCGCAGCGACCAGCCAAATCGGCTAGCGATCGCGCCGGCTCGGAACTACCTTGCTTACGTGGCATGACGATTGCGCTGGGGCCTGTCTTTCTAGTAGGCCTCGCTGCAGACGCTGCCGGCTAGCTGCTGGCCCATTTGACTACTGGCTCCTCACACTGCAGTCTTGTCTCTCAGCGCGCAAAACACGCCAGCTCCTAATGTGGTTTCGGCCTTTCCCATTAGAGCTGCGAGAGTAACGAAAAGATTCGTACTCGTATGTATCCGTTACTAAAAGAAACAGTACTCGTTACAAACGTATCGTTACTCTCGTTACCAGTGACACCCAGCCGAGAAATACGGCCGTTACATTGGCTTTGAAACCGTGAAAAATTTTTACTGTTTCTGTTAATGTTACTTTAATATTTTAATTTGCCACGTAGCTACTGCATGCCTGATTTTTAAGGCAATTATACTACCGAGGAAAGGAACAATAAAGTCCATTTCCCTCGTGGCCGGCCGCGGTGGCCGAGGTGACTAAGGCGCTCCAGTCACGGTCTGCACGGCCACTACGGTCGAGGGTTCGAATCCCCCCTCGGGCATGGATATTTGTTCCGTCCTAGTTCGTAAGTAGTTCATAAGTAGTTTGTAAGTTTAGGCACTGATGACCCCGTAGTTAAGTCCCATAAACTATACAAACATTTGAACATTTCCCTCGTGATTAAAATACGATTGTCATACAAATTCATCAATATTAGCGAGACCCACACGTCCTCCATTTTGAGTACTGTCCACGCCAGGGCCGGCGCAAGCCCAAGTGCCGCCCCGTGCGAGCTGCTAAATTGCCGCCCCCCTTTTTTTTCATAACGATTGTGAAATTATATTTAAACAACTTTATAGGAAATGTCAGCAATTAATCGCAATTTTTGTTTTTAATTTTCAGATCTACCTAGGTTTCGGACACTGAGTGGCCAAATCTTTTAATATGTGCTTCCATCTAAATCGTCATGTTGACAGTTACATTCAGCATGACGGTATAGATGTAAACATGAGTAAAAGAATTGAGAATAGCCACACTGTGCCCGAATATATGGGGCGGAAGACAATGGAGAGAGGAAGAATAAGGAGATGGAGTAACGTAATAATTCAATAAATACACATCCGGTCATCGACGGGTAATAATGCTAGTCGAAATATATTAACTGGCTGCACTGCGGTTGTTCATTTCAAAGAACTGACACTCGACATCTGTCGTAATTTCCATGTTTCAGTTCTTTTGAGTCTGATTATGGAATAACGGGCAACAAATTAGTCATCGCCATATCACGTCACTTTTCTGCGCTTTATTTTCATTCTAGCTATTGGGACGACGCGTGGTTATTTGTCGACTTGCCAATTTTTGAAGTAACATAACATAAGAAATTTTGAAGGAGACAAATTCTACCTTATGCGCAGTACATATTGCATGCGCAATACATATTGTACGTTATATGAAAATCACTTACCTATTACATTCCAAGTTCTGTTCTTACGAAACGCAATGAAAGTGCTTCTGACCAATCTTGACTCCCTCAGCTAACACCGAAACGAATTCTGTAGTTTTCATTGTAGAGAACGCAACAATACCTATTGCCTGGAAAGGCTCAGTGCCAGGAACTAGGTCACGTGACAAGGTACAGCGAGGCTACGGTTAAACTATCGCCCAAGAAGAAGCAAGAAGCTCACAATAAGTATGTGACCGATGATATGGATAAATTTATTATCAGGCAGCAATTTATATGGCATTAGAAAGAAATACGAACTTATGAAATCTACACAACTTTTGTCGAACAGAAATGAGCTTCAAAGCTAGAAAGGAAACCCTTAGAAGCAATTTGTTTTGTTCGGACGAGAGGGCATCGTTGCTAAGAGACCATAGTTTCTCAGGTTTTCATCAGAATCAAAGCGACCAGTAGTATACCTAAATGAAACATGGATTCACAAGCATTATATAGTAAATGTTGCCAAAGTGAGTGTGTGCGAGTAGTATTGTCAAACAAAAGTGCAGGTCAGAGTTTAATTGTTGTTTATGCAGGCGGAGACAGGTGTTTCATGGCTCAAAAACCAAAATGTCCAACTATGACTCAGAAACGGAAAAAAAATTTCAAAAATATGTCGAAATCCAACTTATGCCAGACTTACTACCAATGTCTTTACCCTTGTAATTACTCGCAGCGTATTTACCCAATGGGAATACTTCTAGCCATTACAGGTGTTGGACATGTTTGACCGTAGTAATGTTCAACCATTTTTTTTTTTTTTCATAATGCGGTAAGAATAAAACGCTCGGAAACTGGCATTGAAGGGCTTAGCAAAATTGCTTCTGGCTTAACATGTGAGCGCAGTATCTAACGTTGCATTCAAATTTCCAAATTAGATTTCGTCTTTCGCAAAATTAGTTGTAAGTAAACGCACGGCGCGTAGCAGGCTGGTAGCATCCATAGGAGTAATGACATGTACGCCAGACAGCTTGCCCTCTCTGTTCCTCCGGCGTAAACACGACGGTGCTGCCTTACTGGCGAGGGAGAAATTTATCCTCCTCCCTCCTCTTATTGAACAGGGGCGGCTGGCAGGTAGTCGAGGCGCCAGGCGCCATGCCACACTTCCTGAAGGCGCTTCCTCCGAGGTTTGGTTTCGAATCCCCTCTTGGGCATGAAAGTTGAGTTTGTCCAAAAAGAAAAAAATGATGCTGGCAGATTTGCCGCCCCTCCCCCGCGGAAAGTGCAGCCCCGTGCGGCCGCACGTTTCGCACGTGCCTTGCGCCGGCCCTGGTCCCCGCACATTACAGGCTTGGAATATCATAATCAGTCGGAATATTTCGTGGGAAATGCTCTTGTGGCCGATCACAGTAGTAGCACTACATTTGTGAGCAGCAGGACTGTCGTACTGTCTTATTGTGACATTAGCAATTAAGATAATACCGTCATGAATGAAAATGTGTAGATTATAACTTTTGATTACCTTTTACAAACCTTTTTGTAGTAGACAAGACCAATAACAAATAATTAACCCTTAAACTGAAACCTTTACAGGTAAAACTACAATAAATGTATGTTTGCGTTAAAAACGGACGTCAGATCATCGAGGAATTATCTGCAAACACGGACCAAGAAGTATAATCCAAAATGTTTAAAAACAAAAATATCATTTAAAATCGTAGAGCAATGCCATGTGCACTTACAGTTCGTCACGGGTCTCTGTAAAAATTACTCATCTCATAACAAACACTATCACAGAAAATACGCATTCTCCGTATTGGTTTTTGTTACAAAGTCGTATCGATACGGTTGATCCGAATAACGAAATGTATGCATGGGCAGGTTCGTACCGATACGGTAGATGCGAGTACAAAATGTATTCATGAGTAAGGATTCGCTGGCCGCAGTGGCCGAGTGGTGTGCGGCGCGCCAGTCACAGTCTGCACGGCCGCTACGGTTGGGGGTTCGAATCCCCCCTTGGGCATGGATGTTTGTGTCGTCTTTAGTATAAGGTAGTTGATAAGTAGCTTGTAAGTGATGAAAGGAGCCCTGTGTGTGAAGTGCAACGATTGGTTACACGAAAAGTGCGCCAAAATAAACTTAAAGTAATTTAGTGATGATTTTTCAAGGACATGTCTTGACTGTTTACATCTCGAAACGTCAGAACTTGAGAAAAAAGAAATTATCAAGCGGTTTATAACAGTGACTCCAGGTGAAGAAAATAATAGATCAGCAAGACAAAAGCATTACAGTGCGTGTGAAAGTCCGCAAATGTAAACAAAAGAACACCAGGAAACTCGCATACAGGTATCAGTATAAACGACCAAAATTTTAGGCCTAGGTCTACGGGTAAAATATCAGACGTGTACAATGGATTACCGGTAACTTCCAAAAGCCAAAATACAGTATCCATACATAAACAGCAAAAAAAAAAAAAAAAAAAAAAAAAAAAATGTTCAAATGTTTGTAAAGCTTATGGGACTTAACTATTGGGTCATCAGTCCCTAAACTTACAAACTACTTATGAATTACGAACTAGGACGGCACAAATATCCATGCCCGAGGGGGGATTCGAACCCCCGACCGTAGTGGCCGTGCAGACCGTGACTGAAGCGCCTCAGTCCCCTCGGCCACCGCGACCGGCACATAAACAGCCTGTAAATGGAAGTCGGTAAAATACACCAAAAAGAATGGCAGTAAAATACTTCAAGTCGGCCTATCTTTCTTTCTGTTACGCCTTTTCCCCGCACATGCAGGGTCGGCAGTGTTAAACGCGGATTTGGCATTGGTTAATAGTTACGGGGTGGCCGGATGCCCTTCCTGCCGCCACCCCATCCTCCCCAGGAGGAAATGTGTACTTCAAATGTCTGCGTATAGTTTTATATGTGTGTGAAAGTGTAAAGCCTTACGAAATGTTTGCTAATCGTGTAACTGAGGCGGGACTTGGGGACCAGCCCGGTATTCACCTAGGGGGATGTGGAAAACCGCCTAAAAACCACATCGAGGCTGGCCGGCACTCCGACCCCTTTCGTTAATCCGCCGGTCGGATTCGAACCGGGGCCGGTACGCCTCCCAGTCTCAAAAAGCGGTGCATTAGACCACACGGCTAACCGAGTGGGTCAAGTCGGCCTATACAAAATAAATTTCTAATAATTGACGATTCTTTGCTCAAAAACGTAACGGTTCCAGGATGCAAAGTTGATGTGCTACCAGGAATCAGAATAGGCCTACAACAAATCAATAAGCAATTAGAAAATATGGAAAACACGAAACATAACACTGCAGAAAACGAACTTGAGCGTATGTACTGTATAGCGGTAGTGGTGTGTTAATAGGCTTATATACTGGCACAAATTCAATAAAAAGTAGCAATGAAGAAGGAATCGCCAATGACACAAGAAACTTGAGACGCCTAGCAAGAAACTTCTATACAGGTTCTTGTATCACAATTTGTAAGTGATAAATAATCTCCAAAATTAAATGTGCCATAACGGACAAATGTGACAGGTTTGGAGCAGTGTTCATAGACCCAAATAAACTCCTAAATGGAAAGGATAGCCTGCATATCAATAGACTGGGGTCCCAAATATTTGTAGGACGTTTGGGAATGTTTTCAAAATCATAAGTAATAAGGGAAACTAAAATGGTCTGATGGGAGTGAAAAACTGAATAAACCAGCTCAGAAAAATGGGGCTAAACATCATCCAAACAAAAAAAAAAAAAAAAAAAAAAAAAAAAAAAAAAAAAAAAAAAACGAGGAAGAGCAGAATATAGAGCCAAAAACTGGTTTCTTAAACATCCAAGGTCTGAACGACAAGGAATTAGTGCTGAATGACTTTTCATCAGACAATAAATTTGATTTGTTGTGTTTAAATGAACAATGGCATCTGAAGACGAACTTCCATTCTGTAAGATAGAAAATTATAGCTTATTAAACAGTTAACTGCAGAAGAGTTCACAAGAGAGATGGTGTAGCTATCTATGTTGTTACGTCAATAAATTGCTCACTTTTCGCCTTAGATCTTAGTAGTTTCTCTGTTCAGATGTCGCAGTGGAAATATTAATAGGCCTATAGTCTTAGAAAAATTGGTCATTCTTTTATGTGCACAAACAAAGAACAGATTTTAAAACTGTATGATATTGCAATAGGCAAGCAGGCTAGAAAAAATCTTACCTTCATAGTCTCTGATATTATTGAATTTACCATATGTTAAAATTCAGGACTAAGTAAGAAACCCAATTTTTTTTTTCTCCTAAAAGAAAAAAAATCCTGCCTTGGGATATAGGCCTCCAAATTGACACTGCGAGCACGATTTTGAAGTTGCGAATTTTGGGGAAAATTTTAAAACACTGTATCTCTGGAACAATTCTAGAGTTTTATTATCTTATTTATTTATTTATTTTTGAAAGATAATGGCTTCATGATTACAATTGTATGCTCAGTTTGGACGTACCTAACAAAGTTATTTTATGATAGCCTTTTAAATTATTTTTTATTCAATAAATTTCGTTTTTTTTTTCTTTTTTTTTTCCTGTTGATTGTAACCATACAGCACTACATTCCCTGCAACGGAGAGCTTCCACTTTTGAGTTGGACAGGTTTTATAAACAATTTAAATTTTTTCCATATGTTAAACTTGTTTCTGTTACCAAATTGTCGCATATCAGGCTCATAAAAATCAAAATCTAGACTTGTGTAACAGAATTTTACTTTTGAAAGATCAGTAAGAGACTTTTTCAAACGTTTTAAATGGCTACAAAATGTGAAAGATCAAAGAACTCGTAGGTTCCAATTGATACAACTTCTGTGCACTCTGCTGTGTACTGAAATCAGCTAGTCAGTGAACTAAAAATGTGTTCCACTGCGTCAGTATCTATTTTTCATATAAAGACGTGCCTTCCTGTTGAACGAATGGATGTGTAAGATTACACAACTCTTGTAAAATCTTTGGCATTCTGAGTCGCAGCTGTATTTGGTCTGTAAAGATTGTCTCGCTCTTCTTCGGGCAGAAGGGTATAGCTACAGTTGCCCCAATTTTACGTGAGAGCAAAAACAAAGTTCAGGGGTCACCCAACTAAATTTGAGTTGAGGATTTTTCGGTTTTTCAGTTCGGTTATCTGGTTTTATTAATTCCCTTCACATTACTAAGAATAAAATAGGCCTATATCTCAATGAAAGTATAAGAACAAAAACTTGTGAAAGAACATGACTGAGTACCTTTCGTTGCCACTTCTACCTACTGGACCGAAGCTGTGCCGATTTATACCCTTTGGTCTAAGGTCAGACAGGTGTAGTATTTTACAGTTTGGGAAGCATTGTGAGAAGGAGTGCTCAATATTTGGGCTACTACTACTTCCTAAGAAGGACAACATGTAGCATTTACATAAATTTTGTTGCAGTACTAGGAACAAAGACATTTTTACAAAGGCTTTGTAGTACTTTCATCTTTAAAGTCTAGTAACTACATGACCAGCCATTTTAAAAAACACAAATTACAGATACTTCAAAATCAGGTGATATGCTACTTTTCACACAGGTCATGACAGTTTTCTAAGCGGTTATACACTCGTATATTCTGAAACACTCTTGCTATGATTATCGTCTTCAGAATCGTCTGACGCGTCGTCTGGGAGATCATTCCTGATACCATCTCTTGACAGCAGATTACAGTAATATGAGTGAAAAACATCAGGAATCACAGGCAGCAAATCCACAAGATCTTTTTTTCCCCTCTCGACTGATGGGGACAGGACCCTGATAACACAATGAAGACTTCAGTGCATTACGAGCATATCCACTTTTCAACAAAACATGGCTCTCTCTTCCAAAGTTTCTTTGTAGAGAAGATTCCCCTCATTTTCTTTTGTGATTCTTACCACCACCACCTAGAGAGAAGGCCAAGACGCTCTCGTGTGACGTCAGGCAGAGTATGTTGCGCGCGCATAGCTGACTGGCTCGCTTCTTCGGCATAGTGGGCCGTACCCCAGCGGCTACCCAGTCAGCTATGCGCGCGCAACCTACTCTGCATGACGTCACACGTGAGCGCCACGGCCTTCTCTCTAGGTGTTGTTGCTCTTACCCATTTCACTTTTTTCCCCATAAGAACCCAATCATGTGTGTGGAAGATGGGAACTTTTGACCTTTTTTCGAGTTTTCTATCATTGAGTGATCTGTGTCGTACTCCATGTGCGTGTGACCTGGCACTAAAAATTTGTGGTCGATAATTTTCAATAATGGGTGATTTTTAATAACAGATAACAGCATTGCAACTATGTGCGAGATTTTGTTCTAAACACCACATGTGTCAAAATACATAATGCTCTGCTTGATACTTGAAGGCAAACCACTGAAATATTTCGACAATCGTGATGCTACCTGATCAGCTCCTCGGCCAGCCTTGTCTTCACTCCACATGTTGCATTACGCTTGTCCTTCCTTTAGATCGTGGACATTCAGATTTCCAACATTCAGATTGAATGTCCACAGGAGACGTTTGTAGAAGGCCACAGAACTTTCCAGATGAGGGGTAGGCAGACACTGCCGCATGTCGAAAGCGGAAACTACTGTGCTGTTATCACTTGAAGTTCTTTCCACCGCGGCGGGATGGCCAAGTGCATTGAGACGCTATGCTCCGATGCGCGAGGCCGCTCCCCGTCGGGGGTTCGAATTACCCCTTGGGCATGGATGTTTGTATCGTCTGTAGTATAAAGTAGTTCATAAGTAGTTTGTAAGTTTAGGGACTGATGACCCCGCAGTTAAGTCCCTTAAGCTTAACAAACGTTTGAACATTTTTAAGTTCTTTCCTTGTCCTTGGCTGTCGCCTTGTATGCCATGTCTGCCAGCTGTCTTCAGTTCAGTCTGAAGATCCAACTTTTGTTGTTCTGAAGCATGGAAATCTTCACATGGAGCTTATCACAAATGTGACAGGTATCCTTCTTAGACTTCTTGATACGTATGTTTAAATGATGAGAAATCCTCTGATAGATTATTAAACTTGCAGGCTGCTCTGATTCGCCACAGCTGTGGATGTACTCGTCATACATTTTTGAAAGCATGTAATGAGTTGGGAGGTGCCTTTTTGTTGAAGTTGTTCTTCTGTAGTGACTTTCGGACGATGGTATCGAGAGTATGTGCTGCCTGGCGCGGTCGATCTTTTGACCCATCAAGTTCGTTTTTAGGTGGATGTATCCCTCGGTTATCCCCATCAATAATTCCGGAGCATGACTCCTACATTTTTGAAACAACAGTGCTTATAAACTTGTTGCTGGCACTAAGAGTCCTCATGAAACATGTTTGTCGACTGATTCACAAATGATACTTGTGGGTTAAGAATCTCATTTTCTGCTTAATTAATATCTTCATCTCTCTTTCTTTCTGTCTGCTTTTCTCTGGTCGTAATATGGTTAGCAATATAAAGAGCGCGTTTAGAGTAATCACCCATTTTCCAAAATTCTTGGAAAACTTTTTTCCTGTCACTGTCCACAAAACGCTCCCTACACTTATATCTACATTTACTCAGTTCCTTACATTGCTTGGCATGTAGTATGTTTTCCACTAACTGTAGTGTATGCCTCACATCTCTTTCGACAAACTTTTCGGCTTATTTTTATCACGCGTGTTTTCCCCATTGTAATGTATATATCCCATAAAATTCCGCTTGTTTGGATATTTCAGGTATACGATACCTATCACAACTAGACCTTTCTTTATGCATAATCACAAAATTATTCATAAAACATTATAATACCATACAAGACTGTTTAATTACATCAATAGCAAGGTATTTTATTGGACTTTGATAAAATGCTTCTGTTTAAAAAAAGAACGTAGCATTATTACGCGATAATAATAGTATTGCTAATCATATTTCCAACTAACATTATCTGAGGTGTTTCGTAATGGATTGACCTGACTATAATACTTTGCTGACCTAAAATCTGCATAATTACTTTAATTTAACTATTATAAATAATGTAAAAAAATGCAACTACTGCTCTAATTGTAAATTACCTACGATCTTAATTTTCGTTTTGTTTTGATACAAAATTACTATCCTTATTATTGTCATAATTTTGAATATATCTTATGTACTAAAGATTCATTTATGTTCAACAAACAAAATATTCAATATATCATATTGTAACTTCCTTATTCTAGAATGTTCTCGAAAATCGGAATGTATTAATACGCGAGAATTGGCGCGAACACAGTCTTACTTTAGCCAGTTATTAGTTATGAAGTCAGGGCCAGCGCAAGGCACGTGCGAAACGTGCGGGCGCACGGGGCGCCAAATCTGACGCCCCCCTCCCCCTTTATTTCTTTTTTTTTCTTTTTTAAGACAAATTCAAAATTCATGCCCAAGATAGGATTCGAAACCGTACCTCGGAGCGAGCGGCTTCGGGAACTGTGATATGTTTACGCCGGAGGAACAGAGAGTGGGAAGCAGTCTGGCGTACTCGCCAGTATTCTTATGAGTGGAGCGCTGCCAGCCTGTTACGTGCCGTGCGTTTATTCACAACTAATTTTGCAGCAGACGAAATCTAATTTGGAAATTCGAATGCAATGTTAGATACTGCGTTTATATGTTAAGCCTGAAGAAATTTTGCTAAGCCCTTCAATGGCAGTTTACGAGTGTTTTATCCTTCCCGCATTATGGAAAAAAAATGGTTGAACATTACTACAGTCAAACATGTCCCTCAACTACAATGGCTAGAAGTATTCAGAATGGGTAAATACGCTGCGAGTAATTAAAAGGAATAAAGACATTGGTAGTAAACCTGGAATAAGTTGGGTTTCGACGTATTTTTGAAACTTTTTGCTGTCCGTTTCTGAGTGATAGTGGGACGTTTTGGTTTTTGAGGCATGAAACACCTGTCTCCGTCTGCATGAACAACAATTAAACTCTGACCGGCACTTTTGTTTGAGAGTAATACTCGCACACTATTACCTTGCCAACATTTATTACTGTATAATGCGGTGTGAATCCATGTTTCATCTAAATAAAATACTGGTTCCTTTGATTCTGATGAAAACCTGAGAAAGTGTGGTCTTTTAGCAACAATGCCCTCTTGTCTGCACGAAACAAAAGGTTAATTCTGACACCTTCTAAAACGAAAATCCATAGATAGAACATTGCTTCTAAGGGTTTCCTTGCTAGCTTTGAAGGTCGTTACTGTTTGACAAAAGTTGTGCAGTTTACGCCAAGTTCGTATTTATTTCTATTGTTCTTAATGCCATAGAAATTGCTGCCTAATAATACATTTATCCATATCATCGGTCACATACTGATTTCTTCAATCAGGTTTGATTCCAATCTTGAGCTGGTACCCAGCGACTGTTTTGTACAAATTTGTGTGAAATGTCACCAATCAGTCTCAATTTTCGTTTTTATTTTCTAGATCTATTCTCAATGCTTCGAGTTATGTTTACATCTATACAGTCATGCTGAACGTAACTGTGAACATGACGGTATGATACTGGCCACTCAGCGGTCGAAACCTAGGTAGATCTGAAAAGTAAAAACAAAATTGCTATTGATTGCTGACATTTCCTGCAGAATTTTTAAAATAAAGTTCCACAAACGTTTTGTAAAAAATAAAACAAAAAGGAAAAACACAGGGGATTGGGGTCGGCAATTTAGCTGCTCGCACGGGGCGGCACTTGTGCTTGCGCCGGCCCTGTATGAAGTCATTATGTAGAACACAGTCTTAAGTAAGTCTTCGTCAAATCTTACTCCAGTCTTACAATAGTCAGTCTAGTCAGTCATTTGTATCACAGTTTCAATATGAATATGTAAATCATCTTTGTGTGTGTTAATACTTCAATAAATAACTTGGTTCATCAAAATGGTCACTTTTTACGGTTATATAGCTTAGAACCCGATGCTTTCATAATTATATACAGGCAGGCGAGCTATTGAAACTATTAGAGCTGTTCAAACTACTGGATCTACCACTACGACCGAGACAATAAGGTGATGTATGACTTTTATTTATGAAACACATGTAAAATGTGGTTTTAACGGTAAGTAACACCGTTAAACCTGGATGCTTAATCTTTTCATTCCTGTGGTTACTTCTTCACTTCCTACATCATGTACAGTACTGCAGGTGTAAATGTTTTCTGAGCACCAGCTCTGTTGTTTCTGCACTTCATTTTCCTTGGAGTATGACTATCTGTTGAAATATCGGAATTAACTCATGCTCATATGTAGTATCTGTAAGAGAGTCATCAGAATTGAATAAAGTATTCAAGATGTCAGATGGCAATGATGGACCAGGGGTTGAATGTAATAAAGAAAACGAACTATGTCTAAGTAAATTAAGACTGTCAAAATTATGTGGACACTGAAGAATATTATTTCAGAGTTGATAACGTCTATGACATACTGATCCCAGCGTGGATAACAGAAATGGGTTCTGTTAAACTTACGCCTGGAACTCACTTGGCTGATATCCCCATCTTCCAAGCTGTCATCGTCCTTTTGACACAAGGTAACTATTCTGCAACCCCTTTCACTGGTCATAATCACTATTTAAATACCCTTACAATGCTGAACATGCAGATATTGTATTAACGCAACTAAAATCACTGTGAAAATGACATTCATAACAGCAGGTCTTTAATTTCCTGGAACAACTTCCTCGCCAAATAACAATGCATTATCAACAATGCCACACAGTCCTATGGTTCCTGGATTGTCGTGGTTACCGAATACAACAGTGAAGCCAACAAGCACACGAATAAATTGTGAATCACTCAATGTCTTGTTCAAAAATGTTCAAATGTTTGTAAAGTCTATGGGACTTAACTACGGGGTCATCAGTCCCTAAACTTACAAACTACTTATGAACTAGCTAATCCTAAGGACGGCACAAATATCCATGCCCGAGGGGGGATTCGAACCCCCGACCGTAGTGGCCGTGCAGACCGTGACTGGAGCGCCTCAGTCCCCTCGGCCACCGCGGCCGGCACTTACTGTCTTGGGTAGCAATAACTACAAGTCGCTGTGAAACACTGCTGTCTCGGATTGTGCAGAATGGAAAATGTTGACATATACCCTTCTGCCTAAAATAGAAAACGAATGAATACTGGGGCTACAAGTCACTTATATCCTCCTGTCTGAAGTATATTTACATCTTTTTGTATTAATCCAGACTGCACACAAGCTTCCTGGCTACAGTATACGAAACTGAGTTATACCATTTTGCTGAAGTAAAATAAACGCTATCTTCTGTAGGAGACTCGTATTATCTCATTTTTCCACATTTGTGGACTTTCACACTTCTGCCCAAACGAGAGCGCTTAGTAAAATGTCGCTTCAACTGTCCGCCTTCACTATCACAAGGCCCCTTCCCATGGCCAGTGGCACTGTATACCCACTCAGCTGCCACAAGTGACTTAGTAGATTCAAACAGCTGCTAACGATTTTTAAAACGACTAGGAACACCATCTGTTCTTGTTTGCAGTTGAAGAATTTTTCTCATCGCTAGCAAAGTGTGTGCTGAGTCATGTCCTGTGTCATTACTTACAACTGCAACACTTGTGGTTCTGTTTTGAAAATATGTAAGTCCTGTAAAAATTGAAACCTGATCATTACTACAATTGTACCCTTGCACTTCTCGTGGGAGAATTATAGACCATTTCTCAGTAAAATCACAGTGTAGCACTAAACATAATTCTACAGCCTGTGCATGCCCTTTCACTTATGCAATGTCTCGTTGTCGCAATTTCTTCAAATGGTAATGTGTTACTGCTTTCACTGTCCATTTGCGAAGTTCGTCAATGAAATTGTTAATGGCAACAGTTTTCATAAGTGGTTTGTTTTCCTCCCATGTCACATATGTAGTTTCTGCAGAGTTATCTGCTATGACACCCAGTCCAAGTATCTGCAAAGAAAGTCCTCTCTTTCCAGGGCAGTCACCACATTCTTCAAACAGACAAGTCTCTTGCTTTATGTCACAGACAACTAGTGACTTCACACACCCAACCAAGGTGTCATATGTCACATGCTCCAGTAAGTTCTTCGAAGATACCACATGAACTTCAAAACTTGCACAATTTACACATAAACAGATATCTCTAGTTGAGTATGGAACTACCCACTTAGGTCGCAGTGCATAAAATTGTGATCTTCCAGTGTGTAAAGTGATATAGATGTTCTTGTAAATGTCAAATGTTTCTTTAATACTATGAGTCATATACCAGTATCCACTCCCATGAACCACAGACATTGCCGAGGTGGGGTGGCTTGCGTGCCTCAACGATACAGATAGCCGTACCGTAGGTGCAACCACAGCGCAGGGGTATCTGTGGAGAGGCCAGACAAACATGTGGTTCCTGTAGAGGGGCAGCAGCCTTTTCTGTAGTTACAGGGGCAACAGTCTGGATCATTGACTGAGCTGGCCTTGTAACATCAGCTAATGTGGCTTTCCCACACAGTTACTGCGAACGGCTGAGAGCAAGGGGAAACTACAGCTGTTATTTTTCCCGAGGACATGCAGCTCTACTGTATGAACATATGATGATGGCATCCTCCCGGGTAAAATATTCCGGAGGTAAAATAGTCCCCCATTCGGATCTCCGGGCGGGGACTACTCAGGAGGATGTGATCATCAGGAAAGACAATACTGGCATTCTACGGGTCGGAGTGTGGAATGTTAGATCCCTTAATAGAGTAGGAAAATTAGAAAATTTAAAAAGGGAAATGGATAGGTTGAAGTTAGATGTAGTGGGGATTAGTGTAGTTCGGTGGCAGGATGAACAGGATTTCTGGTCAGGCGAGTACAGGATTATAAATACAAAATCAATTGGGGGTATCACAGGAGTAGGATTGATAATGAATTAAAAAAATAGGAATGCGGGTAAACTACTATGACCAGCACAGTAATCGCATTATCATTGTCAAGATAGATACGAAGCCAACACCGACAACAGTAGTACAGGTTTATATGCCAACTAGCTCTGCCGATGATGAGGAAATCGAAGAAATATATGAGGAGCTAAAGGAAATTATTCAGACAGTTAAGGGAGAGGAAAAATTAATTGTTATGGGAGACTGGAATTCGGTAGTAGGACAAGGAAGGGAAGGGAAGATAGTAGGTGAATATGGTCTGGGCAAAAGGAATGAAAGAGGAAGCCGCCTGGTAGAATTTTGCACAGAACATAATTCAAGAATCACAAAAGAAGGTTGTATATGTGGAAGAGACCAGGAGACACAGGGAGATACCAGATAGATTTTATAATGGTAAGACATAGATTTCGGAACCAGGTTTTACAGTGTAAGACGTACCCAGGGGCAGATATAGACTCTGACCATAACTTGTTGGTTATGAACTGTAGGCTGAAACTGAAGAAACTACAAAAAGGTAGGAAAATAAGGAGATGGGACCTGGATAAATTGAAGGAACCTGAAGTTCTTAAGAATTTCAGAGGGAGCTTTAGGCAACAATTGATAGAAACAGGGGAAAATAAAACAGTAGAGGAGGAATGGGTACAATTGAGAGATGAAATAGTGAAGGTAGCTGAGGACAAAATAGGTAGGAAGGCAAGACCTACAAAAAATCCTTGGATATCACAGGAGATACTAAATTTAATTGATGAAAGGAGAAAATATAAAAATGCAGTAAATGAAACAGGCAAAATGGAGTACAGACGACTAAGAAATGAGATTGACAGGAAGTGCAAAATGGCTAAGCAGGAGTGGCTAGAAGGCAAATGCAAGGATGTAGAAGAATGTATAAATAGGGGAAAAATAGATACAGCCTACAGGAAAATAAAAGAAACATTTGGAGATAAGAAAAACAGCTCTATGAATATCAAGGACACTGATGGAAAACCAGTTCTCAGCAAAGAAGGGAAAGCTGAAAGGTGGAAAGAGTATATAGAGGGGCTCTACAAAGGAAATGAACTTCGAGACAATATTGTAGGACGGGAAGAGGATGTAGATGAAGATGAAATAGGAGATACTGTACTGAGAGAAGAATTTGACAGAGCCCTGAAAGACCTAAGTCAAAACAAGGCCCCTGGAGTAGATGATATTCCCTCAGAGCTACTGAAGTCTCTGGGAGAACCAGCCATGACAAGACTATTTGAACTGGTGTGTAGGATGTATGAGACAGGCGAAATACCCTCAGACATTAAAAAAATGTAATAATCCCCATTCCAAAGAAAGCAGGTGCAGACAGGTGTGAAAACTACAGAACCATCAGTTTAATAAGTCATGGTTGCAAAATATTAACACGAATTATATACAGAAGGATGGAAAAGCTGGTAGAAGCCAACCTCGGGGAAGATCAGTTTGGGTTCAAGAGAAATGTAGGCACACGGGAGGAAATACTCACTTTACGGCTTATCCTAGAAGATAGATTAAGAAAAGGCAAACCTACATTTCTAGCTTTTGTAGATTTGGAGAAGGCTTTTGACAATGTTGATTGGAATAAACTCTTTCAAGTTCTGAAGCAAGCAGGAGTAAAATATAGAGAACGTAAGGTTATTTACAACTTGTACAAAAACCAGACAGCGGTTGTCAGAGTTGAAGGGCATGAAAGGGATGCAGTGGTTGGAAAGGGAGTAAGACAGGGTTGTAGTCTTTCTCCATTGTTATTCAATTTGTACATTGAGCAAGCTATTAAAGAAAGCAAGGAGAAATTTGGAGAAGGAATTAAAGTTCAGGGTGAATAATTAAAAACATTGTGTTTTGTCGATGACATAGTAATTTTGTCAGATAAAGCAAAGGACCTGGAAGAGCAATTGAACGGAATGGACAGTGTGCTGAAAGGTGCATATAAGATGAACATTAACAAGAGCAAAACTAGGGTAATGGAGTGCAGTGTAAGAAAATCAGGTGATGCTGAAGGAATTAGATTGGGAAACGAAGCAATAAAGGAGGTAGATGAGTTTTGTTACTTGGGCAGTAAAATAACAAATGATGGTCGCAGTACAGAGGATATAAAATGCAGAATGGCAATGGCTAGAAAAGCGTTCTAGAAAAAGAGAAATTTGTTAACATCGAATATTGATTTAAGCCTAATGAAGTCCTTTCTGAAAGCATTTGTATGGAGTGTCGCGTTGTATGGGAGTGAGACATCGACGATAAACAGTGCGGACAGGAAGAGGATTGAGGCTTTTGAAATATGGTGCTACAGAAGAATGCTGAAGATTAGGTGGGTAGATCGCGTAACTAATGAGGGGGTACTGAACAGAATTGGGGAGAAAAGAAATTTCTGGCATACCTTGACTAAAAGAAGGGATAGATTGGTAGGACACATTCTTAGACATCAAGGAATGGCGAATTTAGCGTTGGAGGGAAGTGTGGGGGGTAAAAATCGCAGAGGAAGACCAAACCAGTCTCCAGACTGAAGACCACAACAACAACATACCAGTATCTCTTCACTTTCAAAACTTTTTGTGTTTCAACTGTTCCAGATATATTGTCTGATTTGTTGGTACTCTAGCGATAACAGTCCCATCTATCTTTTAGATTAAATGACTGCGGAATTTGAACGTGTGATGCTTCTACAAGATGATCATAATAGGGATATGGTATTCCAAAGACTCATTTTAAAGGCCTAACAGCTCTTGATTTGTCTAACCTACATTTTGATGCAGATAGAATGAAGTTAAAAATTGTTTTCTTTGAAAATGTCTCTGGAATAATAGTTATAACTTGCACCTTTTCATTGTAGGATGTATAATATTCAACAGCTGAATTGATATTTGTGAAAAATTCCTGGCAATATGTGCAAGAGCCGTTTGGTTCACTTTTTCTGAATTTCTACATTTTGCTTTGGTGTACTTGTCCATAGCTTTAGTAATTTATTTGTGCTTTCTTGATGCAGAGAGCTTGTGCCTCGCCTTCATTGACCTCGGTTTCTTGACAGGACTAACACCTACTTCTGTACAGCTGACTGTTTTAAGCAATATAATTCTTTCTCTACATATGCAAAATCTGCTTCATATGCACCATGGGAGACTTCACCTTGTTTAGTTACTATCATTGTTGGTATTCTGTCAAAACATTTGAACGCAGAAAGTCATCACTGGAAACATCTTCACTGGAGACAGAGTCTTGAAATGAGTGCACATATTTCCAACCGGAACAAAGTCTGTTATTTTTGCTTGTTTTATATATAACTCTTTTATGGATATGTAAATAGTCAGCACACTTCGCTTTCCTGTGGTCCCAGTCAGAAGACATTACAAACAGCCTTTTCCACAAAACACACTACAACTTTCTTAATTGATAAATTCCTCACAAAGATGGAAGAATTCTCGTCGTCAGCTAAACTCTGGCTCAGTAGAAAGACACTAGTACCAGCCATCCCTTTTTACCCCACGCTCAATCAAACAAACGTCTCACAGTTTTGAAGACTCAGTGCAGTGATAGCACACTAGCTTCTTCGCATTCTACAGATCATGACACACTTCTACAGAAACTCCACTTTTATGGCATCAGGGAAAATAGACTGAAACTATTAATGTCTTATCTCCAAAACTGTAGACAAGTAGCATGGATTGGCACAGAAAAGACTACCGAGAAACAAGCTCAGGTAAGGGTTCCATCGGGATCTATTTTAGGACCACTCTTGTTTTTGGTATGGATCAATGAACTACCCTCCTACATAAGTTCCAATATGATGCTATTTGTAGATGACACTATCTTCTTAAATTACAACAATGATCTGAACAAGTTAAAAATTCTGCTGACAATACACTTGCCCAAGCATCATATTACTTTGGGTCAAATGGTTTTCTCCTCAAAGAGGTCAAAATGCAACAAATTATATTTAGTCTAAAGAATGAAAGCCATTTTAATGATCCCAGAAATGTTAAGTTCCTGGGGTTGTATTTGGATGACAAATTGTCTTGGGGCAACAGATAAAACACATTAGTGTTAAGTTATCCAGAGTAATTTACTTATTGAGTTGTCTTGTTAAATGTGTACCAACAGACTATATTAAAACATCTTACGATGCATTCTTTCAAAGTATTATGTCATATGGACTTATTCTCTTGGGAAACTCAAGTCATAATAATAATGATCTCTCAACGATGTGAGCAGTTGCCAGAAACGGCATGTGGTTCGGATTCCATGTTAAGCTGTAGGTCCCCTTTCCATGGTTGGATAAATGGTGTAAGCTAGGGACATGCAAGCCACCGAAGTGGCGTCCAATCGAAAGACTTGTACCAGGCCACTGAGCCACATGAATTTATTATTATAAAAAATACTTTTGATATGTTTAATCATATTATAAATCTCAGGAAATTCCATTTGAAGTTTCATTCACACAGACCTAAGAAACGACCTCTTCAAAGAACTACTAACTTATACTTGTATTTTAGTACTGACTATGTATATCATTTCTGCAATTATTTGTGACCTGTAGCATCAAAGCTGTTATAAGTATTCTAAGGCACACAATCTCAGAAAACTACAGTAATAAATGTGAACTTCCCTTTTTGTACTGAATACAGAAGATGTAGTAATTCCTACCTTCTCTCCACTTGGCCCATCATGCACCTCTGATGGCACGGAGTTGTTCTTTGTATTGCTACACTGTGGTTTATCTTTTTGTTGGATGTCCATGCCACTGGTCTGGTTTGTGCTGTGGTGATTCTTTTCCTGACTATCTTCATGTTTTCCTTGCTTGGAGGGAATTAAACTTTCCTTCAGTTGACACATAGGTGTAGCAGATGCACTTCCCTTGGAAGTGATATTACTCGCTCTTTTATTGGGGTATCCCTTGACCATATTTCCTTCAGGAGCATCAAATCTGCAAAATACATTAATACATCACCATTGGCCTTCATCATCATTAGACATCTATGCAGCACTTCCGTCTCCTATGTGTGGATATATACAAGTTACAAGAAAATAGGATAAATGTAGTGAGAACATGAAGTACTAAAGAGGAGTCATATTCACTCTGATAATGTTTTCATGAGTCTAATCAATTATCATTAAATTACAGTTCTGCAATGTCAACATCACTATGAAAAAAAAAGGAAAGCTGTCCTACAATTATTTATACAGACAGTATCATCTTGGAGATAGTGCAACTGCCCCAAACATGATACAATATTTGGAATTATACTACATATAACACACTTATTATTAATAAACATATGTATTGTAATAAAGTCACTGAAATGATAGAATCATCAGAGTGCCTGCCAACATATGTTTGTGTTCAGCTTTCTGCAGATCTAGTGTGCACACAAAATAGTAAAAGGAATGGAATTTTCACATACAGCCTTCATTGAATTTGTCTGCTATAACACTTAGAGTACCTACACACTCCTTATCATGCCTGAGAAATTTAAGAAGGCATACTGCACTGTAAATAACTTTATTTACATAATGGTAAGACAATACCAAGAGAATTTATGTACTGCATACATGATCATCATTTGGTAATTCATTTATTTATACCTCTGCTTCACCAGGCACCTTCACATACACATTTGGGCTTTTCTTGTCTATAATGTTCTACAGTGCGCCTCGGTTTCATAGTGGTAGAGTGCCAGACTACAAATCCAAAGGTCGCGGGTTCGATCCCTGCAAGGTCCTATGATTTTTATCTGTGACTTTCCACTTCTTTCACCTCTGGCAGTATTGCTCATGTGAAAAATACCGAGTAGCACCGTGGTTTGGAACCCACGTTAAACTGTAGGTCCCCCTATAACTGACTAAGTCTGTTCGAAGGTTGGAGGAAGGCAACGGCATACCACCTCCAAACAGCACCATGCCTAGTAAAGCACTGTGGTGTTCAAACCAATCCTTGGATTGTTGACTGCTTTACTTTTTAATGTTCTACAATTAAGAAGGTAAAATTCCAAATGAATACCTCTGCTCACAATGTTTAGTGGAAATGAGCCGTAATAGTGATGGTGATAAACACATTTGGGAGATTTGTTTAATGGGACTCTAATGATAACAGTTTTTCACTGGCCTAAGATTTGGGCATGTTTGAGAACATTTTTCCACACAAGTGACTCATCATTTGGTACCCACTTTCCTGCTTCCTCCTACCAATTCACCTTCTACACTTTTACTCTAGTTAGCTGTTGCTGATCATTGTGATAGGCACAATTTATAAATCTGTCAGTTGAGTGCCCCTTGCACCCCTCTTGGTTTAGCACCCCATATGGCTACTATTAATTGTATTGTGTCCTATAATAGATATCTTGTAACTTTCTATTTTTTTCTGTTCCTTCTGACACAGTTGTTGACATTAACATATATTTAAACATACATCTAAAACAGAAGTGAACTGTTTAACTTACATATGCATGTTTGTGAATTTCTGTTCAAACATTATGTATGGTCCAGTGTCTGACTATGAATCCATAGGTCACAAGTTCAGTTCCCAACTACTCATAAAATATCTATCTGTTAACTGTCATATCTTTCATCTCCGGCAGTGTTGTTGGTGTGAAGAATGCCAATTTGCACAGTGGTTCGAAATCCATGTTAAACTTTATGTCCCCCTATAACTGATTGTGCCTACTTAAGCAATATGTGTTCAAACCAATCTCCAGACTGATGATTGTTTTAATTCATTTCAAGTTATTTTGATGTAAGAAATAATTTTCTGCAAATGTTACAACTAAGGCCATCTGTTAGTAACACCAGAAATGTTTTGTATACAATCTATCATTCTTCTGATGAGAAAATTAGCAATGCTGAGAGATATTTGTGATTTATTCTCTAAAAACTAAATGGAGACAGAAATAGCAAAATGTGTAATAAAATACATTAAAGTACAAACAATATTTTGTTATGCCCATAAGAGAATATTGCTGAATAGACAGCACCAGCAGGAATAGAAAGTAGCTGGCTGGAAACAGATGCTGCTACAACTTCTTATGTCACAGGAAATGCAATATTAAGAAACATGCACTCTGGAACAAATGCTAGTCCCTTATATATAATATTAGTTATATAAATACAGGAAGAATAACCTTCTTGCCCTAGATGATGCGATATTAATGTGCCATGCAGGTGCAACTAAAACAAAGAATGAGCACAACAACAATCCCATTAAGTTCAGCATTCATTGTTGAGAACCATTTCTCAGTAACTCTTTTTGTTAATGTATGGGATTTGAAAATTATATATGGAATAGGAAAATGCATTCTTTATTGACAATTGTGCAACACCTCATGATCATATTATGATGGTTCTTAGCCGAAGTTTGGCATTGAAACACAAATTTGCTTTACAAATATCCTTAACCAATGTGATACACACACAAGGTCATTTACCTGTGCAGTATTGTTAGTACTAACATCACTGTTATTTTGATGCACTATTAACATAGTACTGTGGTTGCATTAATGAGTGTGGGAGTATTTTTATGTTTTATTTCTTTCTAATTTTGGGTTATCATTTAATATATGTAAATGTAAAATAACTGCATGTTCTTATATTTTTGTAATAATACTGTGTCAGTTGTCAGATTCTCATAGCCATATTCCTATAAGTACAATAATTATTAATGTAAGTTCTTAAAAATGTGATACAGACTTATGAAATGATATCTCTTTTTGTTGCAAGTGTGATGATTTTTAATTGAAAAAATAATGTGTTGTACGCAACATCATAGAGTAACCTTTGGTGCCCAGTGTATTAGATTTCCTAATTATCCCAAGATTTCAATGCCTTCATATTAACAAAAGAGAAATGTATGAATGTATCTGACAATTCCTTCATCAAGCTCTTGAGTAATATGTAACAAACTGTTGTAGATGTAGCAAGAAGTGATCAACTGAAAGTGATAATTCTATAAAAGTTTATCAGTGTACTAGCTGCACTAGTTTTTAGTCCCATGGCTGCCTTGCCAGTTTGTTCTTACCATTGGTGGTGATCTTATGGCATTATGAGAGTACTGAAAGATTACATTCAAAGTTCATGCTGTTCATGAGTTACAAGCTGATGCTTGTGGAAGTCTACCAGTCAGTAGGTTACTCGATGTGTAATGCAGGTGGGAAACAACCTCTTTGATTGTAACTATGTAGGCTTTTCCGGCGTAATAATTGATAATATTCTTCTCGGGTTTCCTACCGGATAAATACATCATCTGGACAACTGCCGTATTTATCTGGCAGGAAACCTGAGAATAATATTCCCAACCTCTATTATTAGTTTTGTTGTGACGTGGAATGGATCCATTGTGACGGATTCATGAATGCACAGAATTCATGCACTTGTGCTACATAACATTGATATCAAAAGCATTAGTCATTCATCAGGCACATAGTTTGGTGAAATTTCATCCCACTTTTATGGCTCATTGAGCATTATACTGGTATTACTAACAGAATATCTAGAACTGTTTATATGTGGTACTTAATGACCAGCTACAGTAGGGTCTACACATGGTTTATGCAGAATAATGTTACAACTAATACACCCAACAACTTTATGACTTTACTGGATCAGTGTTTCCATGTGCCAGATGGCACAGTGGTAACACACTGGACTCACGTTTAGTACAGTGGTTCAAATCTACCTCTGACCATCCAGACGTAGGTTTTCCATGATTTCCCTAAGGCACTTTAGATAAATACTGGGATAGTTCATTTGAAAGGGCATGATCGATTTCCTTCATCAACCTTACCCAAAACCCAAGTGTGAGCTCTGTCTTTAATGACTACAATGTCAATGGGATATTAAATCCTAACCTTCCTTTCTTTCTAAAAGAATTTGAAAGTTCAGGACCTCCTCAGTCTCATCACTCGTTTTTACCTGACCGTTCAATAGATAAGAACGGTGATGCTTACAAACCTGAGTGGCCCATAATTCATGACTTGAATAAAGAAATTAAAGATGTGTTGCTCTAGTTTTTTATCAAACATAATAGCGTATGCTTGAGAATGTAAGAATGGGACTCATTTATGTAGTGATTGCTGTGCTGCACAACATCAGTTACTTACAGTATTCATTTTATTTGTGCAAGATTACTCTCATTGTGTTGATGTGCAGAGCATATATAAAGCAGTCATGCCAGATTTCACTGAATTCTCTCTTCTGGCATAATCTCTTGAACCATTTCAGCTAGGATTAACAAGTTTTCATTCTATGGAAGTGTGCAATGTGTACAGTGCGTAAATCATATAACCAAACCTCTTAAAATGTCTATTCAGTTACCTGGGGATTCTAACACGTACTACTTGGAAACAAATATCTTTCCTAATGCTATTTATAGTTAACAACAAAAATGATGGATGAATTCAGCGATCACAGCCACAACATTAGAAGTAAAAATTATTTCCATATAGGACATACATCCTACTCAGTGCTTAGAATGCAGTTTTATGCTTCAAAATGGTAAAACAGGTCGCAAAAGCCATCAGGCAGACAAACAATCATCTTCAAACATTTGAAATTTAAGTATAATAATATAGCATTAGTCACTTCCTTTACAATATATCATAATAGACCCTACTTCAGTAAATAAATGTACATTTCTAGTAACTGTAATTTTCATATTAGATAGATCCTGAACTTGCCTGTAAATAGAATGTTGACAGTGTAAATTTTCATAAATACTGTTTTTCAAGCAAGATATGACCACAGCACTGTCAAACCAATATTGGTCCAGGCCATAGATTTAACCTGGGAGCAGATTTCAATACCATCAGGATTGCATGAACCTATCAATATTGCTACAATTTGACATGATAAGGAAAGTATATAAATGGAGCATACATTTGTGGGTCATCAATCTAGGGATGAAATGGACCAAAATAGGGAAATCCAATCTAAGAAGTGACTTTGATAAAGGGCAGCACGTGCAAATCAGCTTCTCAAAAACAGTAAAGTTGGTCCATCCATGCAATATAGTTGAAAGACAGTGCAACCACATGTCAAAACATGCTAGAGTGTAAATAACTGACGTGGAATGGGAGACTGAGTGCAAAATCTAGATGTTGTAAAGTAGCACGCCGCATGGGCAAGGCGAAAATGAATAATTCTCAGGATCAGATGTTTTGTGAAATTACATACAGAGTATCCCAGGAGGATAAAAGCTCATTTCAACCAATGAACTTTGTATGGATATTTGACCTATTGTGAAAGGTTCACAATATAGAATGCATCTAATGAACAGTTAATAGGCTAGTGGCATATATGACGTCTTAAATGCTTAAACTTTTTTACTTTATTCAAGCCCAATTAGCCAAACCTATATTGTTGCTTTCAATCTCTTTACTCTGAATGTCTTTCTGCCATCAAACTTGCTCACTGACACTGGTACTGAAGCAGTACAAGGACTGAGAGTTTATAATAGTATCAGTTAACTGTATGTACAATGACTCATGGGAGACTTTTATAGCTGATTTGGTTATTCCAGAGTTGATGTATTTATTGTGTCTACTATCAATGTAATGGGCCCTCCTACTTGTAAATACTTCGGATGTGATACAGGCATTCTGGTTTATCTGATACCACCAAAGAAATCAGAAGGGATAGCTGTGAGCTGTTGAAGAAATGCTTTAAAACAACATGGTGGAATGCAGTATGATACACAACCCGCAAGAAGGAAAAGACATGGTCACAGTAGTAGCAGACAAAGGTTATATGTCGGTACTGCCACAAGCAGAAAGAGAAGTAGTCTAATCAACTGTCATTCATCAGATTGCAACTGATGAACACAACAAACACTGTACATACTCTTTTTTGGCAGTTTTGCAATGCCATGTTGCCACCAATAATGGTGAGATCAAACTGGCAGATTGACTCAGTTTACTGAGACTAAAAAACTATGCAGTTTGTACATTGCCAACTTTTATTGAGTTAAAACTATCAGTCAACCATTTCTGGCTGCATCTACCATATTTATTGTCTTTTGTTTCATACCACACATGAATTTCATGATGAAACTGATAGATGCATTCCTACTTTTTTTTTTATTATTATTATTATTATTATTTTTTTTTTTTTTTTTTTTTTTTTTTTTTTTTTGTGGGTCTGGAGGCATTTGGTCTTAAGGTCACATTGACATCGTGGTCACTGGAGACAGATCACACCCTTGGATAGTGTTTATGCAGAATGAAATTGACCATTCACTTTGAAAGGCACTATCCCAGCATTTTCCTGGAGTGATTTATGTCATTCATGGGACTTAAGGGTCTTAAACGAGCTGTAAAGAGGAAGACCATCACACTCCTAAATGACTCAGGAGTGTGCAGGGATATCGTGAGAAGGCTGTACCCATGAGCAGTAACACCACCACACCTTCACAGCATTCCAAAGATTCACAAGTATGGGTTCTCAATAGTCCAATAGTGGGAACAATAAATTCACCAACATATGTAATAGCCAAACACTTTTCACAGCTATTAAAGCCTCTCGTAGTTCATTGCACTCACCATATTAACTAATCAAGAAAGCTTGCGACAATATATTTCAGTAGATACATCTGCAAAAAGGTGACATCATAGTCAACGTTTATGTCATGTTTCACACAGATGCCTTATGAGGACTCCTTGAAATTGATAGAGAACCACTTTGACAAACCCACAGTGGAACTGTTCTATCAAACTCACTACCACATATTTCCAATGTGGCAGTAAGTTCTATCAGCACATAGATGGAGTTGCCGTCAGTTCCCTCTTGATGCAATTATCACCATCGTATACCCGGAATGCTTGAAAGGAATGGCTCTCGAAATATCATGTCTGGAACTAAAGCCAATCTAATGCTACAGTGATGACACATTCCTGACTAGTCCACATGCTGAAGGAAATCTATGGAAATTTCTTGATCATCTCAACTGTATACATGTCAAAAATAAATTCACCATAGAAGAGGAAGGAGACAGATATCTGTATTTCTGATGATAAAGTAGAAGACTGGTGGCACTTAAGGTATTTCTGTTTATAGGAAGCAGACACATACCAGTCCATTCCCCTAAGCAATAGCTACCTTCGGAGTTACAGAAGACGGAGATGTTGAGGAAAAAGTGCAAAATGATGGGTGGATTGTGCAGAAAGTATTGCCGCTCCTTTTGCAAAGTTGGTCTCAGGTGATGCTCCAAAAATGAACAGTAATATTTTGCATTGACAGTCTATTGTGTAGAACGTAATGCATTAGGATAACACCATCACAGTCGTACATGAGAATCACCATAACTTTCACCAAACTGAGGATCTGGCACACTTTCAACAGCTTTGTGAAAGAAGTGGCAACACTGTCTGTGCAAGCCACCCATCATTTTGCATGACAATGAATGCGTGCATACAGTGCGTGCTGTGGTTGCTCTGTTCATTCGATGGGAATAGAAAGTACTGTACCATCCACCATATTTCCCACACATAAGCCCTTGTGACTTTGATTTGATTACAAAGATGAAGGAATTGTTTCTTGGCATTCACTACAGAAATGTTTCAGAGATTCGACAGGCAGTAGACCACTCCATTCACACCATCAACAGAACTGGCTGTGCTAACGGTATACTATGCCTTCAACTTCATTGGTGACAGGTTCTACACAACACTGGTAACTACTTCAAAGGACAGTAACTGGTGCAAACATGTAACGCTTTTGTATCAGTAGTGCATAAGTATTTGCCACTATTTCAGTTCCAACCCTCGTAACTAATGAGGAGTTGCTTAACAAAATTGGGGACAAAAGGAGTTTCTGGCATATCCTGACTAAGAGAAAGAATAGGTTGGTGGGACACATACTGAAACATCAAGGCATTATAAAAATGACTAAAAAGGCTGTTGGGCTGCAATAATGATGAAGATCTAGGCGGTGATGGAATTTTTTATTTTTCTTATGTGTTTCGGGCAATGCCCATCATCAGAGATTCTAGAAATATAAATAAAAACGAAAATTAAAAAATTGAACATAGTTGTTTAAAATATAAAAGGTAAATAGGGTAAACCAAAATTCGCCATACCTCAGGTCACACATAAAGTACAAAAACAGGGTACTATAACCCTTGTATAACAGGTTTTGACTAATCGTGAAATAAAATGATGTGTTCAGCTTGACAGACTGTTCACATGTGCAAAAAGTAGATAAGACAAAAAGTAAGAAGAAATCTGCCAGGTGGCAGAACTGTTATGTTCTGGTTATTCATTGGTCCAGTGAAAAAGATAAAAGAAAGTTATACAAAATATACAAAGTCTCATAAATTTGGGCTTACTAAAATATAAATATGAATATTAGGTGCACCTGGAACTTTGTTGTTATTTCAGCCTTTTTAAAGTCATTTTTATAATAATTTCTATAATGATTGCTTACCTCTATAAAGACTTAAAGTCTGATTTCCAATGTCAAGGCATCATCAACTTAGCATTAGAAGGTAGTGTGTGGGGTAAAAATCATAGTGGGTGGATGAAAGATGAATACAGTAAGCAGGTTCAGAAGGATGTAGGTTGCCACTTTTATCCACAGATGAAGAGGCTTGCACAGGACAGGGTAGTGTGGAGAGTTGCATCAAACCACTCTGTGGACTGAAGATCACAATAACAACACATGGGTGGAACTACAGTACACAGAGTGTTCCATGAGAAATATAACATATTTTATGAGGTGGTATTATAGACAAATTGCAACAAAAATGCCATATAACATGCTGCTTCATATTTGCAATTGTGAATACAATTATTACATCTTATTTGAAATATGTAGTTCCCACAATATCCATTTCTTTGATAAACATGGGTACTGTACTTTCCAGTTGTTAGTGCTCTGAGGGAGGGACCACCCCACAGCTCATGAATTCCTGTATCCATATCTCCATTTACTACCACCAGCTAATCTGTTCAGAATGTGAAGTTCATTTATTTTTTATTTTCTTTTATTTTTTACTTTCTCAGCAGTTTTATATCTGTTCGTCTACATATATTTTTCTTACATCACTCTCATCCAAAAGTAATTTCAAAGTTGAGGTGAAGATATAGAACAGAATGAACACCAGAAATATTTGGGAACATGTATAGATTAGAAATTAAACTATCATCAAAATATGCAGTTCCTGAAAAGTAAAATACAACACGTTGAAGTTCAACTTAAATCTTTGGGCTGAGCTGTAGCTTTTGACACAGAACACTGGTGTAGAGCACCTGACATGCAGTTATCATTGTATGAAAGATGAGACTCTCACTTTAGCATTATTTCCAAGGATTCAGAGCTATACATTTATATTAGTAAATGTACACAGTTTATATCAAGACATGATCTTAGTGCGGTAAGTGAAGACAAATACTTTGAAATATCAGATGTGGAGTCAATAGGCCTTCGTATCAACAAATGTTTATCATACATATGGAATATTCTGTCATTAGTTAGAGGTTTAAAAACTTTAATACATGGTATTATTATTGAAAGTATCAGGGCAAGGGAATAGTACTGTCATATATTTCAGTGAAATTTATTTTTACATGGCGGCTACTTAAGAACAGATTTAGTAAATAGCTACAGTAAGCCATCCACTTCCAACTTTATTAATGTCATTCTTCTTTATAGTGAAATTCATGGTTGTAGCTACAAAACCAGCAAGCTCAAGAAGTAATGCTTGCAGCCCTATTCCATTAGCTCAATGGCCTTCCAATCTAGTCCATATCAGCCTTTTACTTCCCCTTCATGTTAAGGAGCCATTCTCCAACAGTTTGGGTGCAATGTGGTGTTGTGTTATCATCTAGAAACACCACAGCACTGTCAGGGTGTTCAAAGGTCAAAAATGGGTGGAGATGGTCCCTGAGGTGTTCAGCATATTATGGACCATTGAAAGTACCTTTCAGAACAACTGGGGGCTCTTCCCATAACAGTAAAATGCATCCTAGACCAGACCAGAGTCACCACCATCTTTGATCACGCCTTGTTGGCTGGCAGAAATGACTGATTCATGTAATCTGTGCCTCTCACAGTGCCACCCATCAGCATGGTGCAGATGAAATCATTATTTGTTTGACCATATTGGTTCTGCCATTGTCATAGTAAGAAGGCAAGAAAAAGATTCAAAAGTCTATATCTGGAGCAAAACTTGGAATGCGTGCAGAATAAGGACAAAGTGAATGACTTCTAGATGTTTCTGTAAAATAAAAGGGAACCTACAAGACTCAGTGAGATAAAATTCATAACCAAAAACAAATGATTCACTGCATAGCTGAACTGTTAGTGCCCCCTGCCTTTGTACAGAAGGCTCTAGGTTTGCTCACCAGTATCTCCTCAGATTTTTCTGAGGTATGGAGGATTGATCAGGTCCATCTTCGTGGGTTTAGTGGTTCAGAAGCTTGAATAAAGAGGCAGTGAGGCTATTAGGATTCATCTGCTGGCAGTAGAAGTGGTGAAGGGATTGGCAACATGCCGATCAAGTTCCATAATCATATAACAGGCCAAATACATGAATTGTATTTACATTTACATAAATAACTAAATAAATAAATGGTCTGGAGATAAAGAAATGAGTGCACATGAGCACAATTCTCTAACTTGTGATGTAAAAAAAAAAAAAAAAAAAAAAAAAAAAAAAAAAAAAAAAAAAAACACTTTTAAATTAGTTGATAGTGGAGAAGTATTTTCCAAATTTTCACAAAATTTAATTATATAGTTTCCAAGGATGTTAAATGCATTTTTGTTTTATATTATACTCATCTATTCCCATGAACCACAGACATTATTGAGATAGGGGTGTCTTGTGTGCCTCAGTTAAGCAATTAGCTATGTGGTATGTGCATGGTTCCTGAATAGGGACAGCAGTTCTTTCAGTACTTGCAAGGGCAACAGTCCAGGTGATTGACTGATCTGTCCTTGTAACATCAGAAAATATGGCTTTGTCACACAGTTACTGTGAATGGCTGAAACATGGAGAAACTACAGTTATTACTTTTCCAGAGGATATGGAGCTATAGTGGTTGAATACTTGATGATGGCATCCTCCTTTGGATGTTGATATGGGGACTACTCAGGAAGATAACTCATCAGGAGAAACAAAACAGACATTCTATACAACAAAGTGTGGATTGTTCCAACACTTAATTAGATAGGAAAGTCAGAAAATTTGAGAAAGGTCTGGATTGAATGACGTTAGATATAGTAGAGATTAGTGAAGTTTGGTAGCACAATGAACAGAAATTCTGACAAGAATTATAAATACAATGTAAGCTGGGCACAAGGCAGGAGGAGATCTAATAATGTATGATGAAATTAGGATGTGGGTAGCTACTATGAACACCATAGTGAAGCCACAATTGTAGCCAAGATAGATGTGAGCTAACAGCCACAACGCCGGCCGCGGTGGCCGAGGGGACTGAGGCGCTCCAGTCACGGTCTGCACGGCCACTGCGGTCGGGGGTTCGAATCCCCCCTCGGGCATGGATATTTGTGCCGTCCTTAGTCTTAGTTAGTTCATAAGTAGTTTGTAAGTTTAGGGACTGATGACCCCGTAGTTAGTTGTATAGACTATACAAACATTTGAACATTTTGAACAGCCACAACAGTAGTACAAGTTTATATGTCAAAAACGTCTGCTAATGATGAGATAAAATAAGTTATTCTGACAGTTAATAGAGAGGAAAACATGTTTGTGATGGGTCCTACATAGAGCACAATTTGATCATTGTAATGATCTCAAACACTTTGTTAAAGATTAATTAAAGCTGGTTGCATATAATGAAGAGACTAGAACATACAAGAAAGTTTAAGATTGATTTTATAATGGTAAGATGTACATTTCTGAACAAGGTTTTTACTGTAAGACAAAACTACGGGCATATATAGATTGACTACAACTCATTGGTTATGATCAGTAGTAAAAACTGAAGAAACTACAAAAAGGGAGAAAAGTAAGATAATTCTGGAACCTAAGGTTGTTGAGAATTTCAGAGGGAGTATTAGCTAATGATTAACTGAAACAAGGTAAAGTAATACAGTAAAAGAAGAATGAGTAAATTTGAGACAAGAAATAGTGAAAATGACATACGATTAAATATATAGAAAGGTAAGTCCTAGTAGAAATCTGTAGAAATTATAGGAGTTATTAAACTTAATCGATAAAGGGGGAAAATAAAAGAATGTGGTGATGAGACTGGCACAAGGGAGTACAGATGCCTTCAAAATTATGTTTATGGGAAATGCAGATTGGGTAAGAAGGGGTGGCTAGAAGAAAAACACAAGTCCACAGAACAATAAATGACTAGGTAAAAGATATGTACCTTCTACAGGAAGATAAGAAAGAAACATTTGGAGACAAGAAAAGCAGCTTTATATATACCAATACCTGATAAAGAAATCTGGTGGTAATAAAAGAAAGGGAAACCTGAAAGGCGAAAGGAATATTTAGAGGGACTATATAATGGTGTGGTGGTGATATGGTTATAGCACCTATAAACTGTCGTCCACCTAATTGGAAGTGTCAGTTCTGTACTAATGTCTTTCGGTGAGCTGCCTCTCGGCTGCCATGTTCACTTGTGATTCAGTCTGTGTATGTTTGTGCTCTGAGTAGCAATAAAATTTTGTCAAGTTGTATATGGTGGTTTCACTGGGGCTACAACTCATCCAAATCCCATAGTGGTGACCCCTACTGCTTTATTCTGCTCGAGTACATACTTTTTAGTGTGTTTCATACTGTCCACACAGGTTTTTCTTGTTTTACAAGGAGTTATGGACCAACAGCCTCCCACCACAATGACTTCTCCAGTGCGACCCACGCCCACTGGAACCCCGCATATGTTCATGATCTCGCCTCAACTGCAAGAGGCATCAAATTCCTCCACATGTTATGTTTGAAAAACTTGTGCTAGATAATTACAGCTTAGCAACATCTTATTGTAGAAAATTCTTAGTAAAAGGTGGAGTAATGATCTACGTCAGAAACAACATCAATAAATGTACAGAATTTTTGTATAGATAAACAGTTTGAAGTGTGTGCCATAGAGCTGGCTCTAAATAATTCATATACAGCAGTAGAAGCATTATACAGAGCACCTTCAGGTAACTGTAGCATGTTTTTGAAACAGTTAGATGCACTCTTAATATTCATATTTAAACTTAGTAGAGATCTCGTAGTTGTTGGAGATTTCAATGCAAATTTTCTAACTAATTCCAAAGACAGAATAGACCTAGAGAACTTGATGTCCACGTATAATGTAGCTTCTGTTGTAAATTTTCCTACCAGAATAACTTCATGAACAAAATCATTGATTGATAATGTATTTACTGACATAACCAAAACTGATGATATAATTGTTAGACAAGTCCTGAATGGTCTCTCTGACCATGATGGACAAAGACTCACCATTAACAATACAAGTATTGGTGAGATTGATAGTGCTCCCAACTGGGAAATTAACAGGAAATTTACTGATGAGGCTATTTTGATCTTTAAATCACGTCTCCAAAATGTAGACTGGAGTCCAGTGTACAGGGCTGGCGGAAGCCAAAGTGCCATCCCGTGCGAGCTGCTAAATTGTCGCCCCCCCCCCCCCCCCGCCCCGTTTTTATTTTATTTTTTTAAAAGAAGCTTTGTGGAATTTTATTTAAACAAATATGTAGGAAATGTCAGAAATCAATCGCAATTTTTGTTTTTACTTTTCAGATCTACCTAGGTGGCCACTGAGAGTGGCCAGTCTCAAAGCTTTTAATAAGTGCTTACATCTAAACCGCCATGTTGACAGTTATGTTCAACATGACCGTATAGATGCAAACATAACTCAAAGCATTGAGAATAGCCACACTGTGCCCGAAAGCTATTAGATCTGGAAGATAAAAACAAACATTGCGACTGATTGGTGGCATTCTCTACGTATTTGTACAAAACAGTCGCTGGGTACCAGCTCAAAAATGAAGTCAAACTTGATTGAAGAAATGTAGCTAATTTTAATAAGCCTTGTGAATTTACAAACATGTTCAGATGTGTGTGAAATCTTATGCGACTTAACTGCTGCGGAGCGCACGGGTGCTCGCCGTGGAGGTTCGAGTCCTCCCAGGGGCATGGGTGTGTGTGCTTGTCCGTAGGTTAGTTTACCTAGGTTTAAGTAGTTTGTAAGCTACGCAGTTTGGTCCGATAGATTTACAAACATTTGAACATTTTGAACTTAACTGCTAAGGTCATCAGTCCCTAAGCTTACGCACTACTCAACATAAATCATTCTAAGGACAAACACACACACACACACACACACACACACACACACACACACACACACTCACACCCATGCCCGAGGGAAGACTCGAACCTCCGCCAGGACCAACCTCACTGTCCATAACTACAGCTCCTTAGACCGCTCGGCTACTCCCGTATACAGTAAATAAATGTTGGCAAAGTTATAGTGTGCGAGTAGTATTGTCAAATAAAATTGCCAGTCAGAGTTTAATAGTTGTTCATGCAGGCGGAGCAGGGTGTTTCATGGCTGAAAATCAAAAGTCCGAATATCACTCAGAAATGGATAGCAAAATTTTGAAAAATACGTCGAAAACCAACTTACGCCAGGCTTACTACCAATGTGTTTATCCCTCGTAATTACTCACACTGTATTTTCCTATTCGGTACACTTCTAGCCATTGTAGGTGTTCGGCATGTCTGACTGTAGTAATGTTCAACGATATCTTTTTTCCAGGAAGAATAAAACACTCGGAAACTGCCATTGAAGTGCTTAGCAAAATTACTATAGGCTTAACGCATAAACGTAGTATCGAACATTGCATTCGAATTTCCAAATTAAATTTCGTCTTCTGCAAAATTAATTGTGAGTAAACGCACGGCGCGTAACAGGCTGGCAGCGCTCCACTCATAAGAATACTGGCACCGAATTATATGCCAAACTGCTCCCCCCCCCTGCTCCTCCGGTGTAAACACGACGGTGCTGCCACAGTGGCAAGGAAGAAATTACTCCACCTCCTTTGCTTTGTTCTACAGGGGCGGCCGACAGGTAGTCGAGGTGCCATGCCACAGTTTCCGAAGCCGCCTCCTCCAAGGTTTGGTTTAGAATCCCCTCTTGGGCTTGAATGTTTGTCCTAAAAAAATTTAAAAAAGGGGGGGGGGCGGATTTGCCGCCCTTTGGAAAGTGCCACCCTGTGCGGCCGCACATTTCGCACTTGCCTTGCGCCGGCCCTGCCAGTGTATAATGTAGAGAATGCCAATTCCAAATACAACCTTTTCAGTAATGAAGTGGCCCTAATATTCGAAAGTATCTTCCCAAAAAGAATACATAAAACTCATACTAAAAAATCAACCTACAAACCTTGGATTACCACTGGAATTAGGATTTCATGCAAAAGAAAGAGAGAGTTGTACATTGCATCAAAAAAATCAGATGACCCTAACATGTTAAATCACTATAAAAATATTGTAAAATATTGAACAAAGCAATTCAGAAATAAAAAAGTATGTATCTGTGCTCAAAAATTAATAACTCTACAAATAAAATCAAAACAATATGGGAAGCGATACGAAACGAAACTGGTGCAAATTTCCCCAACAAGACCCAAAACATTGCTCTGAAGAATGAAGGTAAACTAGTTCAAAATCAAGAGATTGTGGCTAAAATCTTTAATGAGCACTTTCTAACTGTTGCTGAGAAAACAGCATGCAAAGGATCTTCAGACAAGGCAATAAAATTCCTGAAAGAACTTCTCCCTAACTCTATAGACATGATAGGTATGGCCCCCATAATTCTGCAAGAAGTTAAAAAAACCATAGTTTCTTTACAAAGTAAAAATTCATCGGGTGTAGACAATATTTCCAGCAAACTGCTAAAAGCCAGCTGTAATCAGCTCACTAAAGTTTTAGCTCATATATTAATGCCTCTCTTAATCAAGGTATCTTCCCTAACAAAATGAAGTAAGTTACTGTGAAACCCCTCTACAAAAAACGTGATCCCACAGATGTTTCAAACTATTGCCCTATCTCTCTTGTAACATCATTTTTAAAGTCTTTGAAAAATTATTATATGTCAGGATGGTCAATCACCTTGAAAAATTTGCACTAATTAGTAAGCAACAATTTGGTTTCAGATCAGGTGTATCTACAACCGAAGCAATATTCTCACTTACAAATAATGTCTTAGAATGCCTCGATAAGAAAAAATTGTCCATTGGCATATTCTGTGAGCTGACTAAGGCTTTTGACTGCGTCAATCATGGAATACTTTTAGAAAAAGCAGCCCAATATGGAATCCGTGGACAAATGGGTAACTAGCTCAGATCATATCTAGAGGACAGACAGCAGAAAATAGTATTAGATGTTAAAAATCTACAAGTAGGAGAGGTAGAGTCTGACTGGGCAGCAGTACATCATGGAGTTTCACAAGGGTTGGTTCTTGGTCCCCTGCTATTTATTATATGTATAAATGGCCTACCCATGTCCTCAAACAGTGATAACAATATCACAATGTTTGCAGATGACACAAGTATTGTGACAGCCAGCAAAACCTCCACTGACATAGAGTTAAATAACAACCAAGCACTTGCAAATGTTCTGAAGTGGTTCACAGCAAATTCTCTAGCAAAACATCTCAATAAAACAAATTATATGCAGTTCCAATCAAGTTGCAAAAGCCCAGAAGAGATTACCATTGCACACAAGAGCCAACAGTTACAGAGCGTTCAGTGCACAAAGTTCCTAGGTGTCCACATAGATAACCGGCTCAACTGGGAATACCTCATACAACAAACTCTAAAAAAGCTTAGCTCCACAACATTTGCCATCCGAATAATCTCCAAAATTGGAGATATCAATGTCTCAAAGTCTGCATATTTTGGCTATTTCCATTCAGTGATGTGCTATGGAATAATCTTTTGGGGCAACTCACAACTTCCAAAAGAAATTTTGTAAGCCAGAAAAAAGTAGTCTGAATTCTATGTGGTGTTCCTCCAAGAACCTCATGTCGCAATCTTTTTAAACAGTTAGGTATATTAACAACTATTTCACAATATCTTCTCTCACTCATGGATTTCACACTTTGCAATTCTTCTGAATATGAAACAAATGAGGCATACCATCATTATAACACAAGATGTAAAGGTGATATGCACTGTGAATGGAAAAATCTGTCTCTGGTACAAAAAGGAGTAAAGTATGCAAGTATAAAAATCTTTATCTCACTCCCGAGTAAGATAAAGTGTATAAAAAAAAATTAAAAAAAAAAAAAAATCACTGTTAAAAAAAAGCTAAAGGAATTCCTACTGGAAAAATGTTTCTACTCTTTAGATGAATTCTTCAGCAGAGATAATCAGTAGTAATTCAGATTTATGGATTTTATTTGTGATCACAACTAATTTGCACTAAAACCTCTGTTTTTGCAGCTCCTTATGTATTTGTATTTTTGCTTAGTTATTGTATCTGTCTTGTTTTTTTATCTCTATTGGTATTATTGTAATGTATTGTTTTCTATTTTTATTGGTACTTTTGTATTGTTTTTTTTTTTTTTTTTTTTTTTTATTTATTTTTATTTATTTATTTATTTATTTTTTTTTTTTGTATCTTTGTATTGTATCCACTTGGAATCATTCCAATCCCATGTACAACATGTATTAATAGGTTGTGTTGTATGATATAAATTTGACTCGTTCCACATCCATGCGTATTCACGCCATACTGGATCTATGGAATATGTATCTCTAATAAATAAATAAACATCAATGCCTCTACAACTAGTCTGGCAATTTTTGCAAGTTGCTTTTGCATCAAATCTTTGTAACAGTGGACATGGCCTCACAATGGACTCGGGCTTTGTTCCACCCACCATTCCATACAGTGCTCAGGACTTGAACAATATCCATTCTTCACAGTGCTATTTCACATGTGCTCAACATCAGCCTGTGTAAAACGTAAAACGTGAACAGTTCATTTTTTTAATGCTTCGAATTTGAATTTGTGTTTCAGTATATCACGCAGTGGCACATGTGCCCAGCCAACAGTTGGACAGTACTTCATTACCACAGGACCTTTCCTGATCTGCCACATTTTGTACTCCTGTTAGTGGACATATTCCAGACTCATCCTCGAATTTGTTCCTGCTGACAAATTTCCGTTGCACTTTTTCTTTTGCGCATAGTTTCAGTGACTAGCAGTACTTTCCCATCCTCTTTTGTACTACTGTCAGTGCAGTTCCTCCATTGTGACAGTGTTTTGAACACTCAAAACCTCTCGAGTTACTTTACTCGCATTAACATTTTGACTAATGACAACATATATTGTGTCTATATTCACAGAATGTATGACATTAACTGCGAATGGGTATAGTTGAAAATGTTTACCCAGACGGGATTCAAACCCGGGTCTCCTGTTTTCAAGGCAGTTGCGCTGACCCTTACACCACTGTCGACACAGCGATCATCACACCTGCTTGGAATTACTCAAGCACACCTCCTGTCAGATACTAATTCGCAACTTTACCCTGCCCACTAGAACTCAAGCTCATAGTTACTTAGTACTAATTCCTGTAAGAGTAAGAGCCTAGGTGAGCATCTGCATTGAAAAAAGTAACATTGCCCATAATTGGCAAATTGTATAAGACACCACATGTATATAACCTACACAATTTGCCAATGACGGGCAATGATCCTTTCTTCAGTGCGGAGGCACTCCTAGGCCCTTACTCTTACAGGAATTAGTACTAAATGACTATGAGTTTGAGTTCTAGTGGGCAGGGTAAAGTTGCAAATTTGTATCCTACAGGAGGCGTGCTTGAGTACTTCCGTGCAGGTGTGATGATTGCTGTGTCCTCAGTTGTGTAAGGGTCAGCACAACTGCCTAGAAAGCAGGAAACCTGGTTTCGAATCTCGGCAGGGTAGACATTTTCAAATTTACCCATTCACAGTTATTGTCATACATTTTGTTATGAATAGATAGTAACTGCAGGATAAAAAGTGGTGTCTGTTCCTGTGGACATGTCCAAAAGAACAGACACCACATATATATAACCTATATTTGTTGTGAGTCATGCTCAGCATCCCGGGACACACCTTCCCTGCCATGACCACTGGTGCCGCCCTCATCTGCTCGCATGACTAGTAGATCTCATGACTCATTCACATTCTCACATACTAAACTGCCTGTTTCTCTGGCACATTTTGGTGCCGCTGCCACATCAGCCTTCTGTGTCACACCACCACGCTGTGTTGCCACACAACCGCATGCATTCCCAGTCCCACCAGGGACCTCTGCCACATGACATGAAGCTGTGGCGTTGCCACAAAAACAACAGGTAGACATCGCTGCTGCAGAGGTTGGGACTTAGGTACACTGCTCGCCTTCATCTCCTTTGCCTGGCCATCTATCCAAGCTGCCACAGTTTTCCTTTGACACTCACTACCTATACTTGATAACACACCTGCAGAGCATGTTGACCTCATCTGCAAACTAGTCACATCGCCTCCGACCTCTCACCATTACTACACTGGCAAGCGGACTATCCTTGAGCAGGTTACTCACATGCCCGACGACACGATCCGTCACATCCTACACAAGAAACACCTCAGCAATGAGTAACCTTCACAGCAGTGTTGGAGTCCGTGCTGATGGCAGTCTGGACCAGTAAGATACCGCTCCTGGTTCAGATGGCACTTACCTACAACATACTCAATCACCTACTAGTGAGCACAATCACATCACATACCGAGTACATGATGCATACCTTCGGGAGGCATGCCACAAGCTGCAATCACAGACCCACTAACCACCACCTCAACCTCGCCCACCTAGTAATGGCAACACTTCAGCCTCCTCCACGGAGTCTGACAAATGCCTGTCTCCGCTCATCTGCTATCCACAGGAATAGGTTCCGCACTACCCACACTGCTACTATTACAGTCATCTTGGAGACATCGTGTGGAAGTGCCTCCCACTTTGCCTTCACAGAAATGCAAAGTTCAGGATTACTTAGTCACCACATCCTGATCTGCTGCCAACTGAGGCCTACATGCATACATACATACATGCTGCATTCCGTACAAGGGTCTCCGCCTCCTGGTGGTCGCCTCAACCTAGATGACTGCATTTCTGGTACTCGCTTCCTGATTGAAACAGGTGCTGACATCTCGCTGCTTCCTTCATCCATGGTGACTGGCACTTTACAACCTCATCATGCAGTTGTTTTAGCTGTCATTGCCTCTCAGCTTCCATGTGCTGGTTCGATCTCGTATTCTTTTCACCTGTCTTCCAAGTGTGTGTTAAAATGGAACTTTTTTGTGGCTGACATTCGGGAACCTATACTATGCATGGATTTTCTGGCTTACCACCAACCAGTTCACAAGTGTTTGACAATGATCAACGAATTCAATAAACGTTTTTCAAAGTGGTCTAGTGAACATGATGGAGTGATTAAACTCTGCTGTAAAAGGGAAAACAATGTCCTTGAGTACTCTGACACTATTAAACAGTTGGATTTGCTTATGTCGAAGTGGTCTACCAAACATGTACAGGTGTTGTGCCTGTGGTGTGAGAGATAGGACATTGTTTGCCAGATTGCAGATGCTGAATCTCAACTGTCATCTGCCAAGCAGCACCTTTGCATCTCTCCAAGCAGCTTCAAAGGACATTAATTTCAACTTGTTTTTCTCAGTCCAAACAGTGACATCAGACCCGCATGCAAGGTTAACAGTGATTCTGGCAGTTCGGTACTCACACCCCACTCCTACGCGGTGGTGTGTAAACAAAACTCAGCTGCTATGACTACCTCGTGTGCTGTCAACGTGACATGTGCACATACTGCCCTCTCATGCCCGCTCCACGCACCATGTAGCCCACAGCCAACTTGAGAATTGGAACTTGAAATTCTGCAGCCTGAAGCCAGCTTCCCCATCGTGTCACCATGGTGAACTACGTTAAAAAAATTATTGAAACTCATGGTAAATGTGCTCCTGCTCGAGATCTCAACCTTTCCTCTAGTGTTTTCATCAAATCTCAAACAGATATGTTTTCAGGAAGTCACGGTACTGGCAAAACAACCCTACACTTTGAAGAGGAAAATCAGGGAAGCAATAGAAATAGCTAAGCAACCCAGAAATATGAACAGAGAAGATGGGTATAGACTTCCCGCGTCTTGGTTGCCAGCAGTAGCAGCGCTTCGCGACGACACCGTGCGCAGTGCAGTCCATAGGGGCCCGCCTGGAGACAACAGCGGCCACGTGTACACAATTCAAACAGCACGCTCTAGCCGGCGCTAGGCATCAGAGCGACGTCATTGCTACCAGCGCTCCTCATTCGCCAGTTTTAACCAATGGCAAACATTAATATAAACACCAATCCTGGACTTCCTTTTCCACCAATAGGAAGAAATAAAGCAAACACCAATGATAAGAGCTCTGAAACCACCAATGATAACTGGCAACAATTAATATTTAAGACACCAGGTTTCCCTCATCCAGCAGTAAACGTAACACCCAGAAGATGGCCGCTTGCAATAGCGGCCGAAACGTCGGTGAAATATTTGATATATTGACGATGCGGTCTAATACCCATAAGAGTTTTATCAACAAATCTCATAGTGTTTCGAGGGCACAATCTCTAGCTGTTACCCCTGCCACGTGATCGCCATCTTCTGCTTTTGTGACAGTGGTGCCTCCACTCATGATGACTGCCATTTACAGATCTTCATCCTCTCCCAACCCCTTTTGCTGCTGTCCGGCCACCATGTTGCCCTCGCACATAGCTGGCGCCGCCAATTGCACTGGCAGACACCCTCGCTACTTTCCCGTCTGCCGACCTGTCGCCTGTCACAGCTTAGCAGCCATCTTGCTCACAAGACCCAGTGGTGCCTCCAGCAGTTCTAGTGGCAGCCGACACAACCCCACTATCCCTTAGCCTCCTGCTTGCAGCCACAACTAATGGGGTCCCCACTGCACTGTGGCCCACATGCAGCACCTCCTGTAAAAACAGAGCATGCAAACATTGTCTCCACCACACCCACCAGAGACTTGTGTGAACCCGCTCTAGCCTCTGCCAATTACTCCTCTGCCACATTTTCACAACAGTGCATTTCAGTTGTCACCAACAGTACTGTACACAAGCTACGACTGACAGATGACGCTCCCACTGTTAGCAAACCGTGCAGTCTATGCGCAGAGAAGTTCTCGGTGGTAGAGGCACAGATTTCTGAACTGCTCGATTCCATCATTATCAAACCTCCATTGAGCAATTGGTCTTCTCCCATCCACTTAGCCATAAAAGGTGATGGTTCTTGGCGTATGTGTGGGGATTATCGAAATCTCAATGCCAAAACAATCATGGACAGGTATCCAATTCTGAATGTCACAGACTTTACACATGCACTCATGAGCGGAAATGTTTTTTTCTGTCATGGACTGTAAACGATCGTATCATCAAATCCCAATGGCTCCTGAGTATGTTGAAAAACTGCCACCATAACTCTGATTGGTTTATATCATTACCATTTCATTCCTTGTGGACTTAAGAATGCTACACAAACTTGGCAACACTTTATAACCAAGGTTCTCTTTCCAAGTAAATTTTGTTTTGTTTACCTGGACGACATCCTAATTTTTAGTGCTTGTTTCAAAGTCCTATGAAATTCTCTAGCTGGGGTGGGCACTGAGTTAAACCACAATTAGAACCAACTTCGTCAAACCTCTGTCCACTTTCTAGGCTACACTGTCTCTGCAGATGGCATCTGCCCCTCAATTGAGAAAGTAAACTGTCCAGAACCTACCTCGCCGATCTAACTTCAAGCAACTTAGACATTACCTGGGCAGAATAAACTATTATCGACATCATTTGCCGGGTGCTGAGGTATTCAGACTCCACTTAGGAATATGCTAATGGGCACACACATCTCTGGCACTCACCCCATGCCCTGGACCCCTGACATGACTGATGTGTTCACGACACTTAAAGACCTTTTGACTCATGCTGTCACTAATGCTCACCCCCACCCATATGCAGACATTTTCATCACACAGACACCAGTGACATTACAATCAGTGCATTTGTCAGCCAATTCCTCGCCAGTGTCATTTCATCTCTACAATTTTTCTCTAAAACACTAAACAATGCATAAAGAAAGTATTTGGCCTTTGACTGTGAACTGTTGGCCATTTACAAGACAATCAAACACTTTCATTCTGATGTCCTTTTTATGCATTCATCGACCACAAACCTCTCATGGCAGCAATTCAGAACCCTCGCCTCACCGCTTTCACTACCTTGACTTCATCTCACAACTGACAACCAACTTTGGGTACATGAAGGGTGTAGACAATGCTGAATTTCATTCTAGGTTTGATGCCATAACCTCACTGATCGACCTTTCCAACCTCACCTTCTTACAAGCTGCTGACAATGACCTCATGCAACTCGTTTCTGACCACACTTCCTCTCTCCACCCTATCTGCAACTCTTTCACAGGTGTCGTGGGTGAAATTTGGTGTGACGATTCAATGGGAAAATTTTGCCCCTCAATACGTCGGCTGTTGCAATGAGAGATCTTCCAAAAACTACATGACCTGGCACATCCTGGCATTCGTGCAGCAGTTAACATAAGATTTAACAATTAACTGGCAAAAAAGCAGCAGTGAAGAGCCTTGTCAAAATAACTTTAAAGTGTGTAGCAAAACAACAATTTATTTCAAAAGGCATCATGCAAAAATTTACTTACTGTTGCCTCTGAAGCTTTGCCTGGTTATTCATCAACCGTGACTGAGGGTTGACGGGGATCTGCCAATTGAGTGGAGGTATTGAAGCTACATCTGCAGCTTGTGGTGTGAAAGATGTTGGTCCTTTCTGTAAAGGCAACAGTGGAGGTGTTGGAGATGTACTTCTTGAAATTTTCTGCGGCTGTGGTTTCCCACATTCTGGGACGAAGTTCGCTGACAGCGCCTGCATCACAAGAACACACAATTAGAGCTTAAGTACACTGCGAAAAGATACCTGACAGTTCCAGTGCACTTACCATCAATTCAGATACCCTACATCAACTAACCAACTAACTGTGAGAAAGCAACATGCATTTATTCACTTGCACCTCATACCCAAGACAAACATTATAAGGAAACATTTATCAAATTTACCTAGTTTCCTATGAACTCTGAAATTTCAAATCAATATTTTTCTAATCATGGTTTTCAACTTCGTGCCAGTCAAGGGTTTATTATGTTTAAGGAGAAAAAAACATATTTTTCAAGTTACTAATCATACAGTTGATATAATGTTAAATCTCCCATAGCCCCATTGTTATGTAATTCAAATAATACATTGCTACAAAGAATGTTCATTGAGTTCTCTTAATAGTACATAGTTTTCACTAGATACAACAACAATGATCATGGCAAAATGTTTAGGGGTGTTATAAAATGAAGAGAAGGGTGTGATTTCTGAAGAAATTCACTAATTATACTGTGGCTTGAGAAACATGCACATAATTGGAAATAAGAACCACAAAGTAATTATGATACTTAATGTAAGTTTGATTGATTATCACAATACAGGCAATTGAAGATTTGCAGCGCTGTGACACGATGAAGTGTAACATATATTAGAAAATTTGATGTCTATTGTAATTCTTCCACTAAAATCTGTTATCAAATTTTAACTCTCATAGGTGTTATAACATTTTTTTCCTTTTGTAGATGGTACACCTATCAGTAAGTTTTAAATGAAAACATTTCAGACATTTCAGTGAAACATGGAACCTAGGTGAAATGAAAATAAACAAATGAAAATGGTAATCATTTAGCATTTCCTTATTTGGAGCATTACCTCACAATGAAATTCTTTTCTGTTCCATCACAACTCTTTTGTTATTGACTCATTTTATTTCTGAGTATTGTATATGGAGAGTTGTGGCAGGGTTTTATGGTATTAATTACCCTAAATAGTTGAATTCTAATACATAATTTATAAAATATTTACTGAATCACTGAATCATTTGTAATAAAGATAGTGACTTTGGCATTTACTTCAATGATGAAATAAATATTTTATAAAACAAATTGTTGCATCACCACTTGGAATGGAGGTATACAAAAACAACAGTCATGAAAATAGAAATTGAAACCTTGTATGACAGTAACCAAGACATTCTGAATTTTATTCCAGAATTCAGTGTACTTCAGTACCCCTACTACCTGGCAACACACTGTCTTGCACTGATGTCCAGTAGATCATCACAGGGCTGTTGATCCAGATAGCCTCACTCCTCAATGGCAATCTCAGATTGGTTGGTGTGTCATCGGCTCCAAAACAGCCCTTTTAAATACATCCCAGCCATGCTTCACAAAGTTCACGTCTGGAGAACATTCTGGCCATTCTAATCTTGTGGTCTCATTATCATGAAGGAACACATTCACAATATGTGCACAATGAGCATGAGAGATGTCATCCATTAACAGTGGTGGCTCCAGGATTTTGGTTTGAAAGGAGCTTCATCCAGTTGTGGTTAGACTTCTCAAGGTTAAAAAAAATTGCTCATTTAACGCATACCTAGTCTCCTTAGATAACATTTTGCACAACTTCCATTGTTGTAAACGACCTACTAAAACTTAATCAATATACATGGCAGCCAAGCCAGTCAACTGATCTTCTGTCATTGTCAAAGAGAATCAATTTGGCCACTGAGTCCATCTCACACAACAGTATAATACAGCATAATAGGTTTATTGTGATACTGAGTGACCACTTCATTGTGTTATGGAATCCTCATGGTATATGCCTTACCACAAAAACATTGTGACTCGAAACAAAGTTGCCTACTTTTGCATGAAATTATTCACTATGTATCCACCATGGAGACAGGTACTCTATACCTGCTAATACTGATAATGAGTTATGTATCCCAAATGCTACTTTACCAGATTATTAAGTAGTGACTGAATGGTTGTACTTACCTTAAGTCGCCTGAGTTCATTACAAAGTACGATAACGGGTGGTTTTTCAACTGATGTAGTGCTGCTTTGGTTTGGGATCTGTCTGCCATGTTGTGGTACATCTAGCTTCTTCTGGTCTTTCCTTCCACAATTGCATTTGTTTGTGTTCTCAGAGCAGCTCTTCTTCTGGCTCTGCTGCTTCTGTTCTGTCTTGCCATCCCTAACATTTTTAAAACAAAGAAACTGTTTAGACCCAACTGAAAAGTGAGAGTAAGTAAACGTTTGGTTAATTAACATCCATCTGGCTAGTCAGAATGATCATAATATACCAAGGGAATGAGTCCTAATGCTGGTTACAGTTAACATAGTTTGAAATAAGTATAAGGTTCCATTCAACATACAGTTATTGATATGCTCCAAATGTTAGTAGTTATAATCCAGTGGTTCAAGTCTACTTTCAACATCATCTATATGTCATGGAATTTTTCCATCCCCTCCTTGTCCTTGTATTATCTCATGGACAGACACATCCCATGTGGAAATTGAAAAAATAGCTAGGTATGTACCAAAAACTCAGCCCTGAAAGACTGATTAAATTTATTTTAAATAATGTAAACTTGTTATCTACCCTTCAAGGTGCAAGAAATTCTGTAGCAATTGGTCCAGCAAGCATCTCTCATACCAAAACCAAACGTTTATAGAATTTGAACCTTCCTTGAATAATACAAATTTTGAGAATATTTAAACCTTGAAACTAAAATTTAATATCCTTAAACTTCTCAATGCAGTCTGTATACTGTATCACTCCAAAATTATAATTCATGAAAATATTAGAGGAAGTTTAAACTTTCCCTATGTATAATTTCTTTTATTCACAGTCACAAATACACTGTTTCTATAAGTTTTTTAAAATATACCTTATTTGTATTTGGGAGTGTATTGTTGCCCCTGCATTCTGCAGTTCCCAATATCTAGTGTCCGTTTTAGTGGTGGATGTCAATATTTCCAGTTTTGTTGTCACTTACCTCGTTGAGCCATGATGAAACTTTGAATTTATTCTGAGCCATTGGATCTCCGTGTGGCCTGGACTGTGTCCATAACCTTTCATCGTCTCATGTTGGTGTAGCAATCATCAACTACATAAGTAACATCGTATAGCTGTCTTTTGACCTTGTATGGCTCAAAGTAACTGTTGTAGTGTGCCACTGCAAGCCACGTCCCATCCATTCACGGCATATCAAACACACGCCACAGCTGAGTCTGCCACACAATGGCACCACCTCCGAGGGCTTGCAGTGCCGTCATGACCAGGCGAGCATGTGGTGTGCAAGGCATGCCTCAGTTATGTTATAGCACTCGCCTGAGCCTCATGTGTAAACATTAGCTGTATACCGTGACTTGCCACCATAGTTTACCATTCACTTAATCTATGTGTTGTACTGTTCTTTGGCAGAAATAAATTATACTGTTACAACAGTAACCAGGCGAGCATGTGGTGTGCAAGGCATGCCTCAGTTATGTTATAGCTCTCGCCTGAGCCTCATGTGTAAACATTAGCTGTATACCGTGACTTGCCACCATAGTTTACCATTCACTTAATCTATGTGTTGTACTGTCCTTTGTTAGAAATAAATTATACTGTTACAACAGTAACATCTTTGTAGCTTATCAGACAGCCCAACCTTTCAAACAGAAGTGAAGATGTATAATGTCACACTACCTGATTATCTCTGCAAAAGTCTTGATTGAAACACTTTTCCTCAATCTGTAATTATAGTTTTTGTTCCTCCATGTTTCAATACAATGTCTTCCACAATGTATTTGATTATGTAAGGGACTTCATCTGTTTGCACAATGCTTGTAATGGCATACTGCTGCAAGTAGAAGTTGTAAACCATCCAAGAAGGTCATTCCCAATGCATCAGATAGGCATCTAAACTGGCACAGTTAATATGAGTCCATCTTGGTTGTTTATAATGAATGACCTTCCTTCTGTGGCACTCTTGACAGTGCAACACATACTGATGAACACATCTAAATAATCATGGCCTGAAAAATGACATGCCATTTCTGTTACAAGTTTTTATACATCCTGAGTGACCCGCCTGAGGTGCATCATGGAATTTCTGTAGAACCTCTATGTGCATGTGTTCAGGACTCACTGATAATGAAAGGAGTCAAATTTTCTTGCAAAGTAATCCATTAATTATCTTAGAGTCTACTTTCATATTCTCTGATAGATTCAAGGCATAGATTATTTGTCATAGCTTGGCATCATTATCATGTTCATCATAAAGCTCATGGAGTGCGATAAGACGATGTGCTTCATTCTCTTGCTCATGCTGCATTGGATTTATTGAGACACAGTCAGCATCTTTCTGATTTCTTCCACTCTTATATACTGTTGTAATGTCATATTGTTGAAGACACTGACCATTTGGCAAATCATCCTAATGGGTGCTTAAGACCTGTTAACTAACAAAGTGAATGATGATCTGATGGTGAATGGCCTACCCTAGAGATACAGTCAAAATTTGCAGATGGTGCAAATAACAGCAAGACAATCTTGTTCCATAGTTGAGAAGTTGCTCTCAGCTATTCTAAATGTCGTGGAGGCATATGCTATTACCTTCTCTTTTTTGTACCATATAGCAGCAAGTCCATATCCAGCAGTGTCTGTGTACCATTCTGTAAGTGCTCTCACATCACTCAGACCAAGCACAGGATAAGTCATCAGAACTCTTCTTAGGATATCTAAAGAAACTTGTTGAGATTTGACCAAGGTAAATTTAATATCAACTTTTAAAATCTCCTGAAGGGGTCTTTATTAAAATTTCTGTAATAAGAAAACAATCCCAGCAAACTTCACACATCACTGGTATTTTTAGTAAGAGGAAATTCCATTATAGATTTCACCTTCTCTTAATAAGGCAACACACCTTTATTTTACAGAAAATGTCCAAGTTTTCTGATGGCATTCGCTTCATGGATTACGTTTTAGGTCACCTTGCATGACACATGAACCTTTCAGTCTTTTTATGTGTCCTTCAAAAGTTTCAGAGAGTACTATAATAGCAGCTAAGTGACAAATACACATTATTCATGTGAGAGGACATAATAGATAATCCCTCATCCATTCAAAAGTTGCTGGTACATTACACAAAACATACAGCACTACTTTAAATTCATTCAAGCACTATGGGTGAAAAAGAACAGTTTTCACATAATCAGTCACTTATATTTGCCAATACTGCAAGCACAGGTCCATAGTTGAAATAAATTTAGCCCCTGTTAGACAGGACATCAAATTATCAATTTGTGAAAGAGGATGAACATCTCTTTTGGTTACCTTATGAAGTATCCTGTAGTTGACACAGAACCAACATCCTTTTTGGTGGTAACTACTGGTGAAAATCGTGGGCTTTGAGATAGCTGAATTATGTCAGTCTTCTGAATTTTCTTTGTCTATTCATGAATTCAAAATATTGAACCATTTTGAACATTTCAGGACATTGAACTAAATTCAATGGCAAAGCTGAAAATTTCTGCTGGGCCGGGATTCGAACCCAGATATCCGGCTTCAGGCCAGCAGTCGCCTTAACCAATGTGACTATCCAGGCTTGCTTTCCTTCTCAACATATGGCACACTATGATGGTAGTGCTCCCTGTCCATTACTTCCTTCCTCTTGCTCGCAGCCTGTACTGGATTCCCAAAAGGGATCAAGCATATTAATGTGTCCACATTGAAATTGTCAATTGACTGTTGGGGGCATATGTACAATTATTGATATGGTGTCTTTTCTTTTCAGACATGTCCAAACGAACAGACACCACTGGTTGACATAAACACCCATAATTTTTCAAATTCAAAATATTGAAATATTTTTCCCATTTTCGGTATTGAAATAAATTCAGTGATGGAGTTGAAAATTTGTGCTGGACTGGTATTCGAACCCAGATTTTCTGCTTTGGGCCAATGCTCGCCTTAACCAATTAATCTATCCAGGTACACTTCCCTTCCAACCCAAATTCCCTACTTATAGCACACTACAATGGTAGTGCCTCCTGCCCATTACTTTCTGTTGCTTGCAGCATATACTGCATTCCTGCTAGCAATAGACATATTAATTCGTCTGCATTGAAATTGTCAGTTGCCTGTTAGGAGCATATATACAACTTTGATATGTTGTCTGTTCTTTTTGGACATGTCTCTCCATTTAAAGCCTCTACTATAGTCGGCATCAGCTACGTAGGCGGCCCAGTTTTCAGCCGTTCTGTGCATCCCCCTCCATTATCGCAATGACAGCCAATAATGTACATTCTGTAGGCACATGACTGGCCACAAGTTATGCAATGCTTCTCCCACAGGTGCGACTGTTGGTGCTCAGCTGTAGTTCCTCCCTTCCACGCCCCTCTATCACTCCACCTCTATGTGCGGAAGCACCTTCTAACATGACACCAGGTATACCTTCCACTATGAGGTCTATTGCCTGATGTGCTGCATAACATGACAGTTATCTTTGAAGCACTGACTGCAGGAATAATTACTTTATGCTGTACACACAGCCCGCACAAAAAGTAATGCTAACTTCTTCTCGACTAATCTCATCTAACATAATCACTGAGTGACCAGTGCCTTTAAATGCTTGGGAAGCCATTAGAAAGTCATGAGGAAGAATTATTTAATAACTGAATTTTTCTCAAATTAAGAACTCAGAGAGCTGCATGTGGTCATTTATATAGACTCAAATGATGCATTGTCCTGTAGGGTGCACATGCCTCCCATTAGACACCTGCAGGTGGGTGTTTTTGTTATTGACAAAAGTGATTTTCAGCTACTGGTGACAGTACTTCTCCAAAATTATCAAATATGATGCTTATGAGTGCACAAGAGCTCATGCAGGTTGGCCATTCATGAGGATGTTGATGTAGTTTCTCATTATTTTGGCAGTGACTGATGGCAGAGAATTTTGCTGTTCGGCAGCTTCACCTCCAAATCAGGTCACACTCTATAGTTTTCCAGATTGTGTCAGCTGGGTGATCAGCTAGAGCTCCTAAAAGTCAATGGAATGGTGATGGCTATCTATGTCATTCTTCAACTATACCCTCTTGTCTTTCTTCTTCATCCTGGGTTTGTCACTAGTGTAGGTCCACTTACAGCCTGCTTGCACAGGCATTAGCAAATATTTGCCACCACTTCCAGCAGTAGCAGACCACATGACCCATTCGCTCACAGTGAAAACACACCAGCTGATTGTCCTGGGTCCTACAACTATCACTCTTTCTTGGGGCATAAACACATACCTCATGCATTGTTGCTCAACATGCACTTAGTGCCTGTTGAACTTCTTATCAAACTATTTGATGAATAACATCCTTGCCCACTGTAGGCATTGGTATGCTGTTCTGAATTCATTGCAACTTGTTATGTCCACTTCGTTTTTGATGTTTTGTCTCTGTGTACTCTCATCATTTTATGAAGTTGTCTGTTGATGAAATCTCCTTCAGGAGTAGTGCTTGGTGTAAGCTCACAGCAACACCTTCCATAAATTGTGCAACTTTCTCCTCAACCTTCATCATAGGCAGGACAATCTTACACAGTCCCAATACACCTTGACTGTATGGTTTTGTAGTCTCTTCTTGATGCTGTACTGTGCACTTCAGCTGTTCTTCAGCTTGACATTTCTATTGCAGTGCGTCTCCAAAATATATCTGCAGCACTGTCTGGAATACCTCTCAGCTTGTCATTGTTGTTTTCACACAATGCTTAGTGGTCCCCTCCAAAAGGAAATAGTCATTATCAGGCATACTGCCTCATCCCATTTGTTGAATTTAGAGATACACTCATATCCCTTTATGCATTTCTTTGGGTGTTGATGATTATTGCCAGAAAACAATGAAGGATGTCTCACATGTTGGCAAATCATTGGTGTCATGTTAGTCATTTCCTCTTCTGTAGTCTTCCACTCAATAGAGCATGACTCAAACTCGAGCTGCTCATCACATAAATAATAGCTCTGTTATGGCCTGATAGAAGGTACGTTGCTTATGAGGATGCATGTGATTCCAAGTTAGCTTTACCCATCATCTCCACCAGAACAATGTCACGTAACAGTCTTGTAAGATGTAGCTAGTTGATTAAAATTCACTAGTTTGATATCAGTGGTGATTTATAATGCATGTGGCACACACATACATGTACAGGTAGGGAGGATCTCAAACCCAGTACCCTTTTCTTTACCACACTATTTTCTCTTTCAGCTATTCAATTGAACCAACATATATATTGACGTATTTAATTTGTTCAAAAGAAATCGCAATGTGCATAGTAACAACACTAGGAGAAAGGACGATCAATATTCAAGTTTAAATCTTACTTTGGCACATAAAGTGGTGAATTGTGCCTTAAAAAATGTCTTTGAACACAAAAAACAGCATCAAAAGCCTGACATATAAACCAGCATTTACACTGAAGAGGAAAAGAAACTGGTATAGGAATATTTATGCAAACACAAGGATATGTAAACACTCAAAGGATGGCACTGTGGTCACCGATGCCTAAGTAAGACAAAAGGTATCTGAAGGAGGTGTTAGATCAGTTATTGTTACTACAATGGCAGGTTATCACTATTTAAGTAAGTTTGATTGTGGTGTTATAGTTGGCCCATGAGAGATGAGACACAGCATCTCTGAGGTAGTGATGATGTGGGGATTTTCCTGTAACTGAAGATAAATAGTCAATACGACAGAAGTGCAACCCTTCCATAAACTGCTGCACATTTTAATGCTGGGCCTTCAACAAGGGTCAGTCACTATTCAACAAAACATCATCCATATGGACTTTCAGGACTAAAGGCCCACTCATGTATCCTTGCTGACTGCACAACACAAAGCTTTATGCATCACCTGGGCCTGCCAACACTAATGTCGGACTGTTGATGACTGGAAACATGTTGCCTGGTCTGATGAGTCATGTTTTCAATAGTATCAAGCAGAAAGATGTGTTCAGATTTGAAGACAACCTCATGAATCCATGGACCCTGCATGACAGCAGAGGGCTGTTCTAGCTGGTGGAAGCTCTCTAATGGTGTGGGGCTAGCACAGTTGGAGTTATATGGGACCCCTGATAAATCAAGAAACTCTCCATCTTCATAGTCTAGTTGACAGCATGGTGACTTGCCATGCTGTGGGCCTGGGTTCAATTCCCAGTCAGGTTGGGAATTTTCTCTTCTTGGAGACTGGGTGTTGTGCCATTGAGACACAATTTGCCAAAGTGACATCAGCTAAAAAGATTTGCACCAAGCAGGCTGAACACAGTCCCACTTGGGGTCTAAAGACCATAAGTGCCACATGATCATCATCACCATCACCATCATCATCATCATATAGATACTACTCTGACTGGTGACATACACATCCTGGCTGATCACCTGCATCCACTCATGTCCATTGTGCATTCATATGGACTTGGGAAATTCCAGTAGGACAATTCACTACATTGCATATCTATAATTGCTACAGAATGGCTCCAGGAACACTCTTCTGGGTTTCAACAGTTCTGCTTGGCACAAAACTTCCCAGATATGAACATTATTAAGCATATCTGGGATGCCACATGCTTTTGAGAAGGGATCTCCACCCCATTGTACCCTTATGGGTTTATGGATAACCTTGCAGGATACATTATTCCAGTTCCTGCCAGTAGTACTTCAGATATTGGTGAGTCCACGTCATGTCATGTTGCGGCACATGCATGCTTGCAGGGGCCCTACACGATATTATGCATGTGTACCAGTTTCTTTGGTTCTTCAGGGTAAACAGAAATTTGAAGAATAAAAAATGATCAAAAAAATAAAAAATAAAAAAAACTTCATTTAACAACAGGTAAATACATGTGCTATTAAACTAACATGTTTCATGTCATTACAACAAAATTGAAAGCTGGTCATGATCTTTTGCTTTTTATTTATTTATTTTTTTGGGGAAGTGGGGGACAGGTCTTAACATGACAGCACAGTTACAATAATTTGTCACTGTTCTACTTATTGCTATTCATTTCTATTCCAGTTAAATTCTTTTTAAATAATCAGGTACTAATTCAAAGTTTACAAAATCTACCACCAGTTTTCTAATCTAATCATGTGGAAACGAAACATTCTCACTATATTCATCTTATGGACTATATCTGTATGTAGTGCTCCATTATGAAATTATGTATTGCTAGGGGTATATTATAACATTTAAAAAAATGCTATGAAATAGCAATAATGTCAGTCAAAAAGTGGAAAGTACCCTGAATTATCATATCATTTTAAAATGCTCAGAAATGCCAATAATGTCAGATTCAACAAAGTTGAAAGTATCCTACTTTTTTCTGAACACACCTAGGAAAAATTTAGAAATATGAATCAGGAGAGCTGAATGCAGGTTAGAAGGTTCTCACTTTTGGATGAGAGTAATGCAAAGAAAATGGTAGTATCTACAGTTTTATTAACACAAATGACATAGACTGTGCACAGCATACATAAAACATGTAACATTAGAAAAGTCTGCTAGCAATTTACTACTCAAATCCTTGTGTGAGATGTAGTGTTTGCTCATGGCAGTCCTAGCAATGAGAGAACCTAACACTAGAACAGTCAGAACACAACAGAGTGAGCTGTAGCTGGCACTCATCCATTGCAGTCAGTGTCGGCAATGGTGCTGTCAGCCAGTTATGTGAACACTCCTGTTTTGCATGGCAGCTAGATGGTGCTGGATACTAATTCAGTGGCCAAGGAGGCAGCTTATGAAGGCTCGTCACCACATATCTCTCCTCTTCCATCGATGGTGAAGGTTCTAATCTGCATTCGGCTCTTCTGATTCAGATTTCTAAATTTTTCCCTAGGTGTTTTCAGAAAAATGTAGGATACTTTCAACTCTGTTGACTCTGGCATTATTGGTAATTCAGAGCATTTTTAAATGATATGATAATTCAGAGACTTCCTTTGACTAGGATACTGGTTAGCTTCCTTCTTCTCTAGGAGTTCCTTGCACTGTGAGGGAGTGGCCATGTATGTTAAGAATGATATTCCATTTCAATCAATTGATGTTTCAAAACGCTGCACAGAAAAGATATTTGAATGTTATGTGGGAGTTGTTAATTTTATTAATGGAATAAAACTAATAATTGTTGTTATTTATAGGTCCCTGACACAGATTTTAAATTGTTTCTGCCCAAGCTAGAGAGGATTCTGGGTTCACTTTATAGGAGGTACAAAAATTTTGCTGTATATGGCGATTTTAACATTACTTGTATAAGTAACAATATAGTAATAGCACAGTTTACAACCCACCACAAAGACATGATGATGATCTGCGACAGGCACATAAGAAAGACACACTCATATAACATATTCAGCTATCGGCCATGGCCTTCTTAAGAAACAGTAACATTCACACAGCACACAACACAGTCACACAACCGTCATCTCCAGCTGACGCACTTCGAATTGCATTCTGCAGTGTGGAAATAGGAGAGGGGAGAGGGGGATAGGAAGCTTGTGCCATGATGGTGGGGATGGATACAGCACAGCCTTCCAGAGTATATATGTATTAGATTAGAGGAATGAGATGCAGCTTAGGGATGGAGTGGGGAGGCAGGTGAGTAGAGAAAATTAAAATAAAATACTACACACAGACACACACACAGCATTCAAAATAGGAGAGGTTTAGGATAGAGGACTGGGAACCTTTGGGAGTGGAAAAAAGAGAAATTATCATAGGTTGAGGCCTGGATAACTTCAGTATTGGAGAAAGTACTGTGGAGATAACTCCTATCTGTGCAGTTCAGAAAAGCTGGTAGTGGTTGGGAGCATTCAGAAGGCCTGGGTTGTGCAGCAGCCATTGAGATCAAGCATATGCTCTGCTGCATGCTGTACCACAGGGTGGTCCACCTTGTCTTTGGCCATGGTTTTCCAGTGACCATTCATTCTAATGGATAGCTGGTTAGTTGTCATGCCAATATAGAAAGCTGTGCAGTGATTTCAGAACAACTGGTAAATTACATGGCTACTCTCACAGGTGGCCTGGCCTCTGATAGGGTAGGATAAACCTGTGACAGGACTGGAAAACGAAGTGCTGGGTGGATGGCTTGGACAAGTCTTGCAGCAGGTTCTTCCACAGGCATATAATCCCTGTGACAGAGGGCTGGGTTTTGAGGTGGCATAGGGATGGACTAGGATGTTATGGAGGTTGGGAGGGCGATGGAACACCACTTTAGGTGGTGTGGGAAGGAACTTGGGCAGGAGCCTCTCATTTCTTGACATAAGGACAGAAATCAAAACCATGGTGAATCCCTCTGACTGCAGCCAACATAATCCCAACATAGAACCTTTCATATCCCAATTCATACCACCATCCAACAGAGATCCCCTTGCACTCCAAGAATTTCTCACCTCCAACTTTGCCACACCATCTATCCTGAAGTCCCTTCCTAAGGACTCAAACCTTTCAACAGAATAAAGGTCAGCCATCCACAACCTAAAACAATCCCGATGTAATCATCCTTCCCGCAGATAAAGGTTCCACCACTGTTGTTATGAATCACAGTGACTACCACCCAGAAGGTCTCTGACAACTCTCTGAATCTTCCACCTACTAGTTGTGCCAGAATGACCCCATCCCCAAAGTCCAACAAGCTTTCCAATCCCTGTTAAAATCCTACAGTCCCTCTGAGAAGCCCCCCCCCCCTCTTGAATCCATCTCCCTCCTCACACCAACAGCACCCCACACATCTTCCTTGTATATGTTCCCCAACATCCACAAAAAAACAAACCTGGACACACATTTACGGCTCATTACTGTGATCCTACCGAAAGAATTTCAGCCTTCATTGACTAACACCTTCAATCAATTGTCCAAAATCTATTCTCCCATATTAAGGATACCAACCACTTCCGTCATTGACTCTCCGTCATCCCCACCCCTTTACCTCCTGGATTCTCCTCATCACAGTGGATGCCACTTCCCTATACACCAACATCCCATATGTCCATGGCCTTGCCACTCTTGAACACTACCCCTCCTAACGTCTCTCTGAATTCAAGGTCAGTACCTCATACCCCTCACCAACTTTACCCTAACAACTACTTTTCCTTTGAGGGGAAAGCTTACCATCAAATCCCTGGCACAGTCATGAGCACCTGCATGGCACCCTCCTACGCCAACCAGTTTATGGTCAGGAGGAATTGTTCATAGCACCCCAAAACCCCAAACCTCTGGCCTGGTTCAGGTTTATTGATGATATTTTCATGATATGGACTCAGGGCCAGGACACCCTATCCTCCTTCCTTCAAAACCTGAACTCCTTCTCCCCCATCCACTTCACTTGGTCTTCCTCATCCACCATGCCACTTTCCTGGATGTCAACCTCCACCTCACTGATGGCTCCATCCACACTTCCATCCATATTAAACCTACCAACCACCAACTCCCTTTCTCAGTATGCTGAGGGTTTCACAAAGGCCTTTGCAGACAGAAACTACACCACAGACCTAGTCTGCAAACAGATCTCCCATGCCATAGCCTCACACAGCCCACGTCCTCCCTCTACCAGCAGTAACCATCTACAAAAGAGTGCTAGAGTGCTCCCCTGTCACCCAGTACTACCCTGGACTCGAACAACTAAATTGCATTCTTCACCAAAGTTTTGATTTTCTGTCCTCATGCCCAGAAATGAGAGACATCCTGCCCAAGATCCTTCCCACCCCTCCTACAGTGATGTTTCATCACCCTCCCAACCTCCATAACATCCGAGTCCATCCCTATGCCAACTTGAAACCCAGTCCACTGCCACAGGGATCATATCCCTGTGGAACACCCTGCTGCAAGACCTAGCCAATCCACCCACCCAGCACTTCCTGTTCCAGTCCTGTCACAGGCTTATTTTACCCTACCAAAGGCAGGGTAGAATGAATGGCCACCACCAAACTGTGGCCAAAAACAAGGTAGACCACCCTATGGCACAGCATGCAGTGAAGCAATGCTTGATTTCAATGGCTGCTTCACTACCCTGGCCTCCTAGATCCTTCCACTCACCACCAGTTTTTCTGAACTGCACAGATGGTAGTTATCCCCACAGCACTTTCTCAAATCCCAAAATTATCCAGGCCTCAAACTAAGATAACTTCCCTTTTTTCCACTACCAATAGTTCTCACCTCTCTATCCTAAACCTCTCCTATTTTGAGTGGTGTGTGTGTGTGTGTGTGTGTGTGTGAGAGAGAGAGAGAGAGAGAGAGAGAGAGAGAGAGAGAGAGAGAGAGTTAAGAGTTATTTTATTTTACTCCATTCACCTGCCTTTCCACTACAACCCTTAGCTGCATCTCGTTCCTCCCATTTAATACATTCATACTCTGGAAGGCTGTGCTACATCCATCTGCACCACTGTTTTGCAGCCACCCTACCCCCCCCTCCCTGTCACCTATTTCCACACCGTAGAACATGATTCGAAGTGCGGCAGCTGGAGATGATACTTGTGCGACTGTGTTTTGTGCCTGTGTGATTGCGTGAATGTTCTAATTTCTGAAGAATGCTTGGCCGATAGCTGAAAGTGTTGTATGTGTTAGTCTTTTATGTGCCTTTTGCAGCTCATCATGACGACTCCGTGGTAAATTGTAAACTGTCCTACAACTATATTGTTAATTCCAACCTGGACTTCCCATTATTAGTTAATTGTGTAAGTGATAACCAAAGAAAAAGTTAGATGTTAAATCTCCTTAATTCCTATCATCTAATGTAAACAGTGTTCTTTCCAACAAGAGTGCAAGGCAGTAGCATTTCTACCATTGGCAATATTTTTGTTCATTCTTCATTATTAGAGGGGCACTCTGTTAGCAGACTAGTAAATGGCCTTATTTTAACTCTAAAAGTACTTTGTGCTCAAACAAATGTTAAATATAATTCTAAACCACTGAGAAAAGCAAAGTAAAACAAGGTGGGAATTGTATCAAAATGCAATTGGGACCTTTTAAAATGTAATTAAGGTACAAGAATGGCAGAATGTTTATAGTGCCGATAATACTAAAAACCGTAACTCCGTCCAGGTCTGGAGAGGCCAATTGGGTACTGACCAGCTACCATGTCATCCTCTGCCTGAAGGCATCAATGGATGCAGTATGGAGAGGGACATGGTCAGCACTCCGCACTCCCAGCCATTATGTCAGTTTTCGTGATTGGAGCCACTACTTCTCAATCAAGTAGCTCCTCAGTTGGCCTCACAAGGGCTTGAGTGCACCCCACTTGCCAACAGCACTTGGCCGACACAGACAGCAACTCATTCAAGTGCTTACCAAGCCTCAAAGTGCTTAACTTCAGTGATCTAATCAGAACTGGTGTATCCACTGTGGCATGGCCATTGGCATAGTGCTGACAATATAGATGATAAATATACTGTGTTCCTTAACATGTTTCTCATGCTGTTTGAAAGTTGCTTTCTGCTAGAATGCTCAAGACAGGGTACTTCCAGTAACAGGCAGCCTGGGTGGGTAACAAAGGGAGTGAGAATATCATGTAGAACATGGTGGGAATTGTATCAAAATGTTAGAAGCAGTCAGAATTGAGCTTCACTAGCTCATTACAAACAGTATTGTACGGTTATGAAAAATGTCATTAAGAAGGCAAGAAGTATGTGGCATGCAAATAAAATAGCAAACTCTGAGATTAAAATTAAAAGCATTAGATCAGTCATGAAGAAAGTGTCTGGTCAGCAGCACCAGGTTGAAGATAAAATGTTAGTGTGTAGCAGAAATTTTTCTGTAACTGACAAGTCAGATAGATGTACGTACAGTATTTATTAATCACTTTCTGAGTAAAGCAGGTGAACTAAACAGAACCCTATTTCTACAGGTAATCATATAACATTGTTAGAAAATAGCTTTCTGAGGCTGTTTCCTGAAATAGTTCTCCATGATACTTACAAAGGTGAGATTGACTCAATAATTAAATCACTAAAGTTGATATCTAGCAGAATTCTAAAGTACTGTTCTCCGTATGTCAGCCCAGTACTTAGCCATATTTGTAATTTTTCCTTTCAGAATGGTCTGTTTCCTGACAGATTAAAGTACTTAGTAGTGAAACCTCTTCACGAAAATGGAAAAAGGGGTACTGTAGACAACTGTAGACCTATTTCTCTGCCATCAGTCTTTTCTAAAATTACTGAAAAGCTGTGTGTTCAAGGTTAATTGATCATTTCAATTCACATAATTTGTTGTCAAATGTGCAGTTTGGTTTCAGAAGCGCTTTACCGACTCAAAATGCAATATTCTCATTCCCCTGTGAGGCACATGACGGATTAAATAAAAGTCTATGAACTTTGGCCATCTTCTTTGATTTAACAAACGTGTTTGTGTTGATCACAAATTATTGTTACAGATGTTGGAACATTATGGAATAAGAGGAGTAGCTCACAGCTGGTTCACCTCTTACATTAATAACAGACAGGATAAGGTTACTCTCCATGTGTTGCAAATGGCTTTGGCATGCAGTCAAAATAGAGCACAGTTAAGTGTGGGGTGTTCCGGGACTGTTGCTGTTTCTTATTTTTATAAATGATATTCCTTGAGTATAATAGGTAATTGTAAAATATTCTTGTTTGCTGATGATACCAGCTTGGTTGTGAAGCATGTTGTTTGTAGTATTGACACAGTGTTAAATAATGCAGTTCAAGAGACGGGTTCATGGCTTGTAAAAAATAAATTGATGCTAAATCATAGTAAATCTCAGTTTTTACAATTTCTAACAAACAATTCAACAAAATCTGGCATTTTTATTACACATAATGGGCATATGATAAGTGTAACTGAACAGTTCAGATTACTAGGTGTTCAGATAGATAGTCAGCTGTCATGGAAAGCACGTGTTCAAGATCTTATTCAAAAACTAAATTCTGCTCGCTTTACCATTAGAACAGTATCTGAAACAAGTGATTTTTCAACACAAAAAGTAGTCTACTACGCATACTTTCTATCACTTATGATGCATGGTGTTATTTTTTGGGGTAACTCCACTGATTCAAAAAGGATATTTTTGGCTCAGAAACAGGTGGTTTGAGCAATACATGGTGTAAGTTTGCAAATGTCATGTAGACCTCTTTTCAGTAATCTAGGAATTCTGATACTGGTGTCACAATGCATATTTTCTTTAATGTTGTATGTTAACAATATCAGCTTATTCCCATGAGTTAGCAGCTTTGACTAGACAGAAATCTAATCTACTTTTGGATCACACCTCCATGACTCTTGTGCAGAAAGGTGTCAGTATTCTGCAGCATTCATTTTCAATAAGCTGCTACAAGAAATCGAGAATCATATTACTAAACCATGCACTTTCAAGTATAAATTGAAGCGTTACCTCATGGCTCACTTCTTTTATTCTGTCATGTAACTACTGGATAAATTAAAAATTAAGCTGATTCCTTTGTTTCATTATTGATTCTTTTTACTTTGGCTTAAGATTGTCATGTGCATAGGACTAATTTAAGTTTTTCTATTACCTTTCTTGTGTTAAAATTTCATGTACTCTTGACTTGTTACATGACCATGGAGTCTTGCTCCTCAATTAGGTCCTACAGGATAGTATTCCATATTATTACTATTATTGTTGCTATCATTATTATTATTACTACAAAGTCATGGCTGAAACTTGTCTCACATTTCTCATTGGTGACCTAAAAGTATGAATATACCTCTATATGTTAACTATGATGTTTTCTGCTTTAATCTTGTAATATCACAATATGGGCAGTTTAAGTGTAAAAGTGATGTGTAAAAGAACACTACAACAACAGCAACATATAAAATGGAATTTTACTACTATGGGCTTTACTGGTTCTACATAGTTCCAAACAAATGTCTCCTGATATGACATTCAAAGATTATATACAATATTACTGTAAGAGTGTGCAAAGATTTAACAGGACATACAGGATAGTCTGCTAAACAAGTCAAGATAGGGACCTGTAGTCAGCAAATAGGAATACAATCACATTAACATGTATTACTTCATTACTACATTCATACTTACATTAGTTACAGTTAACTGCAAATACTGTCATTGACACAATGAATGTAGCATCTGCACTGTATCTTTAAAAAATGCTGAAACCTCAATGCAAACATGATTCTGGCAAACAAGATTCTGATGCAACTTAACAAATATACCATGTGTGTTTAAATTACATCAAAAGTAATTACAATTCTTGTAACAAATTTTTGTACACTGTTATGGAAACACCCTGTATAGTAACACTATGAAACCAAATTCACTAACCTACTTGAAATTAAACTGAACATTAATAACACAAGCATCATCATTCTAAGTATCTCACAACAGACAAAAACCAAACATCCTCGAAATAATCCACATATACATACATCAATGGAAACACCCTGCTAAAATACATTTATCGTGAAGATGTTATATCAATTTGTAATAGGTATTAATTTCAATATATGTATTTCTGCATTACAGTTAACTTGGTAGTGTGATAGTTGGATTATTGATTTAACCATATACTGTAGTGCAATGATGCCACTTTTTGGTTGCTGGAGTGAAGTGATTCATGGACACTAGTTGATAGTATGGTAAGTTCTTTATAAGCTGATAATTTTGGTATTATTCATTACCCACACTGCTAAGTCAATGGTGTCATGTCCTCCACTTGGTTCTCTTCAGTACAATTTATTTTTACATGGGAACTGTTGAACAATAGGTTTAGTGGACTGATGTCTCCTTAGCCTCACTGATTAACATCACACCCTTCACACATAAGACATACAGTAAATTAATACTGAAAATACAAACGCCATAAAACGTGACATGCATAGGCATCTAAATTTGGAGGGGACAGTAGAGGGTACTTCTCCAGGAATCGTAGGGTATATACTTTAATCTTATTACAATAGTTTCAAACACTTGTAGTAACAATTGTCTTTAATTCCACTAAATTGTTACTGAGCACACTGGGAAATAGGAATAATGTAACTTCAATTGTTTTATTACTTTTCAGCAATGTGAGGAGTAACATTTTGCACATTTCCCTGATTATTTTTGTGTACACTGGCAGACATTTCTCTGTGACAAAGATTATTTTCTTTTTCTGTTGTATTTATTTGTGGAGCTAATCTAACAGTATTAGATAAGAGAGAGAATATTTTGCTTGTGGGTAATTCCCTGAATATTACATTGACTGAGCAAAGATAATGGGATAGCAAGCTAATATGCACCTCCTCTGGCCATGTGGAGTGTGGTGAGAGACTGTCAGTGTAAGTCCCTGCTATATCTCTGGATGCAGTTACCACCAAATCATTTGCAAATTGGCAGAAAATTCTGGCATGTTTGTAGGTTCGGTATTCACAGCATTTCATAACACCCCAGATATGATCACTGCAGTTCATATCTGGGCTACAGCTTTTGGACATATCTTGCATGTCCTTGAAACCATTCTCATCCAACATGGGAATGATGTGGCAGCATGTTATCATTTTGAAACACTGTAAACCTGTCAGATTGTTCAAAGGACAAAAACGATTGTAAATGGTCCATCAGGAGCCCAACATACCAAAGACCATTCAAAGTCCCTTTGAGAACAACAGGAGGTGGATGGAAGGGGCAAACATCCCACACTAGCATAATTCGCCCCACATTATAACACACACACCACTGCCTTGAACTGCACATTTTTGGTAGACACAGTACAATGAGTCATGTCATCATTGCCACAGTACCGCCCAATAGCATAGTATAGTTGAAACCATAATTTGTCCAGTTATATTATGATCTGCCATTGTTCCAGTGTCCATCCTTGGTGATTGGTGTCAAAAGGAAGCCATTGTGCTAACAGCTGCACCCATGTGGAGTGGCAGCTTTCATATTCCATGGAAATTCTACGGATTTTAAACTTGAAGACATGACTAACTGATCTTGTATTGGATTGTGCCATGCTTTTTTGTACTAGCTGTTGACTTCTGCAACTATTGCAAATGTTGTGGAAAGTAGCAAAACATTCTCATTCAGGGACATAAGGCAATCCTTATCATTTTCAAAGCAAGAGAGATGTAAAGGACTGTCTTCATGTAAAAAGTTGTATGTCACATTTAGAAATTAAGCATGATTGGATTTGCTGAGAACATAGCAGTAACTGCCCACATTGGACAGGAACTAAATAGGGTGCTTAATTTAATGGGACATATGCTAACTCATGGCTATACTATGTACACTTGAGGCCAAAAAACATGGGTCACTGCTGAATGCAACCCAACTAACGTAATTGTGTTGCAGGTACTCTAGACATGAAACCCCTCTGAGGAACAGTTGTTTCACTATACAAAATGGATACCACAAAGTACAATAGAGAATACTTTTCTTTAAGGCAATCAATGGACATGTAAAATGATACCGTCACACAAAAATATTATAAAACATGTTATTAGAGATGAGACAGCCCTTAACAATTGTAAATTAAATTCAACACAATAAGTGACATGTGTTCTCAATTTGAACCTATTGTTAACCAAAAAAAAAGCTTAAGTGTGCCTGATAGAGACTTGATTAGGTGTAAAGAGACATAAAATATCGACTTTTCAACAATATTGGCTTACAGGGGTGAATGTCTGAACCTGTGAATAAATTACAATAATTTTACACTGCATGAGATCCCTCTTGAGGCTTATGTTGTCTCTGAGAGATCCAATAAAGGTATGTAATGTAGTAAAATTCACACACATTAAACACAATGAAGAAAAGTTGTAGTAATGGATGGAGGTTAAACTGCAGTACATAATGATGCACAATCACCAATAATGTGATACTGGAACCTGAGTAACAATGCAAATGATTTTTGCCTGGCAGGGATTTGAACCTGGTACCTTTCGCCATTGTATTACACCAACAAATATATTTATTATTTCGTCAGCAGTGCACATGCTTGGCTGGAGGTAATGAATAATTCTGTGCTGCCTGGGATTCCAACCCCATGCATATCATCGTTGTTGACCTTACACAATGTGTCAACCACAACATTCTCCTTCACTAGCAGCTAGGATCAAGCTGTTTGTAGCGACCTGGAGGATTTTGGTATCTTGAAGAAATAATGAAATGATTGGGCAGTATCATATGGAAGGGTCAAAATAGAGAGAAAAATTGGAATCAAAGCTTGGCTCCAAGCCCTATGTGTATATATTTTTTTAAGTAATTAAATAAACAAATCAAAAAAACTTCAAGGCCACTAAATATACAAAATGAAAATGAAGGTTCTAGTAACTTTGAGTTACTTTGAGTATAAATGTTGTGTTCAGTTGCCTTCGAAGTCAAGCCTGCTTGCATTTCAACATGACAATATTTGGTCATTTTTCCATGAGTGCAATATACAGCTCTGCAACCATTGTGGGAGATGCTGATCTGGCTGCAATGTGTTTGCCAGTTGTATCCAGGACATGCTCAACAGGGTTTAAGTCAGGTGAACAAGCTGGACACTCTGTTCAATCAATGACCTCAGCTTCAAGCAGGTTGTCCACCATTGCAGCTTTGTGGGTATGAGCATTATCGTCCACCAGAGGTAACCCATCTTGTATGGCATCAGCATAGGACACAACAAAATGTTGGAGAATCTCATCTCTATACCTCTGAGCATTCAAGCACCATTCTGAAAACACAGAGGTGTGCATGTCTGCCAATATTGACTCCTGCCCACACTATTCGTCCACCACAATGATGTGATGATGTTTTATGCACATAAGCAGGATTGTTCAGAGTTCCATGTTGTACCCAGATCAGGGAATGATGATAGCCCAGCTCAACATAAAATCCTGACTCATCTGTCAACAGAATCTGGCAGCATTCGTTATGACTCCAATCCTAAGCAGCTGAGTTGTATTCGGCCTCCTGTCTTGATGGGCTGTTAACCAGAGGTAATGGTTATCTCTTGCTGATGTTACCCATGTACGGACTAGGCTTTGCATTCTTTTAATGGTTCCTGTTGCTTGAAATTGTGTCCAGGTCCTGAAAATTACACTTTGGGACACTTCAATAACTGCAACTTCCCACTATGTGTCTGTCCTGCTTCCAACCTTTGTTATGTCTCTCCATGCCATAGCTTCAGGTAAGTAATGTTGTTGTTGTTGTTGTTGTTGTTGCACTGCACTACCTGCTCACTACACTACCTGAACCCAACTATTGGTGGATTTTTTTTTGGTAGAATAAACACAAGTAAATACCAACCTGCTCAACAGCAACTTTCTGTTATTACCTCAAACTCGTTCGCCATAACATTGTCTCCACTATGAAGAACTGACATTGAACCATTTTTAGTTGATTCTGCAAATGTCACTGCTCCAGAACATAGGTATCTTAATTCATCCCCTAAATGTTTTGACCAGTGTATAACGTATGTTGGTTTTGTTTTTCAAAATTAATTTAAGGTGATGGGATACTTTGAAAATTTACTAATTATCACTATAGTTTATTTAATAGATTCTAAGAGTTTTAACTTTAACTTTAATATTTAAATCATCTATTCCCATGAAATGCAGACTTGCTGGTGTTGGGTGGCTTGCACATCAGGGGACTGATGACCTAGCTGTTTAGTCCCCTCAAAAATCAACAACAACAACAGCTTGCACATCTCAACAATACAGATAACCATGCCTCAGTGAGGAGTAACTATGGAGAGGTCTGAGAAATATGTTGTCCCTGAATAGCCGCAGTGGAGTAGCCGAGCGGTCTAAAGCGTCTCGCTGTGGAGCACACGGTTGCTCGCCATGGAGGTTTGAGTCCTCCCTGGGGCATGGGTGTGTGTGTTTGTCCTTAGGTTAGTTTACCTAGGTTTAAGTAGTTTGTAAGCTATGGACTGATGACCACACAGTTTGGTCCAATAGATTTTTTTTTTTTTTTTTTTTTTTTTTTTCCCTGAATGGGGTCAGCATCGTTTTCAATAGTTGCATGGGCAACTAGTCTGGACTGATATGGCCTTGTAACAAATGTTCACACAGCTGTCCTATACATGCACTGCAACTGGCTGACAGTATGGGGCATGCAACTGTACTATATGGATACTTAGTGGTAGTGTCCTATTGGGTAAAGTATTTTTGAGGTTGGTTGCTTGGTTGGGGTAGAGGAACCAAACTGCTAAGGTTATCGGCCCCCTGGTGGGGAGGGAAAGGAGTGAGGATAGGAAAGGAGGGAAAGAGAAAGGAAATACAGTCCAGGGAGGAAAGAAGGAGGGAAAACTGCATTAATGCGGGATCCCCTGCTCGCCACGCATGCACTCACAAAAGAACCATGAGCTACCTGGGGGCATTTTTGAGGTAAAGTACTCGGGTCTGCAAGCAAGGACTACCCAGGTGGATGTTATCACCAGGGAAAAAAATAAACATTTTACAGATTGGAGCATGGAAACTTTTGTCCCTTAAATGAGTAGGTAATTCACAAAATTTTCAAAGGGGTGTGGATAGCTTGAAGTTAGAAGTAGTGGGGATTAGTGATGTACAGTGTCAGGATGAACACAGTTCCTGGTCTTGTGATCAGAAGGTTAAAATAGGAAATCTTTTGGGAGTAAGTCAGGAGTAGGTCTAATAATAAATAGGATGTAGGGATGTAGGTAAGTAACTATAAATAGCAATAAGAACAGCGGCTTATATAATGAGGGGTGGGGGCACATGGCCTGATCTCCCCCTCCCCCTACAAAAACAAAAACAAAAAAAAAACAAAAAACAAAAAAAAATGAATATGAGGAAAGAAAAGATATATTTTTATGATGTAATGTCAACAATAAAATTACTTGATCTCAGTTAAGTGAAAGGGGCTTCAGTGCAAATTGTTCTCTGAATATGAGCAGCAAAACTGATACAAAATATCATGGGGTGTCTACTTAAAATTACTTAACTTTACAATAATCTTGTAAGTCAACATCCACAATAGTAGTATGGGGAACGGAATTAATGGTGAGGTACCGAATAATGTTCCACAATTTGAGTAAAACACATGTATTCTTCTATACGTTGGTACAGGCACAGTGTTATAACCGGAATAATTATAGTGTGATGGCGGTTTCAGAAAGTATCAGTTCAAAGAACCTAAGTAGCAGACTCACTGTTCAGTGATGATCAACTTTCAACTTACGGATCGATCTCCGCCACACAGTCCCCCCCCCCCCCCCTGCAGTATGGTGTACCGGTCCTGAAACAGAGGGGGGGAGGGGGGGCAGCAGGCTGCGGTGGAGTAGCCGAGCGGTCTACAGCGTCTCCCTGCGGAGCGCGCGGTTGCTCGCCGTGGAGGTTCGAGTCCTCCCTGGGGCATGGGTGTGCGTGTTGTCCTTAGGTAAGTTTACCTAGGTTTAAGTAGTTTGTAAGCTAAGGTCTGATGACCACGCAGTTTGGGCAGCAGTGGTAGTGCGGCATCCTTGAGGTTAAGGACATACAGCTCCTCGGTGTCAGGCAGCAGAGGATTGGTGGAGGTTGGTCGAAGGGGCCACCATACTTCGTAGTCCGCAAAGTGATGACCTCGTAGTCAGCAAAGTGATGTGGGCGACGGAGGCTGCGGCTGATGCGGGCGGAAGTGAGACGGAAATCTGATTATAACCTTGCCTGATGGGCAGACAGATGCCTTCATATGGTTAGCTGGCATCCCTTGAGGAAGTGGAAAGTGTCGCACAACACATTGGGAGGGTGAGGGGGGGAAGCTTTCATCACACGCATTCACTGTGTAGACTGTGCAGACTGCTCACTGTTGCACCATAACTGACACACATGTAATGTCCTCTGCTAGGACATCATCTGAGACCTCATCACACGCGAAAACTACTGTATCGTCTGTTTCAGGAAAACCCAGAAGGGGGAAAGGTTCCCGTGATACTGGAGGAGTGTGAGGTAGGGTGCGCATGGCAGATGCAGGCTGAAAGCTATGCTGGCTCAAGTTAGAGCGTGAGTTACCTGATGGACCGCTTGAATTGGGGTTGGAAAGAAGGCTCAGGAATGAGGAGGGGGTCGTGAGTGACTTGAGGAATGTACTTGACTGGGAGCGAAAACAATTGAACCCTCTTCTGGCCAAAGACGAACTCTGCACACAAACCATTTAAATCGTCTTTGAAAGTAGCTCAGAGTCTGAGCAGAATGAGTGGCAGAGTTTCTGTCCACATGTTGCCATGGAAAAGAAGAGAGGCTTTTAGGGTTCTGTGCCATCTCTCAACCAAACCATTGCTTTGAGGATGGCAGGCCATGGTGTGGCTTTTATTAATGCTACAGAGGTGGCATATATGGGAGAACAAATTCGACTCAAACTGCTGACCCTGATCTGTGGTAATGACAGCTGGACACCCGAATCTGGCAATCCAATAGGCTAAAAATGCACGTGCCACTGTTTCGGCTGTCATGTTTGAGATTTGGGCGGCTTTGACCCGGCGAGTAGTTCTGTCTATCATGGAAAGGATATAACGGAAGCCATCTGAAGGTTGCAGGGGGCTGACAATGTCCATGTGAATGTGTTGAAACCTACCCTTAGGCACAGAGAATGGGGGTGATGTGTGTGTATTTATTTTGCAGCGTTGGCATTGTAAACACATTTTGGGCCATGTCTGATAGTCCCAGCGGACATTGCGCCAAACGAAACGTTCTGTTACCAGCCTAGTAGAGGCGCGGACACTGGGGTGCGCGAGATTATGAAGAGAATTAAAGAAATTGTAACGCAGTGATTGTGGTATGAGGGTGAAGGATGAATGATCCTCAATTACTCGTCACACCACACCTCTCCGTTGACACCAGGGAAGGAGATCCACACTGGTTTAAGTGATGAACTATGGTCAGAGATACGGGCTATTGTGTCATCATCAGCTGCCTGGAGGGTGGCGAGGTTTGACAAATTGAGCAATGTAGAAACTGCACTGACGTGTGACAAAAAATGTGAGACCATATTGTCCGCACCCTTGATATATCGGACATATGTCTTGAAGTGTGATATAAAATCAAAGTGTCTGAAGCGCCACGGTGGAGGGTCTGCAGGAGGGGTTTTTAATTGCTGCTGCGAATGGTTTGTGACCAGTGAGTATATAAAAGTTTCTACCCTCTACTTTGACCCTGAAATGTTTGGCAGTTTCATCTACAGCCAATAATTCACGATCAAATGCAGAGCATTTTCTTTGTGCCCCGTTCAGTGTTCTGAAGAAGAAATGAAGTGGGGAGGTGGTGGTGTTTACAGTCTAAGAAAAGCGCCAACAGCTCTGTCACTAGCATCTGTGGTTATGAAAAGTTCCGCTTCGGAGTGAGGGTGTGCGATCGTGACAGCATTGGCGAGAAGTTCCTTGAGTTTGTGAAATGTTTCCTCCATATCTGAGTTCCAAGGAACAGGGCGCATGCGGTGCCAGACGTATTTGGACCTGCTAGGGCGTCTGTCAGTGGAACATGAACTTGGGCAGCAGCCAGTAAAAGATTTTTGTAGTAGTTAATGTTGCCTAAGAAGCGGCGAGTGGAGGGGCGTGGCATGTACCAAACTGGAGCGACATTGTCATTCGGCGGGGAGATGCCTGTCGCAGAAACGGTGAAACCTAAAAAGATGACTGTCAGCTGGTAGAACTGAAGCTTTTTGGAGTTCAGCTCAATGCCGGCCTTTGCAAGTGTCTCAACTACTTACTATTTGCACATGGCTTTTATTATCCTTGAGTGAGGGACTGAAGATTAAGATGTCGTCGAGGTAGATGAAACAAAAGTCTATAAAGAGTTCCTCTGCCAAGTTTGGGCAGCGTTCTTTAACCCAAATGGCATGCACCGAAATTGAAACAGTCCGAACGGGGTGGTAATGGCTGTTTTTTCTACGTCCTCTGGTGCCATGCGAATTTGGTGGTATGCTCGCTTGCAGTCGACTACTGAGAAAAATGTTGCGCCTGTCAATGCATGTGTGAAATCCGCAATGTTCAGTATCGGATATTTGTCCACGATGGTTCGTGCATTTAATCATCTATATTCCCTGCACATCGGCAACGAACCATCACTTTTCGTCACGAAATGAATAGGTATCAAACCAGCAGCCGGATGACAGTTCAAGTACCGGTACGCCAATGTTCAAAAGTTCGGCGATCTGCTTCCTCCCAATTTTCATGCGTTCTGGCGTAAGGCGGCGTGACATACTAGAAATAGGAGGGCCGTCGATTAGGTGCAGTTTGTGAATTGTTCCATTCGTGATGATAGCAACCATAGGTGGCGAGTCGGCTGTCTCAGATGTTAAGTGTTGCGCGGCAGGCGCGGTAAACTGCGGCGCTGCTATCTGGGTTTTACAGCACTGCCAACTGTCCAAAGTCCCTACTGTCTTGACTTGGACGTTTTGTCTGGATAAGTTGGTATGCTGATTTTCTGAGAGTGAGTTTACGGGATGTGTCGCAGCCGCTGAGGGCGGCGCTGGCTGCAGTAAATGACTAGCGGCGCGCGGAAAACATTTACAGGCATGCAACTGAACATCGGACTGCGAGTACAACCTGTTTCTGCACTGACTGCCCTGTTTATGTGTATCCAGGAAATCCCTGCGAGCTGAAGTGCGTTCACGGAGGATCGACTCGATTTCTGCTGAGACGGCCGACACTCGACGGAATAGTTTGTTGTGTTCTTGCCTGAGTTTCTTGGTAGCTTCCTGCTCAGCAAACCATTTATCTTTATACACCTGGATCTCCGCTGAGGGGCCGGAACACTGGTCATGAGGCGTTGTTTACTGTCACTGTCGGTAGACCGGATGCTCAATGGAGCACACGGATAGTGTTTATCAGTAGCATAGTGAAAAACAGTATTATTAACAAGGTCAGGCCAAATTTTGTGATGACGAAGAAAGTCAATACCTAAGATTGGATCAGCTTCATTAGGCACTAAAAAAGTCCACTTGAGTAGGCAGGCTGGTACAATGTTCACGATTTAGGAGGTCATACGTGCACACTCCAAACACATAGCGTTTATGGCCTGTAATAAAGTGCAGTGTGGCTTAATGTTGTTATGTGCTAAAGATGAGGGCAAGATTGAAACATCTGCACCTGTGTCAATCAGAAAGCGGTGGCCCGAATTTAGGTCTTTTATGTACAGACCGGAGGAGTCGTTCTAGTTTACTACAGAGTGCAGGTTAGGTTGGCGCCCGATGACATCTTCACAGGAGGTGGCGCTGGCGTCTACCTGCGACCAGTGTTTGGGTAATCGCACGGTGCTCTGCATTTTTCAGCTGCTTCGCCAAAGTTGGTGTGTAAGTAGCAGTACTTGTAGTTTGGTTGTTTATCATGCTGGGAGTTGGTAGCTTGACTGGGAGCAGGTGGCAATTGGGCAGCTTGTGTTAGGCTGGAGTGGCTGGGTGGGCATTCCCAGTGTCGAAGTCTCGGTGTCGGTTGTGATCTGTCATGATGGAATGGGGCTGGATGCGGCGTTCACATTGGAGAGCAGCATGCACTCGATCAGTGGTGTCGATGCATTCACTAACCAACCTGTCATCATGATCAGATATTGTGGTTTGGACGGAAAGGGGCAGTTTTTCCGTCCAGATTGTCATTAGGGTGTCGTTGGGCATAGCTTAATCATCGGCAAGGCATCAAAGGCGCCGCCACAGTTGTGATGGAGAGTTGTTACCCAGGTGTTCCTTGTAGATTAGGTGCAGTACCTTTTCTTTCATAGACTTGGTGATGCGCTCCAGTATCATCTTTTTGGCTGTTGCATACTTGGCTATCAAGGGGGTGTGTCGTAGATCAAATCTACCTGTTCGTGCAGATTGTTCAACAGGCAGGTGAACCGTGAGTTGTCATCCAATGCATAGTGCTGGAAAGTTTGCTTGATGAGAGCAAACCAGAACTCGGGGTGCTCGACCGTGAATGTTGGCAGTTTTGGAAGACACTCGTGTTGTAGCGATCTGGCTGCGACTGGTAGGCGCAATGAGAGCTGGGGTGTCAGGACCCAGGTGTGGGTGGGTGCTGCATCTACGAGGCCTCTTGGCGCAGCTGGAGTTCTGTTCAACGGTATGAAGCAGTTGACCGGCGCAGCATATTTAGCGATTGAGTTGATAATGCGGATGGTAGTGACGTGGGCGAGGTCGGGAAGGACTGCACTGAAAACTGTTCACATGTGAAGTTACATTGTCCATTAACAGGCACATTTCCAGTACTCGAATGTAGGTGTACATTACCACTTACGTTTTGCAGTGTTTATGTTGTTCACCTGGCACGTATAAAAAAGGGTTCCAGGAACTGGCACAAAACGGTCACTGTTTTGAGGCACCTGTACTGATGAGCCGATAATATCACTTGAAATAACTGTGTGAGTGTTCGGAGGGGTGACAGGGGTGCTCAGAAACTGTTCTTATAGTTGATGTGCTTGGAGCACGGAGGGTTACTGTTGAAAAAGGCACTAGGTACTAAATAAACTGTCCACAAAGATCAAATTACTAGTTTTTGCATCACTACTATTTGTGTCTAAACTGTGTATCATGTAGATGATGCAAAAGGATTGTTCTGATGGCTGCTTGCAGTCATATGGGCACACGTGGTGTAACGAATCCTGAGTCACATGAGTTGCTAAAAAAATTACCTCGAAGTGGCGAGGAAAAAGGTTCTGGTGTAATCGTATGAGATGGTTGCACACCAGCAGCACAGAAAGTGAAACACTCCTTCTTCTTTGCATTGATCAGTGTTGAGACCAGAGGCGAGTTGCCTGAAGCCATTGTCTCTTTATAATGGCAGACACAGCAGTTGTAAACACTAGTTTTGTGACACGGAAGACGCGCGCACTGTATGTTTCGTTCACTGTGAGTTCAAGAAAAGAAGGGGTCACCATTATGGGGAACGGGATTATTGGTGACGTACTGAATAACATTCCACAATTTAAGTTGAGTAAAACACACCTATTCTCTATCAGTTCAAAGACCCTAAGCGGCAGATTCACTGTTCGGTGAAGGTCGATTTACAGGGCGATCTCTGCCACAGTAGTGTAAGTTTATGTATAAAAAATCTCTGCCAATTATGAGGAGATTGAAAAGAAAATGTATGAAGAGATAGAGGAAGTTATTCAGACGGTTAATGGATCATTACATTATTGTGTTGGACTGTAATATGGTGGTAGAAAAAGTAAGAGAAGGAAAAAAATAGTAGGGGAATCTGGACTGGAAAAAGGACCGCAAGAGGAAGTCATCTGGTAGAATTTTGCACAGAGAACATTTTTAATCCCATCAAACACTTTGTTTAAGAACTATGGAAGTAGAATGATATTTTTATTCTGCAATGGAGTGTGTGTTGATATGAAACTTCCTGAGAGATTAAAAGTGTGTGGCGACTAGGATTCAAAGCTGGGACCTATGACTTTTGAAGGTAAGTGCTCCAGCAACTGAGCTATCTTTCCACAATTCATGGCCCTTCCTCACAGATTTACTTCCACCAGTGGATATGGTGGAGACATGGCTGTGAGAACAGGTCATGAAGTATGCTAGGATATCTCACATGGTACAGCTTTTGCACATGAAAGGCAAATGTCCCAGTTTCAGATCCCAGTCTTACACAAAGTTTTAATCTGCCAGGATGCCACTACAGACTGAAAATCATTCTGGAAACATCCCCTAGTCTGTGGCTAAGCCATGTCTCCACCATATCCTTTCTTCCAGGATTGCTAGTACGGAATGTTTGCAGATCTTTATGAAATTTGGAAAATAGCATGCAAGGTACTAGCGAAAGTAAAGCCACGAGAATGAGCTGTGAAGAGTGCCAGGGTAACTCAATTGGTGGAGACTTGTCCACAAAAGGCAAAGGTCCATGTTCGAATCCTGGTCGTGCACGTAGTTTCAATCTACCAGGAAGTTTCAGATCAGTACACAATCTGTTGCAGAGTGAAAATATTACTCTAGAAATATCTCCTAGGCTGTGGCTAAGATATGTCTCCATCATATGATTTCTTATAGGAGTGGTAGTCTTGTAAGAGTTGTGGAAGACATTGTGTGAAGTTTGGAAAATAATATGTGAGGTACAGGTGTATGTATAGCTATCGGTGGAGCAATTACCTGTGATAGGCAAAGATCACAGCTTCTAAGCCTGGTCTGGCAAACAGTTTTAATCCACCAGGAAATATCAATATGGAAGAAGGTTGTGTAGGTGGAACACACCAGGAGACACCGTAACATTTCAGATTAATTTTATAGTGGTAAAACATAGATTTCTGAACTACGTTTTAAACTGTAAGACAGATCCAGGAGAAGATATAGACTTTGACCATAACTTATTGTGTATGAACTGTAGATTAAAACTGAAGAAACTACAAACAGGTAGAACAGTAAGGAGATGGAACCTGGATAAAATGAAGGAACCAGAGGTTGTTGACCATTAAGAGGGAGTATTAGGCAATGATTGGCCTAAACAGAGGAAAGTAATGCAGTAGAAGAAGACTGGGTTGCTCTGAGAGATGGAATAGTAAATTCTACACAACATCAAATAGATAGAAGGACAAGGCCTAATAGAAATCCTTAGACAACACAATAGATACTAAACATAATTGATAAAGGAGAAAATATTAAAATTCAGTAACAGGCAAAATTAAGAGCAGCCACCTGAAAAATGAGGTTGGCAGGGAGTGCAAATTGGCTAAGCAATCTGTAGCAGATTGTAAATTTAGGGGAAAGATAACATCTACAGGAAAATAGGATACAAGAGGAGAAGCTGTATGAATATCTCAAGCACAGATGGAAAAGTACAAAAAGGTACGAAAAGACAAAGTATGTATAATTGAAGCATTTACCAAAAGTAATCACCAGAAGCCTGAGCATGACTATCACACTGTTTAACAAGCTGAAGGATTTCCTGTTCCCAGAATTACTGTGGCTGTAGCAAGAGCCAGTCCTCTACTGTGTCCTTCAGTTCTTCGTCTGAGTTGAAGTCCTTCTCTTTGAGATGTTCTTTAGTGGACTAGACACACAGAAGTCACAGAGCATTGTGTACAAGCTGTAGGATGGGTGTCCAAGCTGTAGGATGGATACTCAAGTTGCTCCCACTTGAACTTGGCCAGTACATTTTGTGTGACTCTGGGGCCATGCGGATGGGCATTGTCATGGAAAGACTCACTCCCTCCATGAGCAGTCCATGCTGTTTGCTCTTGATGGATTTGTATAGGTTATGGAGTGTCTCACAGTGAATTCACTGTTAATGATTTTTCTGTGCTCAAGGAATTCAAATGAGTACTGGAAGTCAGACATGAAAAAAGATGGTGAGCATCACCTTGCCTGCTGAGGGTACAGGTTTGAAAATTTTAGGGGGAGGTAATGACACATGCTTTGCATCCCTAGATGTTACACTATGTTATCCCAAAGTGGCATATTCAGTTTTCAACTAGTTTGGTTGTTAAGACGTTTCAGCCGTTTCATTTGAACACCCCTCACAGTAATAAACAAGTAAATCAAAGATGAAAGGTGGAAGGAATATATAGGGAGGCTATACAAGGGAATTGAATTTGAAGATGGTTCTATAGAAATGGAAAAAGAGGTAGATAAAAGTGAAGTAGGAGATATTATAAGGTAAGAAGAATTTGATAGTGCACTGAAAGATTTGAGATATATAATGGCACCTGAAGTAGAAGATATTCTCTCCAAACTGCTTGTGTTGTTGGGAGAGCAAGCCATAATGAAACTAGCCCACCTGGTCTTCAAAATGTATGCAATACATGAAATAACCCCAGGCTTAAAACAGAATGCAATAATTCCAATACCAAAGAAAGAAAGTATTGTCAGGTGTGACATTTAGCTACTATCAGTTTAATAAGATATGGTTGCAAAATATGACATGAATTATTTACAGAAGAATGGAAAACGTGGTTGCATTTGACCTTTAGAAAGATAACTTTGGATTTTAGAGATATACAGGAACACATGAGAAAATACTCACCTACTGACATGCCATGGATTATAGATTAATTGAAGGAAAATATATGTTAATAGCTTATGTAGATCTGGAGCCACATTTTGATAATGTTGACTGGAATATACTCTTTAGAAGACTGAGGGTAGCAGGGGCCAATAATAGCGAAAAAACTGTACCACTGTTATAATCAATATCCATAGGTGAATTGCCAAAATCGTGAGAGCATGACGTCCTGTTGCCGCCATGATTGGAGGAACGGCACACTCGGGTGAGGTGTCTGAATTTTCCACAGCAATTACACATGGCCCGTCTATGCAGGCATGATTCCAAAGAATGGACAGCCCCGCATGAAAGACAAGAAATCCGCTCTCTGTCTCTGAAGTGGGTGTCGCATGTCACCATTACCTCCACCCGTAAAACACAGGTGGGCGCCGAGGCACTGGAAGAGGAGGAGGGGGAGGGGGGGCCAACTCAACTACAGCCACCAGAAAAACATGTGCGTGGATACTTGGGCTGAATTGTCTACAGAATATATCTCCCCCCATGTAGAAAGCTGACTCCCCACTGCCTCCAAAACTTTTATGCACATGCAGTATGCAAAACCTCTGCTATAGAGGGGTCGCCAGATTAAAGAGTCTGCTTGTGAACGTCCAGGTCAGGAGCAAAACAGATCAAAACATCACAAACCATAAAGTCTGCTGTAATTTCCACAAATCTTCCTTCTTACAACCGTCTATCGAGTACTTAGGCTATGAAGTCAGGGGTGCTGCCTGTGACCAATCACGTGCTTGCAGTGCCAGACCTTCCACATCCTTCCTCCATTCAAGAACTTCAGGTGTTCCTTGGTAAGGTCGCCTATTATCACCACTTCCAGCAGTGGCGCACTGCACCATTTGCTGAGTAGGGGCATTCCCTTCTGCTTGTCTCTGGCTTGTGAGTGAGCTTTTAGGGCACTTAAAGCGGCCCTCCTTGCGGCTTCTTGCCTCACCGTATACACCCCAGGGGTCCCACTAGTGGTGGCAGTGGACACCTCCAGGCATGGCATGTGGGTGGTGTTGGCACATCAGTTCCCAGATGGATCAGAACGCCCATTGGGGTTTGCAACTAAAACACTTATGGAGGCGCAGCGCCGATATTCACAGGTGGATAAGGATGCCCTAGCCATCGTTTTTGCTCTCAAAAAATTTTATGTTTATCTCTTTGGGTCCAATTTCACTCTATACACAGACCACCGCCCGCTAGTCATTGTTCCACCCTTCAGCGGCTCTTCCGGACAAGGCAGCCTATCTTCTCCTACACTGGACTTTGTACCTCTCCTGTTTGAATTATGAGGTACAGTACCAGTCGACAACTTATCACGCCAATGCCGATGGCCTGTCTCACCTCCCAGTAGGCCCCGATCTGACATTTGACACAGAAGAACTTTTGTGTTTTGTGGTTGACGAGTCAGCAGCAGAAATAGTTGCAGGTTTCCCTATCACTAGTTCATGGATCAGAGAGGCTACAGCTGCTCACCCTATCCTCTGAGTTGTCCTTAGCCGGGTGCAGCAGGGGTGGTCAGAGCATCCTCTGGGTTGGGCGTTGGACCCTCTCTGCAATTATTTTGCAATTCACTATCGCCTTAGCACCTATGAGGGTATTCTACTTCTATCCATGGAAGACGGCTCCCACCGAATGGTAGTTCCGGTGTCATTGCATCGCCGAAATCTAGATCTCCTACACTAGGATCACTGGGATGTCTTCTGCACAAAGATGCTCACCCGTTGGCATGTATATTGGTTGAACATAGATGGGAACATAGCTCCCCTCATAGTAGGGTGCTCTCCCTGTGCTTCCAAACAAGCTGCTCCTCACTCATCTCTATCCCCACGGCCTGCTCTGCCCGCACTTTGGGAGTGACTCCATGTCAATTTTACGGGGCCCTTTTTGGACATCTATTGGCTTGTGGTCTTCGATGCATACAACTTCCTGTTCATAGTTCACCTGGCCTCCACGTCTGCAGATGTTACTACGCATTCTATGTTGAAGATATTTTCTGTAGAAGGTCTCCCAGCCGCATTGGTGACTGATAATGGGCCCCCATTTACCTCGCAACATTTTGAGGCTTTTGTTCTACTCATGGGATCCACCACGTCTTCACCCCAAGTTTTCAGCCACAGTCCAATGGGGTTGTGTGGAGATTTGTACACACTTTCAAGGTACAAATGCATAAGTACATGCCCCGTCTTTCCATGGTGGATGCCCTCGTTCAGTTCCTTTTGTCATTTTGGCCCAGCCGGCTGGCCCGCATACCCCCGCTGAGCTTCTGCACAGCTGCCCTCATCAGACACTGTAGTCCCTCCTGCATCCAGGCTCTACCCTTCGATCCCTTCATCTCATTTCGCCTCAGGTTCGGCAGTCTGGGCTAGAGGCTAAGGTCCGCATCCTCACTGGGACCCTGCCGTGATCATTCAGGGGCACGGCTGTCATCTCTGTGAGGTCCGTTCTTCCACCGGTACCCTCACCCACGACCACAATCAGCTACAGGTCCACCCTCACCTACAAACCCTTCTCCCCACCTTTCCGTGATGTTCTCTCCTCTTTCTACAGCACTGGTGGTGAAGGGCTCTCTCGCAGTTTCAGTCCTGCAGTTGCCAGTTGATCAGCGGGAAGAGGTCCTAGAGGCTGTCTGCGGCCAGGGCCCACTTCCCCGCCGCAGCCCCAGCAGCCAGTTCGAGGAAGTGGACAGCTCCGGTCACCAGCGGTGGAGGGATCTCGCCACCTGCCGACACGGGCTCAGACTTCTCGATGGAGGTGCCACCAGAGAAGGGAATGGAGGATCAGCCAGTGTCTACTGTGCTGGGACCAGTGGGACGTCACCCGTGGTGCAGGACCCCTCACCACGCAAAGGGGTTCTGCCCGTATGAGTTTGTTCCGGCAAGGGAGGCGGTGGGGCTGCTTGCTGATCAAATGGAGGTGGAGCCGTCCCAGCAGCCTGAATTCTTCGCCGCTGTTACAGGTTCTGCTGCCCCCACCCCCCTCCCACTGTCCCAAAGGGGGAGGGATGTCACAGCCTAGCAAGCCATTCGAATCGTGCACACCAGTATCAAGCGTAGTCGATGGGCGCCAGCCCAGCCGCAATAGTTCGCATCCCGGTCAGGGGAAGTCACGGCCGTCAAGAACAGCAGACAAACCAGCCACGTGTCATCTGCTGGTGGCACACCTACCATAGAGTCTTTGCTCCTTTTAAGTGAAACTGGGCTAAAGCAAATAATAATAATTATTATTATTATATAAAATACATATCACAATATTTTGACTCCATTACATATCTAATAAGTATCATCACGGTCAATTGTTTTCACCAGGAAATGTTGCCTTTTAAAAAATAATGGATACAAATGAAATCATAGCAGAGATCACAACAGTCCAAGATATTGTGGGAAGGACAAAGGACCTAAAATTGATATAGGCAACAAATATACACAAAGAAGTTATGGAAGTTTGACAGAGGCAGTTCTAGAGTGGGGGCCCAAAAAAGGCAAAATTCGCTTGGAAGTCCTCTTTATTTCTATAATAAGTTACACAATAAAGCAACAGTCTTCACCTAGAAGGAGAAGACAGAAAGGCTTCTAATCAGCTATTCAAAATTGATCTTAGTTTGAGAGTAAAGAGCCAACACCTTGTAAATATTAAAGTATTGGAAAAATATTATAAGCCAAATATTTGGACATATAGGATGGACAAGCTATGAAAAAACATGGGAATTAACTGGTAGGTGTGAATAGAATTGTCAAAAACACTTTAGAGTATATGATGAAAATGATAACATATTTTAAAACATCAAGGGAAATTTACTTACTGGTGCCTCTGAACGGAAGTGTGAGCATTCACCTCCAGCAACTGAGAGTCATCAGTGATCTGCTGATTGCATAAAGGTTTCAAATCTGCACCTGCAGCTTGTGGTATCCTACTTCTGATGTCAAAGTCCACTGCCACCATCTGCAGCATGAACAAACACATGCAGCACTTACACACACTATGAAATGGAGTGTGCCAGCTCAATTGCACTTACCATCTATTCAGAATTTAAACATTAACACATTTTGAGAAAGCACTGTAAATTGATCCACTTATTGCCGAAGAAATATACAGTTTTTCCTAAAAACAAGTAATATTGAGAAACAAACTCCAAATTGTTGAAAATCCATTCCTTTCCTAGTATATTTCTAACTTAATTAATAACTTCATTAATACAAAAGAAAGAAAGAAAGCTATTTAGCTGCAGTCCACCTACAATGTCTGTTCTTACGGAACAGATGTTTTATAGTACACCAACCTTTAATAACTGTGATGCTACATATTGTATTGAGGATAATGTGAAATTTTGATGCTATGAGGATAATGTGAAATTTTGATGCTACTAATGACCCAATGACTGCAATTCTAATGAAGGACTCTTGACATTATCTAGAGACAATAATTGTGTCCCACAATTGCAAAAATTGATAACAAAGGGCATAGTTCTGCTGAGATGACACTATCGACTGCCAAAACAAAAGTTAGTACACCTATCTGGGGGATAGTAGCTGTATTAATAATGATTTCAACATAATCATGCCAACATATAGCACAGCAATAGAACTGCTAGATGTCTGTCTGTGTATATCCTTTAATAGATAACATTTACAGCCCCATAGCTCACTGTAATGTCAACAAGTGCAACAAATAAGCACCAGGCCAAGGATATGCACTTGTGCTTCTTACACCCAACTGGGTGAGATTGAAAGGGTACAATTTGTGGCCTCTTGAATGATGAAATGGTGCTTTTCACAAATTGTCACAAAAGTTGGACATGCTGGATTAGTTAAGCAATGAAGCATGTTGAAGATGTCTCATAAACTTTCTGACACCCATAGATGTGGTTCTGGACATCTAAACAGCACAGACATCCACAAAGATCATCATACTGCAAGGGTAGCAATGGGAGATTGTACATCTGCCACAACACACAAAAGTAGTGTTCATGAGCCCAAAAGTGTCAATGCAGACAGTTGCTAACTAGTTACTAGCAGTGAGGCTATAGACACACACTCCTCAGCCCAACTTTCAGTCACCCCACAGCACCAAAGTGAATGTCTTGACTGGTGCCATCAGATGATCAATTGAAAGGTGAAATGGAGGACCATGGTCTTCAGCTATGAAATTAGATTGTCCCTGCAGAGAAGTGAAATTTGTTTGCATATATAATATGGACTTGATAACCTCAGTCTCGTAGAGTGCATTTATTCGAGACACTCTGCCTCCACAACATGCCTTATGATCTGGGATGATAGGCTACAATTTTCATTCATCTTAGTGTTTGTGGAGGGAATGCGAACAAGTGCTTGGTGTATGCTAAATGTTGTAAGACCATTTCATTCTACCATTCATGCAACAGGAAGGTGATGTGTTGTTCCAACAGGATAATGCTCCCCAACACACTGCATGTGAAACTCATCATGCTCTGCAAGATGTGCAGCAACTTTCCTAGCCAGCACAATCTCTGGACTCGTCTCTAATCAAACACATGTGGGATATGATGGGACAATAACTGCCCCGTGTGACTCGTTAACGGACAACAATTGCACAAGTAAGTGAACAGGTCAAGCAGGCATGGAATAAGGTGTGTGAAGATGGTTTATGCCATCTGTATGATCAAATGGATGCAGGAATATTGTCTGCATTGCCACCTGTTGAGGCTACAAGCCATACTAATATGGTTGTTTCAGAATGGATCGACACCTGGTACATTATTTCCAAATGAGGTTTCTGTCTGTAAAAGTAATCATTTCATATACTCCATATGCATTGTTTCAACAATAAACCTTAAGTGAAATGAAAAACTGTTATGTGTGTACTAATTTTTATTTCCAGTATTGTATTTCTTTGTGATATAATGCCTTCCCTTTCTTTTATTTCTTATGCAAAATATGTGCTACGCTTTTTCTAACAAGGGACACATTTGGATGCTCGGAACCATACAAAGCATGCTTGGAATAACAGGCAATCATAAACAGAACGGAGGTGTGCATCGTTTTGATTAAAAATGTTGCATTGTACCTCAAGTATCATTTTAACAGAGAGGAACAAAGTAACAAGATATCAATACCTTCGGAAGTAAATTATATGTAATTTCTACATCTACATATATACTCCGCAATCCACCGTAAGGTGCATGGCAGAGGCTCCACTGTACCACTACTAGGCATTTCCTTTCCTATTCCACTCCCTAATAGAATGAGGAAAAAAAGATTGCTTATATGCCTCCGTACGAACCCTAATTTCTCTGATCATGTCTTTGTAATCACTACGTGAAATGTAAGTAGGCGGCAGAAAGATCGTACTGCACTCAGCATCAAATTCTGGCCCTCTAAATTTCCTCAACAGAAATTCATGAAAAGAACTTTTCTTTCTTCCAACAATCCTCAATTGAGTTGCCAGAGCATTTCTGTGACGCTCGCACATTGGTCGAACCTACCAGTAACAAACCTAGCTGTTCGCCTCTGAACTGCTTCTGTGTCTTCCTTTAAACTGAGCAATACTTAAGACGTGGTCGTACAAGTGTTTTATATGTGGTCTCCTTTACAGATGAAGTACATCTTCCCAAAATTCTCCCAATAACCCGAAATCGGCTGTCCGCCTTATAACTGTCTTTACATGTTCGTTCCATTTCATATAGCTCTGCAATGTTACACCTAGATATTTGAACGACATGACTGCATCAAGAAGCTCACTACTAATGCTGTATTCAAAGATTATGGGATTGTTTTTCCTACTCATGTGCATCACCTTATATTTTTCTACATTGAGAGCTGGCTGCCATTCTTCGCACCAACTAGAAATTTTTTCTGTCATCTTGTATGCTATTACAGTCAGTTAAAGATGACACCCTCCCATACACCACAGCATCATCGGCAAACAGCCACCAATTACAAGTTACTCTGTCCATCAGATCATTTATATAGATAGAAAATAGTAGCAGTCCTATCACACTCCCCTAGGGCACGCCTGACGATACACTCGTCTCTGATGAACACTCGCCGTCGAGAACAGCATACTGCGTTCTATTGCTTAGGAAGCCTTCCAGCCAGTCACAAATCTGTGAACCTATTCCATAAACTCGTATCTTCGTTAGCAGTCTTCAGTGTGGCACTGGGACGAATGCCTTTTTGAAGTAGATAAAAACACAATCTGCCTGTTGCCCTTCATCCATGGCTTGCAAGATGTCATGTAAGAAAAGAGCAAGCTGAGTTTCACATGAATGATGTTTCCTAAACCTGTGCTGATTCATAGAAAGAAGCTTTTCCATCTCAAGGAAATTCACTTTATTTGAATTGAGAATATGCTCCAAAATTCTACAGGAAACTGATGTCAATGATATTGGCCTGTAATATGTGGGTCAGTCCTCTTTCCTTTCTTATAAATGGGAGTCCCCTGCACTTTTTTCCAATCACTAGGAACTTTTGCATGGAATTAAAAATTTGCGATAAATGCAAGCTAAGTAAGGGACCAATGCTGCAGAATACTCTTTGTAAAATAGAGCTGGTATTTCATCTGGACCAGCAGACTTTCCGTTATTTAGCTTTCTGAGCTGCTTCTCTACACTGGAATACCTATTTCTATGTCCTATTTCAGTATTAGTACATTGATCAAATTATGGAACATTTGTGCAGTCCTCCTGCATGAAAGATTTCTTAAAGGTTAAATTTAGAACTTCAGCTTTCCGTTTGCTTTCTTCTATTACTGCCCCAGAATGATCAATGAGTGACTGGATAGTGTGCTTTGACCCGCTAATCGATTTTACATAGGACCAGAATTTTTTCGGGTTCTCAGAAAGATGTTTTGCTAAGGTATGGCTGTGGTAATTATTGTATGCTTCGCGCATCGATCTTTTTATAGACGCACGAATCTCTACTAACTTTTGCCTGTCAGCATTTGCGTGTTCTTTTTTGAACCGAGAGTGCAACAGCCTTTGCTTTCTCAGTAGTTTTCTAACATTATTATTATACCACTGTGGATCCATCCTTAATCAACTTTACAGGCACATAGTTCTGTAACCCTTTATGTACAATGCACTTAAATTTAGTCCACAGTTCCTGTACATCCATAGTCCCAGGACTAAATGATGCCCATTCATTTTCTAAGTGTGATCCCAACAAAAACACGCTTCTAGCCTTCTTGATTGGTTTATGAACTATGGTCACCGTTGAAGCTATGATGACATCATGATCACTAATTCCCTACACAGTCATCGTTAATAAGGTCATGCTTGTTTGGAGCTATAAGGTGTAAAATATTTCCATTGCACGTGTGTTGCTGGTTTAACTGCTCAAGACAGATTTCAGAGAATGTATCCAAAAGTAGCTCACAAGACTGCTTGTCTGTACCACCTGAAATGTAACTAGAGAGGTCCCAATCTATGCTCTTAATTTTGAAGTTCTCTGTGACTAATATTACATGGCCCAGATACCTACACACAACCTGGTGTAGAGTTTCTTTGAATGACTCTAAAACTGCTACAGCAGCACTGGGGGGGAGGGGGGGGCGATAAAAACACCCAACTATTAACTTTACTTCTTTAGACCTGTTATACGTGCCCAGATAACATCACAGTTACTTTCAACCTCGATCTCCGTAGAATCTTTGTCCACAGCGATGAACTCTCGTCCTCCAGTTGTGTTCGATCTATCTTTCTGATATACATTCCATGCCTTGCTAAATTTTTCTGAACTTGCCACATCATGATTTAGCCAGCTTTCGGTGCCTAAGACTATCTGAGCACAATAATTTCCATGCAAATTTGGGAACTTTGTTTCTAATACTTTGTAAGTTTGAGTCTAATATTTTGATAGTCTAAAGTTTTATCCTGAATTAGCTGTCTTAATGTTGACAGTCGAATGCTCATCAGAGTTAGTGCCTAGCCTAAGAAAACCCCATGTGCACTCCACAAGTACTCTGCTACCTGAGTAGCCGCTTCCTTAGTGTATTGCACACCTGATCTATCTAGGGGCATCCTACAATTCCCCAGCCAATAACCCCGATCCAGAAATCTGCAGCCATGACTGTCACAGAGTCTTCGATGACTCTGGTTCAGACCCTCCACTCGGCTCCAAACCAAAGGACCCCAATAAACACTGGGAACAATGTTACAAATCGACAGCTCTGCTTGCACCCTGCGTGCATGGGCAGCAGCCTTCACCATTTCTACCAGCCACCTGTAGGAACTGAGGATGTCATCAGAACCCAAGCGACAAGCATCACTGGCGCCGACGTGAGCCACGACTTGCAGTCGACCGCACCCCGCACCTTCGATAGCCGCCGGCAGGGCTGCCTCCACATCTCGGATGAGGCCCCCAGCTGACACACCAATTGCACATTGGAGTTCTCTCCGGATCTCAACGCTATCTTCCTAATGGGCTCCATCACGTGCCTAACATTGGAACTCCCAATACCTAATAATCCCCTACCCCTGTGCACCTGCTTGGATCCTGCTGAAGGAGTGACCACACATCCACTCGCAGGATGAACGGGCATGGATGGATGGCCAGCCTCCACATCGACCTTCCATCTCGAGCGATGCGACCGCCATTCAACCCGCCAGTCCCCTTGCGGAGAGGGCTGCTCGACCATGTCCATTACACCTGAAGGTGCCTCGGTGGCAGGGACAGAGGGCAAAGCATGAGACACCTAAGATGTCCCACTCGATGCACCAGCCTCCCCACCACCACTGCACCCCCAGACAGCAGCCTGAAGACAGCTGACTACAGCCCACAGCACGCTCAGCTGTTTTCGCGCACTGCAGCCAACTCCTCCTGTATCCGCAAACAGCAGGCACACATCCTATCCATCCTATCAATACAATTAACTGTAGAAAGTAGAAAACTAAATAATCATCTATTAACTAGTCTAGTACTTTAATAAAGGTGGCTGGCAGCTGACTGAACTGTGGTCAGTGGTAACTACACTGTGAAAACAACAAAACTGAGTCCAGCAGTTTACGAAATAAACAAGAAAATCTATGGAATACACTGATATCAAACGTGTGACTATATCAGCTTTCTTAAAGCAGAACACGAGATAAGGAAGTGACAATATGACAGATAAATCATGTAGCTTGCAGCAGACAAAAACTATACACACTGTGTTTAATGATATCACTGTATCATTACATAATCAATCAGCACCACCTAAATATCTCTATATAAAGTACTTATAATAGTACAAAACACATATATACATCAGTACCACACACTTGAAAGTGCTTATATTTGTCTTCAAAGTGCAGAAGTGTGGTTTTGATGAAGTGTTTAAAACAGAGTGGGAGAGAACCATGTGTATATCTCACTGAAGCCATGTTATCACATTCCAAATCACTTTTGCATTCATGCAGTCCAATATAAAAAGCCACAATAAGTTAGAGATAGTGCAGGAGAGACACTGAATTAAAATTTCTGCCATAGCCAGGAATCAAACTCAGGACCTGCTGCTTACTAGGCAGGTGCTATAACCACTAAGCCACCATGACCTACTGGATATCAGCACTGCTTGGACTGTGTTAAGGCACGCCTCCCTCTACAACTCAAACAACAGTTATGTTTCATGTTCCACTGTGTAAATACATATCAGTGTTGCTGAGGTTCTCCAACAGCGGAATAGCGCCCCAGCAACGAATGTTAATGGGAACAATCCTCAGACACAGGTGATGTATGTAAATATCAAATAATAAATCATTGCCCATAGATATATTTTGTGTCAATATATATCAGAAATATTAAAGAGAAGGAGAGGTATTGAATTAAAATTTGTGCCATAGATTGGATTCAAACCCAACACCTCCCCCCCCCCCCCCCAACCCAACCTTACACTCGCCAACGTTCGTCTTCTTCGCCCTGCTTCTTTGCCTTTAAACAAAACTTTTTCTGAAGTTAAATGGAACTTCTCCTTGGTTAATATAATTGGTGCCAATTTGTTCATTGTTATCCTTTCACCCCCCCCCCTCCTCCCGCAGAGTCTTCTCAGCAGACTGTCCACACTCTGAGCTCATCTTCACATGATTTATAATCATATTATAATCCCCAGGTATCAAACTTTGTTTTGTGTCCTGCGCCTGTTGTCTCTTCACCTAGTTCAGCTTATCGTAGCCGTGGGCACTGCAGTCACCAGAGACATACAATGGCCTTCTCTACATAGTCATAAAAAAGGCAAATGCACCAGTACCAGAATGCATTATAAAATAAATTTGGCTCTTCAACCATTGTCCCTAATGTGAAGGTAGTAAATTAAAGGTTCCATGTAAACAATAAAAATAAATGATACTTGACAAATGAAATCATATTGGAAAGCTAGCGACCATAAATTCGTTAAAGATGCTGCCATAAAGCTATTCCTTCATGTATGTGTTCCTCTTTGTTTGTACTGTGTGTATCACTTCATTAGAATTCCCCAGTTTCAAGTTCTCTTCAACTTATCTACTGATTTTGCTCTTCAAAATATCTCAAAATTTGTTATGTCAGGATAAGTCAGGAGCTCTTCCTAACGTCTGTTGAGACCGAGAAATTTAAATAAAATCCCAAATCATTATGGTAGTGAGTGAAAAAAAAAAGAGTTTGTACGAATGATTTGTATTTTGGGTATTTCTGGATGTTATTTTGTTATTCCATCATATATTCTACGTAATTCTTCAAATTTGCATTTTTGTACATGATTGTAAAGTAAGCATGCTGGCCAATAATCCATGCAAAGCTGCTGTTTCTTGTTCCTGGAAGAAAATGCCAGTCTGCCCAGAGGCTATCTCTAATTGTTATTGCCCTCTCAGCAGTCTTGTTGATTGTAAGTAATTTTTCCCTAGTCCATTTCCAGACCTGAAATTTATTTCTGCATGTAAGTGAGTGTGCCAATGTGTCTACAACCTCGCAATATCTTGTGGAGTTTTTCACCTGTAGGGACCTTATCATTTACAATGTCACAACAGATGTATGCCGTACATAATTGAAGTATAGAATTGTTAATATTGTTCCAAACATTCGTCCATTTAGTATGTGCATATTTCAGCTCTACAGGGTTCGGTCTGTGCCATCTCGTAAGATGGCCATAAATTTTGGCAGTGATGAGTTTTTGTCAAACATCTGGAATGTAGCTTCTTTTGAGGTAATTAGGCTGGATGTAGTCTACTTATGCATTTATGCTTGCAATGTCAACTGAGACAGAATTGCTGATGGGGGCTAGGCTGGTGAATAGTATCTGTGTAACTGTTTTATGAGGGGACTGCAGGATTTTGCCAGTGTGGTCCAGAAACATGGCTGTGATTGAAGTTGGACATTTTCAGGCCCAAACCTCCTACTTTCTGAGAGAGGGCTATAGTTAAATATATTACCTCTCCAGAAGAACCAATAATCCACAGAAAAAACCTTCTGGGCTATGTCTTTTAGTGGAGGTAACACCATTGCAATGTGGTATATTTTTTGAGTGCATAGCAATTAACCAATAGCACCCTCTGTAACCTTTTTAAATTTATACTTTTGTTGTCATGGAGCATGGCCCAGAATGTGTTGAGTTTATGATTCCAATAGGCAATGGCCATCTCCCGTGGGTTCGGCATTTAAATCATATCTACCGGTATACGTTGTAACCATGTCTGCATGTTCTCCATTCGTGATCCTATAAGTAAAATATTCGATTTGAATTAATTGAGTTTAGCACCAGATGCAGTGGTGTATGCCTGGCTTACTCCTTGTAAAGTTTCAATTTCAGCTGTTATGCTCATGATAAGATTGATATCATAAAAAAAAAAAAAAAAAAAAAAAAAAAAAAAAAAAAAAAAAGTTCAAATGTTTGTAGAGCTTATGGGACTTAACTACGGGGTCATCAGTCCCTAAACTTACAAACTACTTATGAACTAGCTAAGACTACAGACAGCACAAATATCCATGCCCAAGGGGGGATTCGAACCCCCGACCGTAGTGGCCGTGAAGACCGTGACTGAAGCGCCTCAGTCCCCTCAGCCACCATGGTCAGCATTGATATCATCAGCATACACATGACATACAGTTTTGATATCAAACATCTGTAAGCCGACTAGTCGCTGGAGTAGCTGTGACAGTAAAGGTTCGACAGCGAAGGCATAGAGTGTCATTGAGACATGGCAACCCTGCCTCACGGATTGCTTGATTGGAACTGGAGTACTTATTTGACCATTGATTTTGATTCTGGAGTACATTCCTGAAAGGCATTTACAGATGAGCTGTATGAAATGATCACTAAACCCCATTTGTCACATAACTGTCTGTAGAAATAAGTGGGTTTACATGATCAAAAGCCTTGTCAAAGTCTAACAACATCTGTGTTACATTGCAATGGCACTGCTATGATAAGGATATAATGTCCCTGTATTCACTTAGTGCATTAATCATATACCTCCCAGGAGTCACACTCATTTGGTAAGGGCCAAGTAGCCAAGTACCTTGGGGAGCACAGGTTTCAATTGATTGGAAATCTGTCAAAGATGTGATTTTTTTTTTCTTTTTTAGAAATAGGATGACTGGCCGGTCCATAAACTGTGATAGTGGCTGTACTTCTCCCAGCAGTTCGTTGTACATTTTTGTTCCAAAAACAAGCATATAATTCAATAAGTAGACTGTCTAAACCAGCTGATTTCTTTTTAGGCTATTCTTTAATTGCCAGATATAATTATTCCTCTGTAATATTGGGTAGAAGGTTGCCATTGTCATCCACAGTCACCATGGGTTTGATAGAGAATATTTGGAGTTCCCCACTTCGGGGTCTGTTTCTAGGTCAGTGTAAAAGTCCATAAATATTGCACCACATGGTTTTTTATTTCCATTTGTTGTTCATCTCCATTTCCCCATTCATCTTTAAACTTATGGCTTAACTTTTGTTTGCCCCTATTGGCTTCCCTGAGGAGATGATAGATATATCATTGTATGTTCTTCACTAAGGTTGTGAACATGTTCGAACTTTTTGTCCTTCCAGAGATTGCTGCATGAAGGCTGTAAATTTGGCTTTAGTGCATTTTATTCAGGAGCTGTTGATGATTAGACAATTAGGTTCATTGTAGAGTTCATGGAGCATAAAAAGTAGTACTCTATGGTCCTTTGCTACAGTTTGCTTTCATGCGGGCATATTACACAATATATTTTTTGATCTGTGGTTTTGTGAGCTGCAGCCACCGCATTATGTGAGTTGGATATCCGACTAGTCATCAAAAGCATCTAATCCACATAGTTCTGATCTGCTGCCGAAGTTCTTGATCTCCCAGAAGTGAGATGTTCAGTTGCCACATGACCCTCCCCACGAATGTTGGTTGTTTTCTATAGTGAATGGTTATATGAAAGGCATCATGATCTGAGAAATTAATCTCCATATTTCACAATCCATGACATTCTGCAGAAAGCCATGTCTGACATACGATCTGTCTAGTCTGCTGGTTGTGCTACTGGTAATGTAAGTGTATCCTTGGAGGTGCTGACGAATGTGACACCAAGTATCTACTAACCCAAGTTCATTAGTTTATCATAAGAGCTCCTCACAAAAGTTGAAATTTGGACACTGATCTTTGGGACAGAGAACACAATTAAAATCACCTCCTAAAATTACAGGCTGTCAGGCATCTGGTATTAACGTGACTATTTCGTCGCGGAACAAGGAGCTGCTTGTGTGTTCGCCACTGGACCCAGTAGGTGTGTATATATTTACAATATGTGAATCCCATACTTTAACAGTTATTCTTCTTCCAGACTCAAGTATAGCTTGTGTTTTACATGGTATACCATGTCTGAATAAAACTGCCATTCGATCCTCACTACTGGTGTTTAAAATTGCGTCATATCCACATATGCCTGATATATTCATTGTGATTACCTCTTGTATTAACACTATTTAATGTTTTCAGCATATAAGTAGGCTTTTAAACATTGGAACTTAACATAAAAAATAATCCTATTGATGTTGAGGATGGCAATTTTATATGTCTGCATCATTTGTTGGTGTAATATTCAAGTGTAGCAGACTGCTAACCCCACGCCATGATAAATTTAGGCACACTCCCCGTTGTCACCCCACACAGTCCAAGAGGCCCCAGGAGGCAGTTCTTCAACCTCCAACGGGTCTTCAACAATTGAGGCTGGTTACTTGTCTGTATCCATCTGGGCATCATCTTTTGGTTTCAAATGGTACCACTTCCAACTTCAGTGGTGCCAGGTATTTCACTGGGGGGTTTTCTTAAAAGTTTTTTTGTACATAGTAGTTTTCTCTCTACTTTCTGTATCTCTTTGGCACTCTGTTTACAGGTATTTTGTTTGCGTTCTCCCAGTTTGTGCTTTGAACTGTCGTTCTCAGTACTTCGCAGATGCCCTGACAAAGTGGCTCTAAGAGAATAAGTATTGCTCTTGCCTTGACTGGAGGCCATCATAAGCAGAGGAGTCAGATCACTGTTCAGGGGAGCAATCACAGAAGGTTGTGGCATAGAAAAAGACCTGTCTTTGGGGGTCTGACAGGATTTGCAACATCTGTCAAGGCCTGTTGTGTAGGATGCAAGGCAGGGGTCACAACATCAGTAGGCTGTGGGGACCTCTTTTCCAGTTCATTTATCTCAGCTGTGACATGCTTTCCTTGGTCATCCGTATTCACGTCTGCACTGAGTGGCAGGGTTTGATCGCCACGTGTGTATGCAGCATATCTGGTGGGCAGCACAGTCATTGCTCCATGCCTATGTGCCTCACTGTCCGGTAGCTGCCCCACCCACTGCTGTAACCATTTACTGCTGACGTGGCTGGAAGAGTTGCATGCCATGCAGTCTGTGGCTGTCTGTGATACATCACAATGCCACAATAGCTGCAGACACTTATATACAATGGGAAGTGCTTGGGGAAGTCAACTTTTAATTGTTTCACACCATTCAACACCTTAAATTTCCGTGTGTTTCGACCACCATTCAGCAACTTTGTTAATAACTGTCTCATACAGTAATATCATGGCATTAATTTTGTCAGCCGTCACTTTGTATGGCAATTCAAATATTACAATTGTCCAAATTTCAAAGCTTGTATGTGCAATAGTAACATCTTCTATATTGCCATCACTGTATTTCAATTTCTTGTTCCCACCACAAGATTCCACAATTTTGTCACATAATTCAGCATTTATCGTTTTAACTATCGAAATATGCATTCCCATAATGTTCTCAAAATCAAGTTGAAATTCCTGTGATACAAATCTTCTATTTCAAATAACTTGGGTCTTGCACAATTACAATCAAAAGTGATTTTCAAAGAAGCTTGTCTATTTAAATGTGCCATCATTGTATCATTCTATAAATGTCAACACACATAGTAATTGCTGCTATGCCACAAATAATACCATGACGTACCACGATGAGGCACAGCAGACTGCAGTGCCACACGATCACTCAGCACCACTGACCCAGACAAATTGTAACTTATTGGATAAGGTGACTATATGGACTTTCGTGAGGTACGTGGAAAGAGACATGCCTTAAGACCGTGTTGTCGCCATATTCATTAAGTCATAGTGCCTTGGTGGTTATAGTGCCCAGCTAATTGACAGGAGGTCCTGTGTTCTAATCCCAGCCATAGAATAAATTTTAATTCAATGCCTCTCCTTCACTTTATTACCTATGATAAATACTGAGACAAATTATGTTTCTGGGAAATAATTTATTATTTGATATTCACAATAAGTTAATTACATTTTCAGATGTCATACCCTGGCTTTAGCCAAGCATATTGCAACATAGGCTCATACATCATGTATTTCTGTGGAATTTCCATTACATTTCTGAATTATTATGTCATATAATACATCCGTGAACACGTAATCCTTGGGGCCAGTGTCATTTCCATATTCAGTATGTCGCAACTTGGTCTTTAACATTTGGACCACATGTGTAGCATTAATTCTCTTCATGATATCACTGCACTGTACACAGTTTACACCGTAACTCACTTGAGAACACTCCAAGAAACAAATACGTACAGGAACTGTACCATTCATGCAGCTGGAGCACTGGTTAGTGCAGCTACACTATGCCATAATCTAGCGGCACTAGTAGACAAGTGAGGCATTTGGCATGGAAATGACGTACACCACTGTTTTGTTTATGATTTCTTGTTATAAGCATGGTTTCATGTGGTTCTGAGTATTCAAGGTCAAAGGTGTCCCTTGTAAGAGTCATATTCCAGGTATTATTCTTTATTTACAAAAATACAGCATAATAGGTGTATGGTGATACTGAATGACCTCTTAATTGTGATATGGAATCCTTATGGTATATGCTTTACCAGAAAAACATTTTGGTGCAAAATAATGTTATGCAACTTTTGTATGGAAAAATTTGCACTGTATTCCCCACAGAGGTAGATACTCTTTACCTGCTAAAACTGATAATGAGTTAGGTATCTCTAAAGTTACTTTCCCTGATTAATGAGTAGTGACTGAATGGCTGTACTTACCTCTTTTGCACTGAGATCATCACAGTCTTCTGCACTGAGATCATCACAGAGGTCAATGACAGGTGGGATATCAGCTGATGCGATTCTGTTCTGGTCCTGAACTAGTTTGCCTTTGTGTGGTGTGTCTAGCTTCTTCTTGCACTTCTTTGCACTGGTACCTTTTTTCGTGTTCTCAGGATGCTTCTTCTTCTTGCTCTGCTGGTTCTGTCCTGTCTTGTGAATCCTACAATTTTTCAAACAAAGAAACTGTTTAATTTCATCTGAAAGTAGAGAGAAGAATAAAATTCTGGTATATTAGTGTTTATCTGGTGAGTTGAAATGATCATAATCTATTACAGGAATGAGCAGTCAACACAAATTTCCTGACATGTCTGAATAACAGACACTATTTGTTGACATTAATGGCTTTAAATTAATTCAGCATCTTGGCTATTGGAGGGCAGTGACTTAAATTCAAGGCTGAGTTAAAAGTATGTACCACATGAGGACTGGAACCAGCATTTCCTGCTTTGGGTCAGGAATCACCTTTATCATTGGGCTCTTCATACATGCTTCTTCTGGTCAAATTCTCAGTATATTGTACAGCCCCTATCCATTATTTCCACTTGTTTACTGTGTTATCTGTATTCCTAAAAAGTATAGGACTTATTTCTGCATCCTCACTGAAATTGTCATTTGCCTGTTTGAGACAAACATACAATTACAGATTGAGTGTCTCTTCCTTCAAATGTGTCTGAAAGAACAGACATAATTGGTTGTCATTAGCAGCTATAAATGTATGAAGCAGAAATATTTCAACATCTTGGCTGTTACATAACATATAATTTAATTCAATAGAGATAAAGCTGTGAGAAAGTGGAAATAATGGACAGGGACACTACAGTTTTAGTGTGTTAAAGGTTGAGAAATTTGAGGAGCATGAAAGGCATATCCAAATAGGCTAACAGTTAAGGAGACAATTGGATCGAATTGGGAAATCTGGGTCCAAGTCTCAGTTGTCTAAGTTGATTATTTCATGATGTCCAAGATTATATCCAAGCAATCAATGCCCTCTGTTTAGTCAAGATATGCAAGAAATTTCTTTTCTTTCTAATTCTGTTCACCTCCTCATTACTTATGCTTTCTGCATCTTATAATCTCCACGATTCATCTGTAGGACCACATTTCAAAAGATTCCAACATATTTCTGCCTTAACTCATTATTGACTCCAATCCAACACTAAACTCCAGATAAATGTTTTAAAAAATGAATACCTAACATCTAAATTAACATTGGATGTCAGCAAAATTTGATTTTTCAGAAATTCTTTTCTTCCCACCATCAATCTGTGTTTTATGTCTTCTTTAATTCACCCATCAGAAGTTTCTTTGCTACCTAAATAAAGAAACACATCTACTAATTATATTGTTCCAATACTTAATCTACTTCCTTTAGCATCATCTGATTTTCTTAGACTACTTTCCATTACACTTGATTTGCTGTTGTTAATGTTGATGATATACCCTTTTTTCAAGACACTGTCCATTCTGTTGAGCCCAGAGATAACAAGAGACAGATAAAGAAAGAAATTACATGGATGTTGGTTTGCTGATGTTATTCACAGATGAAGAGGCATTCACAAGAAATGGTAGCATAGATATCTCCATCAAACCAACTATGGACTGAATAACAGAATAAGAACACATAAAACTCTTTTACTATATTGCCATGAGTCTTCCAACAGCACGCGTGGTGCAGTAGTGCATCACAGATCGCTTTGCTTGTGGTCCCAAGTTCAAATCCCGCCACGGGCATAAAAAATTTGTTTGTTTGTATTTACTATTTCTAGAATGTTCTACAAGTTCTTTTATGTTTGATGTACTAGTAATTTTAGAAAACACTTTCTGTGTATAAATATTGTGGACCACCTAGAGTTTTCAGCGTGACAATATTTTTCATTTTTATGACATTCTCTCTATGCCAAATTAACTACCATAAAGTCTGTTGCTGCTTATAAGTGAAAATGGGCAAAAGCAAATAATAATACTTATTATTACAATATGAGATACAAATCACAATATTTTAACTCCCCTACTTACCCACAAAGTTTCATCAAGATCATTTATTTTCATCTGGAAATGTTGCCTTTTAAAAATCAATGGAAGCAAATTAAGTCATAGGAGAGATCACAACATTCCATGATGTTGTAGAAACTACAAAGGCACTAAAATAGACATAGGCCAAAAATATATACAAAGAAATTATGGAAGTTTGACAGAGGCAGTTTGACAGTGAGGTCCCAAAAAGACAAAGATCACATGCAAGATCTCTGGATTTCTGGAATAAGCAATGAATCAATGCAGCAGGCTTCAGATGGAAGAAGAAAGCAAAAAAAGCTTGGAATCAGATATTGAAAATGTACTTCTTAGTTTAAGACTAAAGGGCCAACAACTTGTAAATGTTACAGTATCTGAACAGTATTATAAGCCAAGTCATCAGACATGTAGGATAGAGCAGTTAAGTTGAAATGTAGGAATTAACAAGCAAATGGCAGGAATGAAGTGCATTTTCAGAACAACTTTGGAGTATGTGATAAAATGATAACATATTTTCAAACATCAAGGGAAAATTTACTTACTGATGCCTCTGTACGGAAGTGTGAGCATTCACCTCCACCAACGGAGTGTCAACAGTGATCTGTTGATTGAGTAAAGGTATCAAATCTGCACCTGCAGCTTGTGGTATTCTACATCTGATGTCAGAGTCCACCGCCACCATCTGCAGCATGAGCACACACACTTAGCACTTACACCCACTATGAAATGTAGCATGCCAGCTCAATTGCACTTACCATCTATTCAAATTTTGAACATTGACACATTTTGAGAAAGCATTGTCAATTGATCCACTTCTTTCCTAAGACATATATGATTGTTAGTTTTTCCTAAGAACAAGTAAATGTGAGAAAGCAACTCCAGATTGTTGAAAATCAATGTTTTTGGTCATATATTTTTAACTTCATGCCAATCAATATTTCATTAGTGCAAAGAAAGAAACTCGTCTTTTTCAAAATACTAATCATATTTGTAGCTGCAGACCTTCAGAAGACAAATTTTACATGACACTAATCACGCAATTAATAAAATATACAATCTTTAATAATTGTGATACTGTATTCAGGATAGCCTTAAATTTTGATGCTACTAACGACCCAATGACTGCAATTCTAATGAAGGACTCTTGACATTGTCTAGAGACAAAAATTGATGACAAAGGGCATAGTTCTCTTAAGATGAAACTACCCACTGCCATAAAGTAGTACAACTATCTGGGCGATAGTAGAAGTACTGATAATCTTTTCAACAGCATCATGCCAAGATTTACCATAGTGATATAATTCCTAGATGGACATTTGTGCATACCCTTTAATAGATAACATTTACGGCCCCAAGGCTCACTGTGATATCAACATGTGAAGCAAATAAGCACCAGGCCACAGATGCACACTTGTGCTTCTAACAGCCAACTGAGTGAGTCTGAAAGGGTACAATTTCAGTGATGAAATGGTGTTTTTAACAAATTGCCACAAAAGTTGAACATGCTACATTAGTTGAGCAATAAAGCAGGTTGAAGATGTCTCATAAACATTCTGACACCCATAGATGAGGGTCTGCAAATCAAAATAACACAGACATCTGCCAAGATCGTCATATTTCAAGGATATCAATGGGAGATTGGGACATCTGCCACAGCCAGATAAGCAGGGATTGTGAACCCAAAAGTGTCAATGCAAATTGTTGCCAACTAGTTACTAGCAGTGAGGCTGTAGCCATGCACACTCCTAAGCCCATTTTTCACTCACCCCACAGCACCAAATTAAATGTCTTGATTGGTGCCAGCAGGTGATAAATTGGAAGGTGGAATGGTGGATCATGGTCTTCAGCTATGAAATTAGATTGTTCCTGCAACCAAGTGAAATTCATTTGCACACATAGCATAGAATTTATGACCACAGTCTTGTAGAGTGCATTTATCCAAGACATTCTGCTCAACAACATGCATTATGGTCTGCGATCAGCTAGGCTATAATTTTCATTCATTTTAGTGTTTGTGGAGGGAATGCGAACAAGTGCTTGGTACATGCTAAATGTTGCAAGACCATTTCATTTTACCAATCATACAACAGGAAGGTGTTGTGTAGTTCCAGCAGGATAATACCTGCCAATAGACTGCATGTGAAACTTAACATGCTCTGCAAGACATGCAGCAACTTCCCTGGCCAGCACATAGCACAGTCTCTGGACTTGTCTCTAATCAAACACATGTGGGGTATGATGGGATGATAAATTTCATGTGGGACTCGTTAACCCACAATAATTGCATAACTATGTGAACAGGTCAAGTACACATGGCATAAGGTATCCCAAGATGGGTTTTGCCATCTTTATGATTGAATGGATGCAGGAACACTGTCTGCATTGCCACCTGTGGAGGCAACATACCATACTAATATGGTTGTTTCAGTTGGATTGACACCTACTACATTAGTACCAAATGAGGTTTCTGTCTGTAAAAGTAATAATTTCATACAGTGTTTGAACAATAAATCTTGAGTGAAATGGAAAACTCTAAAGTGTGTAATAATTTTTATTTCCACCAGTGTATTTCTGTGACACACTTTTCATTTTTTTTTTTTTTTTTTTTTTTTTTTTTTTTTTTTTTTTTTTTTTTTTTTTTTGTAGAATTTGTGATAACACTCTTCTGATAGTAATATTGCATGTGTTTTTCTTTATTTACAAAAAATACGGTATAATAGGTGTATTGTGATACTGAATGACCTCTTAATTGTCATACGGAATTCTCATGGTATATGTCTTACCAGAAAACTTTATGACTGAAAACCATGTTTCCTACTTTTGCATAAAAATTATTCACATTGTATCGACTACAGAGGAAGATACTCTATAGCTTCTAACACTGATAATGAGTTAGATATCTCTAAAGCTATTTGCCCTGATTATTGATTAGTGACTGAATGGCTGTATTTACCTCTTCTGTGCTGAGTTCACCACAGAGGTCAATAATAGGAGGGGTATCAACTGATGCAATTCTTTTCCGGTCCTGGACTGGTTTGCCCTGTTGTGGTATGTCTAGCTTCTTCTTGCACTTCTTTGCACCAGTACCTTTGTTTGTGTTCTCAAGATGGTTCTTCTTCCGGTTCTGCTGGTTCTGTTCTGTCTTGACAATCCTACAATGTTTTCAAACAAATGAACAGTTTAGTTGCAACTGAAAAGTGAGAGAAGAATAAAATTTGGGTACATTGGTGTTCATCTGGTTAGTTAGAATGATAATAATCTACCACAGGAATGAGGCACACATTGGGGAATCATCACCTATAAATATGGTGTCTATAATAGACACCATTTGTTGACATTAATGCCTTTAAATAAATTTAGCATATTGGCTGTTGGGGGTGCAGTGCATTAAATTCTAGATGGAGTTAAAAATATCTATCACATCAGGACTGGAACCGGCATTACCTGCTTTGGGTCAGGAATCACCTTAACCATTCATACACACTTCATCTGCTCAAACTCTCAGCTTATTGTACACTATGATTCTAGTGCCCCTATCTATATTTCCACTTGTTTACTGCTTTATATGTATTCCCACAAGGTATTGGACTCATGTCTGCATTCTTACCAATTTGCCTGTTTGTGGCAGACATGAAATTACAGATTGAGTGTCTCTTCCTTCAAATATGTCTGATAGACCAGTCATTATTGGATCTTCATTAACAGCCATAATTTTATGAAGCAGAAATATTTCAACATCTGGGCTGTTACGTAGCATTTAATTCAATCCAATAGAGATGAAGCTGTAAGCATGTGGAAATAATGAACATGGACACTACGGTTTTAATATTAAAGGTTGAGAAATTTGGGGAGGATTAGAGGCATATCCAGATAGGCTAACAGTTAAGGAGACAGTTGGCCCAAATTTGGAAATCTGGGTCTTGGTCCCTGTCCAGCATAAATTTACAACTCCATAATTTAATAATTTTAGTGCCCTGCAACAGCTGAGTTGCTGAAACATTCCTGGTCTGTAATTATACAGGGCAATTTTTTCCACTGTGTACAAACTCTAGGGTTTGATCAATTAGATGATACAGAACAGAAAATTTGTGTCTTGATGCTTACAGAAAGATACACATAAAAGATCACTAGTTTACTTAGCATTCTGCCACTATGGCCTGTCTTGGAAATGGAAACACACACTATTTCTGAGTAAGGCTATAATGGCCAAGAGCTAAGTAAACTTGTATCTTTTATGGGTGTCTTTCTGTGTGAATTATCAAGATGTCTTTGAGGTGATTATCAACCTATCCTTTCCAGCAAACTGTTGAATCATTCCTGGAATGTTCTGTATCATGCAGCCATATTTACAGAATGCATGGTTTCCTCTTGCACTGTGGTACTGTTTATCCTACATCAGACCCAAGTGCCATGTCCTGCCATAGTAACTGGAATGTTATGTCAAATTTATTTCTCTTACTTGGTGGAAGGAAACCTCTGCATAATACCAGGAAGTTAGCCTACCAGTAAAGCGTAAGCCATATGAGCATTCTCCATGACAAATTTTACTACCCATATCAATTACAGTGTGTGCAGGACTTACTAGCAACAGACTTCCTACATTGGGAGCAGTTTTTGTCACTGGTTTATTCACCAGTCAACCATGATTCCAAAATTTGTGTCATCTATTCATCTTCCATAACAGCCATTTGTGGAGCAGCATGCAGAAGCCCCATGATATAGTGACAGAATCAGCAACATCAGACCAACCTGAATATGTGACTAACCATAATTTAGAAGCAGCTTCCTTCCATATCTTCTAACTGACTAGAATTATTGACTTTTCTTGTGAGTGACTTTATGTCCCCTGCTGGGTGAAGTGTCACTGATGATTCTAAGGACTATGTGGCTGCTACGTAATGGTGCTCCAGTCCACTTCGCCATATCATCTGGATGCATCTCAATCATATCTTCCCTCGTCTATGGATAAGACATAGAGATTCAGTAGCATGCCTGCACTTTCACTTGAGCTAAAACCATGTTATTTCTGGTAGTTGGGTCATCTAAAAAGAGCCCATTCCGGATGTGGAGAAACTGGGGTAGTGTATTCCTGCTGCCTTTATCATTGTTTGAATGCAGCCTGGCAGATGTGAACCTTTGAGACAGAACATGCTATGGTACATACATGCAGCCATTGAAAACCATTTCTAACACATAACTGTTGCTGCACTGCACAATGCATATTAGACTACAGTCACTGTACATTATGGATCAATATAGCCAAATTGCTGCTAGTATAAAATGAAATGAAATTATAAATATTGCTAGAAAAGTAACTAACAGCCGTAGTATCAACTACCCGTAAGGGAGAAAGACATACTGTATCAGTTGTTCACACAGATCGCAACCACAGATTCATAAAATTGGTATCTCAATTGAATAATGCAAATTTTAGGAACATTCAAACATTGAAACATTAGATTAGATTAGTGCAAGTTCCATAGATCATGAATACATTTTGTAATGATGTGGAATGTGTCATAACATTGACATCTTTAAACTGAAATTAATAATTCATGATTAGATAACAGTACTGTGGTAATGCATGGTGCGTATGTTTCAACAGCGTGCTGTCCGTTAACAGGACTGGCTGGGCTATCACGCTGCACCCTTCCGGCCACACGGCCATTTAAGAGAGGCGCTGCAGCCACTTCAACTCAGAATGATTCTCGCCAGTGTATACTAACAAGTGTGTGCCTTATGACTGTACTGACAGCAGGGACGGGAGTGGTAACAGTTCGTAGTGTACATCCTCGGACTCGGATGAGACAACTCAAGACCTTGGTGTTATTTCCAGCTTACATAGCATGCATAGGTGTGTTATTAGTTATAACATAGTTGGTGACAAGTGTGGTAATTGGCTTGGTGTGTGCTCCATCATGGACAATGGTGGAAAACAAGGGATTGGGACCAGCAAACTTTCAGCTGCTTCAGTGGGGCCAAATTCTCCAGCAATCTCTACAGACTGTGTTTGAGTCCATTCAACAGTTAACGATGATCGTGTCAGGTTAGGCGGAACATTTTGATTCCCTTGTGTCACAGTTGCCGTCAGCTTCTCTGCCAGCAATTGATTCCAGTTCTGTGTCTACTGCTACGGCATTCCCGCCTCCTTTCTCTAGTTTTTATGATTCTTTAGAAGACTGGGACTCTTATGGAACAGGCTGCGCCAACATTTCCTTGTGTTTGGAGTACTTGACCCAGGTTTTTATCAGGCTTTATTTCTCTCATGAGTCTCCCCTCACATCTATCAAATTTTGTGTCAACTTGCCCCCCCCCCCCCCTGCAGGATTTTGACATTGTGCAGTATCGCTCCCTGTATATCTAGTAAAGCCAACCAATGCCCTTGAACAGTGCAAGGAGTCCCTTCACCAGTTCTTTATTAGACACAATTTCTTCAGGTCTGGTTGTCCAAAATGTTCTGTGCCTTTGACTCTCCAATGCAATGCATTCGAAGATTAGATGTGATGCAGTTTCATACCGTCATCACAGATCCTACATTTAGGGTCCTCTTCTGTTATTCCCATTGTATGTAGGTGTTTTTTGAAATTCCCATGGCCTGTCAGCTAGTGATGGGACAACCGACTGTTTTTAACAACCGATTGGTCAATCGGTTGTTTTTTCGTTCAGTCGGTTTTTTCAGTCGAATGAAACAACCGAATGAAAATAGTCTCTGTGGCCGTATGAATGTTTTCACTCGCTGGCGGGGTTTGAGTGGTTTCAGTCGATGCGAAACAATCGAATGAAACCAGTCGCTATCGGTTGCAGCCGCTATATGAATGTTTTCACTCATTCAGTGGGTTTAAGTGGTTTCAGTCGATGCGCGACCACCGAATGAAACAAGTTTCTGCCCTTTATATGAATGTTTTCGGCATTGAGTGGTTTCATTTGATGTGATACAACCGACTGGAAAAAGTCACTGTCAGTTTCTGCAGTTATATGGATGTTTTTATTAATGCACCGACTTTGTATGACTTTATTTGCTTACTCCTTCAGTCTTTTCGGGTAGAAATGAACCGTGATTCAGCATGAAACTTTCTTAGAGACAAATCTTATAAATATAGCAGTGTGTCCGTGTGTGTTTTTATCGCATGCAAATCTACAGTTTTGTTCCAATCTTGATGAAATTTTGCACACTTGACCTTCAAAGCAAGAGGAAAGTCACTGTCTACATCAAATTTCATTCGGTGCATGGCGGAGGGTACTTTACATACTGACTTCGACAAAAACCACAATTTGACTGCGATCTTGATGAAATTTTGCACACTTGACCTTTAAAACAAGACGAAGGTAATTGTGTATGATTAATTTCGTAGGTGCATGACAGAGGGTACTTTACCTACTAACTTCTATAAATTACGTTTGGATTCGAATTTTAATGATATAGTCTATTTCACTCTTCACCTTCAAAGAAAGAGAATGGTCACCGTATACATGTACTTTAGTTTGATGCATGACAGAAGGTATTCCAGACTTTGACGCCAATATAGAGTTTCTTTCCGATCTTGATGAAATGTTGAACATTTGACTTTCAAAACAAGTGGCAGTTCACTGTTCATCTAAGATTTTGTATGGTACATGGCGGAGGAATGGAATAAACCTCCACACCGTTTCACTGATAACCACAGAAATATCTGTGACAAGAGTTCAAATGTTCAAATATTTGTAAATCTATCGGACCAAACTGCGTGGTCATCAGTCCGTAGCTTACAAACTACTTAAACTAAGGTAAACTAACCTAAGGACAACACATACACCCATGCCCCAGGGAGGACTCGAACCTCCGACGTCGAGCAACCGCGCCCTCCGCAGCGAAGTGCCTTAGACCGCTCGGCTACTCCACCGCTGCGTGACAAGAGTGAATAATTATGAAACTTGAGATGGATGTTTTCATATACTGTTGACGAATACAGACACGCTGGAGAAAATTTACAGCAGTGATAAATGTTGTATGTCTTCTCGTACACCTTCAAATTAGATGAAATTAACAAAAATATTTTTATACAAAATACTTTAATGAAGGCTTTTTTTACAATACCTAATGTTTTAGTGATCTTAGAATTTGGATCTAGCAAGTATGCTTAAAGTTAACATACTTAACTCTGTCCTGCTAGAACCTTAGATATGTATGAACAAGAAACCGCAAACCGCACATTTCTACCTGTTCCCACTTCGGAGATACGGAATGCGAGATTAAACTTGTAGTGATCATTTTGGAACACCCTGTAGTTTCCACTCTTCTTTATTGAGACAGTAAGAAAGCGACAACAAACGGCGATGGCACGCCCCGCCCGCCGGACACTGTTGTGTGGAGTTGGGCGCGCGCCTTCTGGCGCTGGCAACGTACTGTGTCAATTTTTTCATTCGGTTGGTCCCATCGACTGATTTAACTCAAAAGAAAAGGAATGAGTGGTCCAACCGACTGTGTCGATTTTTTCATTCAGTTGATCCCAACGACTGGTTTCACTCAAAAGAACGAATGAATAGTCCAACCGACTGAATCGGTTGTTTCATTCGGTTGGTCCCACCGACTGGTTTCACTCAGAAGAATGAATGAATAATTCAACCGATACGAGAAACTACAACCGAATGATCGATTTTTTCCCAACAACCGAATGAATCGATTGTTTTCATTTGATTGTTCCCATCACTACTGTCAGCAATCCAACCATGAGTCTAATCTCTCTCCTGTTCAGGCCCAGGATTGCAGAGCTTCTTTTAAAACATGGCTTTGGCATCATTACCTTGCCATGTTTTTGTTGATGGACTTTGGTCCAATATTGTACATGCTGTCTTCTGAGCCAGTTACGTAGCTCCAATTTGATCATTGCCTCGGTGATTGTCAGGACAGGTTCCAGGCCAATAAATGGAGACTCTGCCCCCATCCTGGCTAATATGTCGGCATGTTCATTGCCACTGATCCCCGAGTGGCCAGGGACCCACAATAGGTTTACTCTATTGCTTTCCCCTAGCTCCACCAGAACCCTGTGACATTCTGCAACAATTTTAGACCTTGTTGCAGGAGCTGACAGTGATCTCAGGGCTGCCTGGCTGGCTGAATAGATATAGATGCTACGATCTTCGTAGCACCTACGCAAATTCTCCTCCACACATGCCCTGATGGCAGTGATTTTAGCCTGGAATACTGAGGCCAGTTTCCCTAGAGAGATGATGCCCTCCAGTCTCGGCTGCGCCCCGTATACCCCGGCCTCAACGCCCTGGTCTGATTTCGACCCGTCAGTGAACCAGATAATATCCCCCGTACGGTGTCAAACTATTTTCTCCCACTGCTCCCTACTTCCAATTGTTATATTGAAAGGCTTGTTGAAGCAGTCTGGGGTTATAATATAGTCGGCTGGCATTTCCCCAACCTTTCCTATATTTGCCTCACTCACTATTTTAGTGTGTGATTCTGGATATCCCAAAGAGTTCCAGTTGTTACCAGTTTTGAGTCTGTAGGCACCAGCTGCTGCCTCCATCTTGACCCAAAGGTGTAATGGGGGCATATGCAGCATGGTTTCCATCCCAGCAGTTGGTGTGCTGCTAATTCTGCCTGTTATGGCTAAGCAGGCTAGTCTCTGCACCTTACCAAGCTCCTTAGCAGCCCCTGCAGGAACCAGCTGCTTTGTCGTTTGATGAGATGTGTCGCTTGTTGTCAGTACATTACTGCCTGTGTACACATGTTATTGTGGCATGGGTTGAATTTTATCAGTCGCATAAGAAACTGACTCAGTCCTGTCGGGCACGGGCCGCAGAGCTGCATGGTCTTAGCCATCATTGTATGTTCATTACTCCGATCCACAAGGAATCATATGCGGATGATATGGTTTGAGGCGCAATTCTCAGGCTTACTCCAGATAAGGAAGTTCGCCAAAATGCCTTACAATTGGAAAATCCAAACTTGATGGATGTTCTAAACATTGTGCAATCTTTTGAGGTCTCACGGACTGCAGGGGATGGTGCACCCTCATCCCCATTAATCGCAATCAAAATACAAAGAGGTACCAGCCACTTCCGGCAAGTAAGGTTAGCACATTATTGGCCTTATGCCAAAGCTGGCAGCCAGAGATGGACGAGGCATCCCCCATGGATGTAGCATGGGTGCATTTGGCACCCCTGGAGATTACACTGTGAAGGGGGAGGAATGTGGTAATGGACGGCGCATATCTTTGAACGGCTGCTGTGCAGTACTGGCTGGGCTATCGCACTGCACCCTGCCAGTTGTATGGCCGTTTACGAGAGGCACCGCCCAGCTGCGGTTGCTTCGACTCAGTATGATTCTCGCCAGTGCGTACTAATGAGTGTTTGCTTTATGACTGTATTAATGGCAGGGACGGGAGTAGTAACTGTTCATAGTATACGTCCTTGGGCCTGGATGAGACAAATCAAGACTTTGGTGTTATTCGCGGCTTACATAGCGTGCGTAGGTGTGTTATTAGTTATAACAAGTACATTTACTTTTGATATGTTGGGTGTTTTAGTCTGCAGTCCAAAGGCTGGTTTGATGCAGCTTTTCACATAACCAAACACAGTGCAAGCCTCTTCATCTCTTAATAAAAATAGCAATTTGCATCATTTGAACATGCTTACTATATTCATCTGTTGGTCTCCCTCTACAACTTTTACTCCACACCCTTCCATCCAATGCTAAGGTGATGATTTCTTGATGTCCAAGAATGTGTCCCACCAATTGATCACCTTTTTTTTAGTCAAGATATGCTAGAAGTTTCTTTTCTCCAGTTCTGTTCAGCACTTCCTCATTACTTATGCATTCTACTCATCGAAGCTTCAGCATTTATTTGTAGGAGCATATTTCAAAAGCTTCCAACAACTTTCTGTATTAACTCCTATACAATTCTACACTCAAGATAAATGCTTTTACAAATGACTACCTAACATCTAAATTAAAATTGTATGTCAACAAATTTCAATTTTTCAGAAATGCTTTTCTTCCCATAGCCATTCTGTATTTTACTACCCAAAGAAAAAAAAAATCATCTACTACTTCTATTGTCTCATTGCTTAGTCCAATTCCTTTAGCCTCATGTGATATTATGCGACTACTTTCCATTAAACTTGATTCACACTTGTTAATGTTCATGATATACCCTCTTTTTGAGACACTGTCCATTCTGTTCTGTACAGAAGTACCAAGAGACAAATATAGGAAGCAAGTTGTAATACATGAAACTCATTTACTATATTTTTGTTTTAAGTCACTCCCTCTATGCGAAATTACCTATCATGAATGTTTTTGCTGCTTATAAGTGAAACTGGGCAAAAGCAAATAATAATATCAATTATTATTATATAAAATACATATCACAATATTTTGACTTCTGTACTTATCCAATAAGTTTCATCAAGATCATTTATTTCCACCTAGAAATGTTGCCTCTTAAAAAGTAATGGAAACAAATAATGTCATAGGAAAGCTCACAACAGTCCAAGATATGGTGGGAACGACAAAGGCCCTAAATAGTCACAGACAAGAAATATACACAAAGAAATTATGGATGTTTGACAGAGGCATTTCCAGAGTGGGGTCCCAAATTAGATGAAGATCAGATGGCAGATCTCTGGATTTCTGGAATAAGCAGCAGAACAAAGTCGCATGTTTCATCTGGAAGAAGACAGCAGAGAGGGATGTAAAGAGCCATTGAAAATTTACTTCTTAGTTCAATATTAAAGAGCCAACACCTTGTAAATGTTAAAGTAGCAGAACAATATTATAAGCCAAGTATGTGGACATGTATAATGGAGCAGTTAAGTTGAAATATGGGAATTCACTAACACGTGGCAGGTGCGAAGAGCATTGTCAAAAACACTTTAGAGTATCTGATGAAAATGATGACACATTTTAAACACATCAAAAGAAACTTTACTTACTGATGCCTCTGAATGGAAGTCTGACCATTCACCAACAGTAACTGGGGGTCAACAGTAATCTGCTCATTGGGTAATGGTATAAAATCCACACCTCGATCTTTTAGTAAACTGCATCTGATGTCAAAGTCCACTGCAACCGTCTGCAACATGAGCAAACACACATAGCACTTATGCACACTGTGAAATGGAGTGTGCCAGATCTATTGCACTTACCATCTATTCAGATTTTAAACATTGACACATTTTTGGAAAACATCATAAACTGATCCACATCTGTTCCTGGCTAAGACACACATTCTTTCTTAGTTTTTCCTCCAAATTGTTTCAAATCATTATTTTTCTTATTATATGCCACTCAGTAGGTATTAGTTAAAAAAATATTTTTTTCTTTTTTTCTTAAAATACTAATTATACAGTTGATGAAATATAGAATCCTTAAAAACTGTGACACTGCATAATGTACTGAGGATCATGTGTGGGTTTTGATGCTGACAATTACCCAAATGGTTTGAATTCTAATAAAGATTCTGCATGCATCCAATCGAAATTTGTTTGTCCATGCAATGTAGATCTGGTAAGTACAGTGTCGTAGAGGGCATTCTTCCAAGACAAAATGACCCTACACAAGATCACATATGGTCTGGAGTACTACAAGCTACAATTTTAATTCACTTTTGATGTTTGTGGAGGGAATGTGGACCATCTGTGCATGCAAGTGTGACATGCATCCTTCAGTCTCTCAAAATCACAAATAATTTATAATTTAAGAAGACAAAGTTTATATCCACAAACTAATCAAATATATATATATATATATATATATATATATATATATATATAAAATAGATGAAGATTACTTACCAGGCGAAGGAGCACAGGTAGTGATAGTAGCACAAATAAATAAAACACACACACAAATGCAAGTTTTCACAACCTAGCTGCTTCTTCAGGCAGAAGGGAAGGAGAGGGAAAAGAAAATGATGAGGGTTTTAAGGGAGTGGGTAAGGAGCCATTCATTAAAACCCACATCATTTCCTTTTCCCTCTCCTTCCCTTCTGCCTGAAGAAGCAGCTAGGCTGTGAAAGCTAGCGTCTGTGTGTGTGTGTGTGTGTGTGTGTGTGTGTGTGTGTGTGTGTGTGTTATTTATTTGTGCTCTATCACTACCTGTGCTCCTTCGTCTGGTAAGTAATCTTCATCTATTTTTTATATATATTTTTCCTGCTAGGAATTTTTCCTCTATAATATTCGTATCATAAGCTAATCAAATATGTTTATTAGTGTGCACTTTAAGCTTAATTTTTAAGGTTTCACGTTTCCTTGCATATTTCTTCATAAAATGCAAAAAGACCATGTAGCAGTGTTATAATTGTAGTTATGGTTTACACCTGGGCCAGGAAATCTAAATAATCTCACTTACTTGTTCTTTTTCCTTTGTTATACATTAATGGCAGTGTAGCCTTTCATTGTTTCACTTCTTTTTTTGTGTAAACAGCATAAATTATAATTGCTACTCCAGAAACTTTTCTCTTCCATGTTTGTTTGCATACAGTGATTTTAGGCTTAATTTTTAGATGTACAGGTTTAGAATTATTACTCAATTTGAAGTGCATTTACATCACTCTACTATTATTAGGCTATATACATATATTGTGTCCTTAATCATCTTCATTGTTCCCTCATACCTGTACTTAATTGAATTTTATCTTTATCATGTTCCTCATTACTGTAATCAACCATGAATGAAAAGTGTTTGAAATACCACAGGAAAGTTAGTTTAGGGGTTCTGTGCAGCTGTTGGGAGAAGTGGTTTTATTGGAGAGAATGTAATTGTGTGGAAACTGCAAATGCAAAAGAGACTCTTCAATTCTTTTGCAAGGTATTCAAGGGACAGGGAAATAGCAGAACAGGAAGGGAATATTAGAACCCTTCAGGCTGAATTGCATGGTGCTAGAGAGGGACTGATGAGGTTAAGGGAAGAGAAGGGCGAAGCGAAGTGGTAGCAAGGAACAGGGCCCAGAGAAAGTGAGCAGTGTCTGACAGTTTCATCATTGGCACAACCAATAGATTTGCCTTATTACCACAGTTAAGCAAGAAAGACGCTCCAGTAGAAGTAGATATGATTAAGACACAACAGGTTTTTATTCGGAAACAAACTGTTTCAAAAAAAGTAGAAAGTAAGAGGAAAGTTCTATTGCTGGGTATTAGCCACAAAAGAGGTGTGAGGCATATTCTAGAGGAAAAATCAGGTGACAGGTACCAGGTCACTTAACTTTTTCAAGCCCAGTGGTTATCTTAGCCAAATTGTAGAGCATATAGGTGCTTTGTACAAAGGATTCACAAAGCAGGATTATATTGTGAAAGTGTGTGGAATGGGAAACAGTTCTGATAAGGACCATGGCTACAATCCTGAGAATGGCCTGCTTGCAACAGCATCTGCAACAAGCCATACTAATGACAGGCTAGTGCCTGCCTTCATGCATGTTAGATCAGCTGTTTAAGGAGGATACTTGTTCAGGCATAGGTTTGGATTCTGCTGATGCTATTAGTAGGTTGGATTTTACTAGGCATCTCAACAGGAAAGGAATAGCTATTTCTTTAGGGGGGCACTCAATTCATGGGAGTATCTCTTTTTTTAAGGATAAGATCAGTGTCCAGTTAAAATCTCGGATGGGCAGGTACTAAAACTGTTAAAATACCCGAAGATTTTCATAAAAGTACTGTGAAAAAAAGTTCGTATATTTCATCAAAAGATTGGAGGATTAAATAATAAAATATATGAGCTTCTGGTTTGTTTATAACATATAGAAAATGAGTGTGTAATAGATGTACTATGCCTGTCTGAGCATCACATTGTTACTGATATGAAAAAGGTTGACGTCAATGGATACAAACTTTCAACACATGCAAGTAGCGATAATAAGGAGAGAGGAGGAACTGACATTTAAGCCAATACTTATCACTGTATAAAAAATTTAGAAACAAAAAAGTTTTGAGTTGAGCAACATATAGAAGCATGTGCATGTGAGCTTAAACTGAATGATGGCACTTCAATAATCATAAGAATCTATAGGTCCCTATCAGGTAATTTTCAGATTTCTCTGAAAAACTTAGGTGCCTTGTTGTGTTATCTGTCAGATAGAAAGAGTGTAATAGGAAAAATGACCTTGAAGTATTACTTGGTTCTTTCAATTTGACATCCATTATTCATTTCCTACTCGGGTAATAAAGGACAGTAGCATACCAATAGATAACTTTTTATAGACCATGATAAGTTTAAAAAGATAAATGCCTATGCTGTTGAAATTGGTCTTTCTGATCAAGGTGCATTGATAATTACAGTACATGACAGAGCCCTATACAACAAGTTAAAACTGTTTCTCCAAGAAAGTAGTTAAGTATAAGTGTAAGAAACCCTGTAAAAACCAGGACTAACTGATGGTGCAAAATATCATATTATAACACATGCAAATTACAATTGTAAGCAATATCTGAATAAAATATGTTATCATGTATATATTGAGTATAACATCAAACCTGTTCTCTTAATTATTTTGAGCTGTGTGTTATAAAACTACTGTGCTACATAAAGAGAAGTTACTAAATAGTCCAAAGGCATGTGTATTATGTCTGAGTTAATACCTCTGATAATAAAATTAAAACAATTTTGAATATAATTGAAAGGGACACACAGCAACCAAGAGCACAGGGAGACTGTACTACCATTAAAATGAATGCAAATTTACTAACCAAAAAGTTAGAAGATGAAAATACTTTTAATAATAATTTTTTAAATGTCATGGAGAAAATAGAATCTAAATGTTCAATAGGAGAGACAAAGCTGTTAATGGAAGAGGCCAAATCTATGCAATATTATAGAATTCAAATTCCACCCACCTCTCCCACTGAAATTAAGAAAATAATAAACTCACTCAAAAGTAAAAGTTCATATGGAAATTATGACATTTCCAGCAGAGTACTAAAGGCTTATTTCCAACAGATAATGAGGATTCTCAGCCACTTCTGTAATAGCTCTCTGAAGCAGGTTATTTTTCCAGACAGACTAAAATAGGCTATTGTTTAACAATTGCTTAAAAAAAAAAGAGAGATGTCCAATGTTAGCAAGTACTGCCCAGTCTCACTTCTGACAGCTTTATCTAAAGTTCTTGAGAAAGTAATGTATTCAAGAGTAACTTCTCATGTTTGTAAAAATTAGGTGCTAGGAAAATGATAGTTTGTTATTCAGCAAGGCTTTTCAGCAGAAAATTCTTTATATGCTTTCACTGATGAAATATTAAATGCTCGGAATAACTGAACATAACCGATTGGAATTTTTTGCAATCCCTCAAAGGCTTTAAATCATGGAATTCTTCTAATTAAGCACTGTGATATGGACTGTTAGTTAAGTCCCATAAGCTATACAAACATACAAACAAAACACTGTGATATTTGTGGGGCAGTGCACAAATGATTTAATTCATACCTAACTGGAAGAGTGTAGAGAGTTGAAATAAGTGGTTCAGGTAAACTGCAAAAATCAGTTGATTCCTCAAACTGGAAAGCTATCAAGAATGGGGTCCAGAGGGTTTGGTCTTAGGTCCTTTCTGTTCTTGATATATATTAATGATTCGTCATTTTATATTCACTGATGTTAAAAGTATAGTACCCATATACCACAAACAACATTAACTGATAAAATTGTAATTTATGTCTCTCTGAAAATTATTATGTGGTTCTCCACAAATTGAATCTTTTTAAACATTGATAAAACACAGTATATACAATTCCATAATGGCAGGACACCATCAATAAATATAGTCTGTGAACTGAAGTCTGTAATTAAGAGAGAATATTCAAAATGCAAGACTCATTAACCTTAACTCCTGTAAAACTATGTGAACAGATAGAATGGAATGATTACCCATAAAAAGTATTGGCCATCTGTGTGATCAAATGTATGTCAATAACTGTACCTACATTCCCACCCATGGAAGCTAAATCACATGCTAATGCAGATGTTTCACCATGGACTGACACCATGTGGCTTAGTAACCCCTGTAAATGTTATAATTTCATATGCTCCATATGCATTGTTTCAACAATAAATCTTGAGTGAAATGGAAAGCACTGATGGGGTGTACTAATTTTTATTTTCAGCAATGTATTTCTGTGAGACATCATGTTTCTTTTCTTTTCATTTGTGATCTAGAATTTAAGCTAAACTTTTTCTAGAAGTCATATTGCATGTGTTATTCTTTATTTGAGTGAATACAGCACAACAGGTCTATTGTGATATGGAATTAACCCTTTACCAGAAAAATTTTATCATCCAAAACAAAGTTACTATTCTTGCATTAAATTATTCACACTGTATCTACCACAGTGGCAGATATTCTATATCTGCTAATACTAGTAATGAGTTAAGTATCTCTAAAGCTACTTTCCCAGATTATTGAGTAGTGACTCAATTGCTGTACTTACCTCTTCTGCTCTGAGATCATCACAGAGGTCAATAATGGGTGGGATATCTGCTGATGCAATTCTGTTCTGATCCTGGAATGGTTTGCCTTGGTGTGGTACATCCAGCTTCTTCCTGCAGTTTTTTGAGCTGGAACCTTTGAGTGTGTTCTCAGAATGCTTGACAAGCCTACAATTTTTCAAACAAAGAAACTGTTTAGTTTCAACTGAAAAGAGAGAGGAATAAAACTCTGGTATATTGGTGTTTATCCGGTGAGTTAGAATGATCACAATCTGCCACAGGAATGAGGTACAATAATAATATCAAACATGTACAAATGAACTGACAACCTTGATTGAATTTAACAGCTGTAAATGTATTCAAATTCTTGCTTTTGGAGGGCATTGAATTAAATTCAAGTTGGAGTTGAAAATAAGTGCCACACCAGACTGGAACCAGCATTTCCTGCTTTGGGTCGGCAGCTGCCTTAAACATGATGCTATCCATACTCACTTGTCCTGCTCAAATTATCATCTTACTGCACACTATGCTTGTAGTGCCCCTATCCATTATTTCCATAGGTTAACTGCTTTATCTGTATTCCCACAAAGTATTGGACTTATTTGCACAATCACACAGAAAATGTCATTTGCTTTTTTTGTGGCAACCATGCAATTATAGATATGTGTCTGAATGAACAGACGTTATTAGTTGTCATTAACAGCCATAAATCTAAGAAGGTAAAAAAAATCAGTATTTCATCTTTTACATGGCATTTAATTTAATTCAGTTGAAATAAAGCTGTGAGCAAGTGGAAATAATTGACAGGGGACAGTTCAATTTTAGTGTGTTCAAGACTGACAATTTTGAGCAGGATGACAAATGTGTACAGCAGCTGAGATGACAGGCATCTTATCCGTATGGCTGTAACGGATCATGTAGCCATGTCTCGATCCCTGAGTCAACAGATTGGGATGTTTACAAGACAACAACCATCTGCACGAACAGTTCGACAATGTTTGCAGCAGCATGGACTTTCACCTTGGAGACAATGGCTGCATTTCCCTTGATGCTGCATCACAGACAGGAGCACCTGGGATGGTGTATGCAACGATGAATGTGGGTGCACGAATGGCAAAATCTCATTTTTTTGGGATGAATCCAGGTTCTGTATACAGCATCATGATGGTCGCATCCGTGTTTGGCAACATCGTGGTGAACGCACATTGTAAGCATATATTTGTCATCGCAATATAGCTGTATCACCTGGTGTGATGGTATGAGGTGCCATTGGTTACATGTCTCGGTCACCTCTTGTTGGCATCGACGGCATTTTTGAACAGTGGCCGTTACATTACAGATGTGTTATGACCCGTGGCTCTACCCTTCATTTGATCCCTGCAAAACCCTACATTTCAGCTGGATAATGCACGACCGCATGTTGCAGGTTCTGTGCGGGCCTTTCAGGATACGGAAAATGTTCGACTGCTCCCTGGCCAGCACATTCTCCAGATCTCTCACCAATTGAAAACGTCTGGTCAATGGTGGCCGAGCAACTGGCTCATCACAATACACCAGTCACTACTCTTGAAGAAATTTGGTATTGTGTTGAAGCTTCAAGGGCATTTGTACCTGTCCACACCATCCAAGCTCTGTTTGACTCAATGCCCAAGCATATCAAGGCCGTTATTACGGCCAGAGATGGTTGTTCTGGGTACTGATATCTCAGGAACTGTGTGCCCAAATTGTGCAAAAATGTAATCACATGTCAGTTCTAGTACAATATATTTGTCCAATGAATACCCATTTATCCTCTGCATTTCTTCTTGGTGTAGCAATTTTAATGTCCAGTAGTGTAGTTTTAAAAAATTTGTCCATATTAGCATTTAATTTACATTTCCTATGTTGTGTGTTGTGGTTCTCAGTCCAAAGACCAATTTTATGCTGCTTTCCACATTACCCTATCCTTTGCAAGCTTCCTCAACTTTCAATAACAACAGTAATCTACATCTGTTTGAACCTGCTACCTGTATTAATCTCTTGGTCTCCCTCTGTGATTTTTACCACATTCACTTTTCTCTAATCCTGTATGGACAATTCCTTGCTGTCTCAGACTGCATCCCACCAATTTATCACTTCTTTTAGTCAAGATATGCAACATATTTCTTTTCTTCCCAATGCTGTTCAGTACCTCCTTATTAATTACACAATCTAGCCATTTAATTTCAGCATGTCACTCCCACACACACACACACACACACACACACACACACACACACAAATAAAAAATAAATAAAAAAAAATCTTACAGAAAGGAATTCATAATGTTTATATTATTAGTGGATGTCAACAAATTTCAATTTTTCTGAAATGCTTTCCTTCCCATAACCATTCTGCATTTTATCTCATATTTACTTTGGCCATCAGATGCTATTTTGCTACCCAAATAAGAAAATTCATAAACTACTTCTGTTGTCTCATTGCCTGATCTAATTCCTTCAACACTGCTTGATTTTCTTAGATTACATTCCACCACTCTTGTTTTGCTCTTGCTAATGTTCATATTATACCCTTGTTTCTACACACTGTCCAATCCATCCAATTTATTTTCCAGGACCTTTGTTCTCTCTGACAGAAATTCATTGTCAGAATCAAATGGCAATTTTTTTATATTTTCTCCCTGAATTTTAATTCACTCTCCAAATTTCTCTTCATTTTCCTATACAGGTTGCTCAATGTACAGACAAGATAGCTTTCAGTAAAGGCTGCAACCCTTTTACTCTATTCCCAACCACTGCATTTCATGCCCTTCAGCACACATGACCTTCAGAATTTCAGACAGTTTATCCCAGTCAACATTGTCAAAAGCTTTTTCCAAATCAATAAAACCTAAATACAATAGTTTGTCTTTCCATAACGCCTCCCCTAAGATAATGTGAGTATTGCCTCATGTGTTCCTAAATTTCTCCTAAACCCAAACTGATCTTCCCTGAGGTCAGATTCTATCAGTTTTTCCATTTGTCTGCAAATAATTTGTGTTAAAACTATTACCACACATTTCAGAAGTGATACATCAACTGGCATGCACACTCACATGCAAATATTTAAAAATCAACCATTAAATCTACAAGTAAACTGATGACTTGCCAATGGGAAAAATTGTGTGTTGGTATTAAGCTGAAATATTTATAATTAATTTAGAATATAATTTCCTACATTCTGACCACTCACAATAACTCACAATAACTATAGATATTTACAAAACATGGAGATTACTTTGGCTGTAACCATGCAAACATTCTGCAATTCAGAAATGACAATGTGATAGCAACAGAAAATGCTACATCATATGTAAATGGCATTATGATATAAATTAACAGAAATAATTTTCGTAGTATAAATCAGTTATTCAATACAATCTCAGATAAGTGACAATATAAACTTCTTACACATGACACAGACAATAATAAATATTAAAACACATTATAAGTAAATGGGAAACATTCCAGCAAACACAACACTTCTAGAAACTACTGAGCTGACAAATTGGCAACATTTCAGTTTTTTATTAACAGAATATTTCAACTACCATACTCCATAGAGAAATTTAATAAAGAAATACAAGTAATAAAATTACTGCAGACTTGCATTTGCCTTCTAGCCAATCCTGTGTAGCTATTTTACACTTCCTGTCAATCTTATTTCTTAGTTGTCCATACTCCATTTTGCCTGATTCACTTACTGCATTTTTATAATTATTCTCTCCTTTCATCAATTACATTTAGTATTTCCTGTGATATCCAAGATTTTTGTAGGTCTTGTCTTTGTACCTATTTTTTCCTCTGCTGCCTTCACTATTTCATCCCTCATTGCTACCCATTCCTCTTCTACTGTTTTATTTTCCTCAGTTTCTGTCAACTGTTGCCTAAAGCTTCCTCTGATATTCTCAAGAGCTTCAATTTATTCAGGTCCCGAATCCTTATTTTCCTATCTTTCTGCAGTTATTTCATTCTCATTGTAATAAGGTGTCAATAAAGGTAGCTCCCTCCCCTTTTTTTCTATAAAGGAGACAGCAAAGGCACTTATAGACTTTGTCAGATAATTAAAAAAGGTGTGTTTGTTATGATGCTTTCAGATATATTGCTGTGTCTTCCATCGGAATGTGTGGTACAGTATCACAGATCACTGTGCTTGTGATACCCAGCTCAAATCCCGTCATGGTTAGAAAAAAATTTATTTGTTTGTATTTATTATTTCTAGAATGTTCTACATGTTTCTTATGTTTGATGTACATGTAAGTTCCAGTAAATTCTTTCCATTTATAAATAGTGGAGCACTCCAAGCAGGAGTGAGTGTATGCTTGTGTTGGCAATAAATGTGTTCTAAGTGTAAAGTGTTGTGCTCTATTAATGACAAGCCTTCGGATTCCGGACAACCAGCAGTTTTCAACGTTACACTTTCTGGTGGAGGCGCCGGGTATCCTGCAATACATCTGCATCATCATGGCTCTGATAAGGCAGCGTAAGAGCTGCCACTTACATGGACAAGAAGGTCTGAAGGTCCATGTCATCAAAAGACCCATGGATGCCAAAACAGCAGTAAGACAGCTGCACATCCGACACCATCGGTGTCCTTAGGAGATGCTGGACAGGATCCAAATAAATGGCTCAAAGGACTGGACCGAGTCGCCAATTAATGGGTGGGATCACATTATGTGCTTGGCAAATGTATATTTCTACCTGGATGGGATGGCCCTGCAGTGGTCTGTAAATAACGAGGACAAGCTCGATAGCTGGGAAAATAGCAGACAGAACTTAAGAAGACGTTTGGAGACCACCAGTGGCAAGTCCGTTTATCAGAAGAGCAACTGAAGAACAGGGTACCACGACATGGTGAGTCAACTCAGTCATATATACAGAGTGTTTTGGCCCTATTTCAAGTAGTTAACATGGATATGATGAAGGCCGATAAAGTTTCACACCTGATGAAGGGCATTGCGGAAGACATGTATCAAGCTCTTCTGTTAAAAGACATTTAGACGACCAAAGAGTTTATCCAATGGTGCCAGAAAATTGAAGAGATGCAACAGAGGAGGGTTGGACGAAAAAAGTACGACAGACTTCCAAATGTAGTTCCTATTTGGCGGTTATGTGATTGGTGCAGTGCTTGTACAAATTAAGGAAGACGCTGAAAAGGTGATAGCCTATGCATCAGGAGTTCTCTCAAAATCCAAGATAAACTACTCTACAACTGAGAAGAAATGTCTTGCCGTTATCTGAGCTATCAACAAGTTCCGGGCGTCTTTATTTGATAAACCATTCACCATCATAACAGACCACCATTCTTTATGTTGGTTGACCAATTTGAAGGATCCATCAGGTTGACTAGCAAGATGTCTTCTACATGTTTGATGTACTTGTAAGTTCCAGAAAATTATTTCTATGTATAAATAGTGGAGCCTCCACGCAGGAGGCAGTCTGTACTGAGTGTACACTTGTGTCAGCAATAAACGTGCTCCAAATGTAATGTGTTGTGCTTTATTAATGACCAGCCTTCAAATTGCGGACCACCTATAGTTTTCAACATGACAATATTCTAAGCTCCTCTTATATTTTGCATTATACTATGAAAAATTTTCTACTTTTGAATAAGTCAATCCTGTTGCAAGCAGATCACTTTAATATTCATTTTTTGATTAAAATGTCATACAAAAAGGGATATAAATTCAGGGTGTCTTCACTTGGGTCATATCAGTTACGTACTCGTATTAGTTCAAAAATGAGTAGGAGGTTTTCGGAATTTTATTTGTAAAATACAGATTGGAAAAATGAACAGGACACACTGGGGTATCATTTTAAAATGTTGTGTATTCTATAAGATAGTCTACAGTTTATATAAAAATGTTTGAAAGCAAGTTAAATAAATTTCATTTCCTCTTTTGCACAACTTAGTCCACATACAGAAATCAGTGCAACCACTCCTAAACATAACAGCTCATGCCAGAGTTTGGTGACACATAGCTGTTCCAAATAATAGTTGCAATTGCCTTCTACATTACTCGTGAGTGTTGTTGTTAATGAGAGTTAATGAGGCATGGGGTAATATCAGTGTAGTGTCAGGGTGGCCATAACATATTGTATTTATAAAGTAAAATGACGTTACAGAAAATTAATGCTATTATGTACTTATACACTAAATGTTCTTGAGTTTATTGCATTTTGTTGTTGTCCATTTGTCATTATAGCAGGGATATTTGAGGTGAATGAATCCAGAATGTGGTGACTGTCATATATATGGTCATCATGGTATGTGGAAATTGTGCTTGGTCCAGGAAATGTGTTCAGATAACCAATAGGTAAGGCTACCACTTGCAAAAAGCAGGTAATCTGGATTCTGGTCCTGGTCCGGCACAAATTATTGTATGTCTTCATTTGGTGGTACCACTATACCTAGTATACTGGTAGAAATTCCCTATAGAAATTTTGGTTTAAAATGTTCAGACTACTGTATTTTGTCACCATGCAGGTATAGAATGTAGCAAGGTTGTGACACTGATTCCCCTATTGTGACCTCATCTGTGAGAATGTCAGTTGTCTTCATCCCTATACTCCAGGTGAAGGAAGAGGCACTCTACTTCATTACACATAGTGATCTTCAGTACATCATTATTGGTACCCTGTAAAGGAACTGTTAAATCAGTTTTTATTGATAGTTCTAAAAATACTTAAAGCTTCACCTAATTTGATATACAAGGATATTTCATCACAACTATTGTGCTTCTTTGCCTTCACCACATACAAGTCTGTTCTTCGATCTACAATGTAACACGTGGATGACCACGAAAGAAGTATTGTCAACCCATAGAAAAGAACCATATGGCCAACAGGTGTATTGTAGAACTTAATTTGGTTGTTTTGAAAATGCTGGAAGTAAGTGGTAATAATGCTTAAGTTAATACATAAACACCTATCCTTGAAAGGTTGGAGTTGCTAAATATTGCAGCACATTTTCCCCATACCCTGGTATATTCTTACATGGTGCTGCAAGGGTTTCTTATTATCTCCTCCAAATTTCCTGCCTAAAGCCCAATCTTTTCAGATAAAATGTTTTGGCCAACAAGTGCTGTGGTAACAGACATGACTGGCTCCCATCCCAGTATAAGCAGTCCCCTTGTTTCCTTCCCCCCTAAGGTACTTGTAATTTACTCCTAGATGTCATTACTATTTTTTCATCCTGCTTCACAAAACATTTACGTCTCAAGTTGTGATGAAGTGATGAAGTTCTCTTGAACTGAACATTGACTCGTTATCCTACAAAACATGCACTGAAGTCCTACTGACAAGAAATTATTGTACTTTTGATGCACATAAAAGTATTCACACAACTTTGATCAGAATCGTGTAACTTATTGCTATGAAATCCCTGGATAAGGATTCTTCTCAGTGCAAGAACTTTTCTTATATGTAACTACATTAAATTTATAATTTTTTTTGTTTGCTATTAGAGACACCTCTCTCAAATTAGTCATTTAAATAATTTCCAGAAAGAATTTTATTCACCATAGCATAAAAAATAGAAGAGACCAAAAAATTTGGGGAAAATAAATTACAGTGTTAGTTTTTTCCAAACCTATTTCTTTTCTTTTCTTGCTTAATTTACAACAGTAAAGTGAGGGCAGCAAAGAAAGAATTTTATTCACCATAACATAAAAAATAGGAGAGGCCAAAATATTCGGGGAAAAAAATTACAGTGTTGGACTTTTCCAAGCCTATTTTTTTTCTTTTTTTGCTTAATTTACAAAAGTAAAGGGGGGGCAGCAAAATGAGAGCTACTAACAGGTGGCAGAAATTTGCAGCTGCAGAGTGTTGATCATATTGACACCAATGACTACTGCTACTTGGGTTCAGAGGTCATCCTCAGTTCCTTCAGGTGGCTGGCAGATTTGGCAAAGACAGCTAGCCTTGCTCACGGGGTAGAAGCAGAGCTTTCGATTTGCAGCATCATTCCCAGAACTGCAGTCCTCTTGTTTGGAGCTGTGTGGAAGGCTCAGATGATTCTGTGGTGACATTGGTGCAAATTTTGCAACGTCCGCTATTGGGCGAATAAATGTAGGATTGTCCTGAATAGGTCAGACATGCACTACATGGACTAATAGGGTATCAGAGTATGTGTGAAGTGCAGATGTTGGTTTTTTTGGGTTAGAGAAATCCCTCCACAGGCCCATTAAGACACTTACTGATTCCAGTTAATACAGCATTTAGCACTGTAGAACAGAGAAAGAAAAGATTAATATAGTAACAGTTAACTGTAGGAGTGTCTATGAAAAGATCCCAGAACTGCTCTCACTTTTAGATAGTCACAATGCCCATATAGTACTAGGGACAGAAAACTGGCTCAAACCAGATGTCAGTTGTAATAAAAATTGTAAGCTCAGACTGGAACATGTACTGCAAAGATAGGCTGAACATTGAGGGGGAAGGCATGTTTACAGCAGTAAAGTGAAGTTAGTACAGATTTGGAATGTGAACTAATTTGGCTGAAAGTCAGAGTCAAAAGTGGCACAAACATGTTCTTTGCAAGTTTTTATAGACCACCTGGCTCAGCAGCAGTAGTAGATCACCTGAGGGAAAGTTCAGAAAATATTTCCGATGGGTTTCCCAGTCATGTTATAGTTTTACATGGAGATTTTAATTTAGCAGCCATGGGCTGGGAGACAAACATGTTTATGACAGAATCGATCAACATGTTCAAACTGCTGTATTCCAACATTACCTCAAACAGTTAAATAGAGCCAACTCGTGGAGATAACATGTTAGACTTGCTGATGGCAAATAGACCTGAACTTTTCCATTCAGTTATTGTAAATCAGGGAATCAGTGATCATAAGGCCATTACAGCATCAATGAATACTGCTTTAAATAGAAATATCAAGTAAGGTAGGAAGATCTTATTTAGCAAAAGCAAAAAGGTCAAATTTCAGAGTACTTGACTGCTCAACATGATAGTTTCATCTCAGACACTGACTGTGTTGAGCAACTGTTGACAAAGTTCCCTTCACCGTATTCAAAACTGCATCTCACATTCCTGCCTATCAGTGTCTTTACAATCCATCATGCAATGCGGAACTTCCCATCCCCACCCTTACCTAACATCCTTCCCCCTCCACTCCTCACCTCACTCACAAACAAGATGCTTGTGGGGTGGACAGACATGGTGGTTGTGTGTGTATAGTTGTCTGAGTGATTGTTTTAATGTTTGTGTTCCTTTTTCTGATAAAGGCCATAGCTGAAAATTTAAGTTGTGTGAACATGATTGTTTATTTTTCATGCTTCTCAGCAGCTCTGTGAGCCTCTTTATGGTGAGTTGTTATGTATCCTCCATTATTGACATTTCAATCGGATTTTTCATTGTTACAATGGTAAGACATAGATTTTGGAACCATGTCTTAAAATGTAAGACATATCAATGGGCAGATAGAGAACATGATGATAAGTTATTGATTTTGAACTTTAAAAAAAGAAAAATAAACAAACAAAAATAAAATAAAATAAGTAAAATAAAAAATAAATACATATTGAAGAAAATGCAAAAAGGTAAAATAGTAAGGAGATAGAAACTGGATAAATTCAAGGAACCTGAAGCTGAAACAGTAAAGGTAATAAAGTAGAAGAAGAATTGGTCACTTTCATAGATGAATTCCACAGAGTCTCAAATAGGTGGAAAGATAAGGCATAGCGAAAGTCCTTACATAGCACAGGAGATACCAAACTTAATTGATGATAGGATAAAATGTAAAGATACAGAAAATGAAGGGAGAAAGAGTATAATTTGATGTCATGTCATCAGTATGGTCATTAGAGATAAAACTCACACTCAGATTTTTGGCTCAGTATGGGGAAGGAAATTAGCCATGTCATTTCAAAGGAACCATCTCAGCATTTGCTTGGAGTGATTTAGGGAAATCACAGAAAACCTAAATCTGGATATTCAGAGGTGCATTTGAACCACTGTAGACCACTGAGGTAAACAGGAAGTGCAATTTGGCTAATTAGGAGTGGACAAGAGACAAATGCTAGTCTGTAGTAAAATGTATAACAAGGGGAAGATAGAGACCACCTACAGAAAAATAAAACAGACATCTGGAAACAATAAAAGCACATGTATGGATATCTAGAGCAAAGACTGAAAATCAGTACTAAGCAAAGAAGGGAAAGTTGGAAGGTGTAGGGAATGTATAGAGGGGCTATAGAAAGGACATGAACTTGAAGACAGTATTGTGGAAAGGGAAGAGGGAGTAGATGTAGATGATATTGAAGGTACAATACTGTGAGAAGAATTTTATACAGTACTGAAAGATTTGAGATGAAACATGGCCACTGCAATATATTACATCCCTTTTGAACTATTGATGTCCTTGGGAGAGCCATCCATGGCAAATATATTTCACCTGATGTACAAGTTTTATCAGACAGTTGAAACACCCTCAAACTTCAAGAAGAATGTAATAATTCAAATTCCAAAGAAAGAAAATGTAGAGAAGTGTAATAATTAGATATTTGTTTAATAAGGCATGGTTCCAAAATAATAACACAATTTATTTAAGGAAGAATGGGAAAATGGTAGATTCTGACCTTGCAGAAGCGTAGTTTCAAGTTTGGAGAAATGTAGGAACACCTGAGGCAACAGACACCATACAATTTATCTTAGAAAATAGATTAAGGAAAGGTAATCATACATTTATAGCTTTTGTAGATCTGGAGAAAGCTTTTGACAATGCTGACTGGAATACACTCTTCAAAATTCTAAAGGCAGCATGGGTGAAACATAGGGAACAAATAGTTATATACAAATTGTACACCAGTTATAAGAGTCAAAGAGCATGAAATGAATGCAGTGGATAGGAAGTAAGTAAGACAGAGTTGAAACTTTTCCCTAATGTTATTCAAACTGTTAGTCGAGCAAGCTGTGAAGGAAAGAAAGGGGAAATCTGCAAATGGAATCAAAGTTCAGGGGAAGACATAAAAACTGTGCTATTTGCTGATATTATTATAATTGTGTCAGACACATCAAATGCCCTGGAAGAGGAATTAAATGGAATGAACAGTGTCGTGAAAGAGGGGGAGGTACAAGATGAACACCAACAACAGCAATGGGTCTAGTGGTTTGTAGCCAAATTAAATTAGATGGTGCTCACAAAACTAGTTTAGGAAATGAGACAATAAAGGTCACTGATGAGTATTGCCATTTGAGCAGTAAAATTATTTCTGATGGTCAGAATAGAGATGATATAAAATGCAAAATGTCAATGGCATAGAAATCATTTCTGCAGAATTTGTTAATATCAAATATTAATTTAGATGTTAGTAAATCTTTCTGAATGCATTATTTCTTTCTTTCTTTTGAGAGTAACCCTGTATTGGTTTGAAACATGTCAATAAACAATTCAGACAAGAAATTTGCTGCTAAAGAAGAATGTTGAAGATTAGATCACATGACTAATGAAGAAGTACTGAATAGAATTGGGAGAATGGAAATTTATGGATCATATCAACTACAGGAAGGCATTGTTTGGGAAGACACATTCTGAGATATCAGGAAATCATCAGCTTAGTATTGGAGGGAAGTATGGGAGGTTAAATTTGCAGAGGGAGACCAAGGAAAAATACAGTAAACAGAGTGAAATGGATGGGTGTTGCCATTGTTATTTAGAGATAAAGAGCATTGCACAGGATACAGTAGCATGCTGCACCAAAATAGTCTTCAGACTAAAGACCATAAGAACAATACATAAATCTCATTTATTATATTTCATTGTTTCAAAGTCTTTTTCTATAAACATAATATGCCAAAGTACTTATTGGAGTGTTTTATGCTCCATTAAAGTGAAACTGGGGAAAAGTGGTATTGCACTATTTTCACTTCTCTTATACCCATCTAATATCATCAAGATCCTTTACTGAAACCTGAGAATATTCTCTTGTTAGAAAGACTGGAATCCAAATGAAGGCAAAAGAGCAGTAACAGTAGATCAGAATATGGTGGAAAGGGCAAAGGCCTAAGATTGAATTAGGTGAAAGATACACATGAAGAAAAGATGAAAGATAAGCAAAGGCAGTTCTGGAGTAGAGTTCCATAAAATGATACAGGTCACAGGGCAGGGCTGGGATAAAAAGAGGAAGAACTTTGCAGGATTCATCTGGCAGGAGACACAGAGAGAGTCTGTGATGAAAAATACAATGAATTTAAAAAAAGAAAGAAAAAAACTTTACTTACTCTTTCCTCTGATGTTTTGCCTCTTTGTTCACTGATGTTGACTGAGAGTTGACAGTGATCTGCTCATTATGTAAAGGTATTGATGCTGTAGCTGCAGCTTGTTGTGTGGAAGCTGTCAGCCCTTTCTTAGAAGGCAGTGGCAGAAGTTTTGGGAATCGACTTCCCTGTTGTTGTGGTGTTCCACATCCCAGGACGTAGTCTGCTGGCAGTATCTGCACCAGGAGCACATGAACTTAGTAATGAGACACACTATGAAAAGGAGCACACCAGTTCTAGTGCACTCCCCATCTATTCAGATTTCATACATCAACAAATTGTAAGGAAATGACATGCATTTATCCACCAGCTATTCATGCCAAAGACAGAGCTATTTTAGAATATGTTGCTAAAAATTCCCTAATTCTCTACATACAAGTCATGTGGAGAAATGAACTTCAAAATTTTTCAAATTGATATTTTTAACCTCATGCCACACAGTGGTTTATTAGCTTTGATGGAAAAATCAAATTATGCAAAAAAGTAATTCTACAGTTGATTTATGTAAATCTTACATCAGCATGATGATATGTATTGGAAATGAAACATTGCAAAAGAGAATTGTCTTGAGGCTAAGTAGTTTTAAATAGATCCAACAACAATGATCATGACAACAGTCATTTCTGAATTGTGAATACCTATGGGTGCTATAAATTTAGTAGAAGAGTGCAAGGACTGAAGAAGTCCATTAATTAATCAGTGGCTTAAGAAACATGCACATAATTTCAGACTGTTTCAAAAAGAGTACAATAATTTACAAAGTATTCCATACTCATGATATTTTACATTGCAGTACATACTACATGGAAAATCCGAACAGTAAATGGTCACTCCTTACTATAATTATGAGACTCAACATAAGCTGTAAAGATTATATCAATACTTGGCAACTCAGGATTTGCAAACCTGACAGAAGATGAAGAGCAACACATATTAAAAACTTTGGTGGGCATTACAACTATCTCATTAGCTTTGGTTAAGCTAAATTTTTAACTCTAGTAGGAGTTTCAAACATTTGTTTCCCTTTTGTGCATTGCACAGCCAACAGGAAGTTTTAAATGAAAGAGTTTCAGACCTTTCAGTGAAATATGGGACCTATGACAAATAAAAGTAATCAACTGAAAATTGTAATCATCCAGACTTCAAAGATTATTTGAAACATTACCCACAAGTTAACATATTTTCTGAAACATTATCGGCACCTTTGTACTTTGCTCATTTTATTATGGAGAATTGCGTATTGAGTTTCCTGTCAGGTTTTCAGGTTTTTATGCTACTAACGATCCTAATAGAATGAATTCTAATAACAGAAGCTTGGCATTGTCATGAGGCATAGTATGCAATGGTGGCTTGAGCACAAGAGCATGTGAACACCCTTATTTGTGACAATTTGCATCTTTATTCATTATTTTTGTCTGAATGCTTTTGAACAAAACATAAATGTGATTGTCTAAAATATACAATACTTAAATTTACCACACTGGGCTAATTTGCTTCTCATCTAAATTCCAGGAAATGTGGCATCAGTGTCAGGAGCATAGCCCACCTGTGCTATTTGGAAGGAGCTTTTGCACATGGGCAACTGGCACGACATCACTGCCTTAGTGGTGCAATATGTACAAATTTTAGATACAAGGTGCACACATCATTGCAATGCTCAGCCGCAAAGTGGCAGCACAGCTTTGGTTGCAAGGAACATTATAACAGTATAGCTTGCTCTCCTTCTCAAACAGCAGCAGCTAACAGCTGTTGTTTCTTATGTATGGAGGATTTAACAAAAACATATCACCTTTGGTAAGATTTCTTACAGTTAAATGTGCATCAGTGACACATTGCTAATAAAAGTCCTCAGAAGATTCTAAAAAAAATTGTAAGAGTAGTTCACCATACCTCCCAAATGAACCACAGACATTGCCAAGGTAGGGTGGCTAGCGTGCTTTAACGATACAAATAGCTGTACCACAGGTGCGACCACAGCAGAGGGGTATTTGTGGACAGGTGAGACACATGTGTGGTTCCTGAAGGGGGGCAGCAGCCTTCTCAGTAGTTACAGGGGCAACAGTCTGGATGATTGACTGAGCTGGCCTTGTAACATCAGCTAACATGGCTTTGCTATTGAGTTATTGCGAACAGCTGAAAGCAAGGGGCAGTTAAAGTTATGAATTTTTCCAAAGACATGCAGCTCTACTGTATGACCGGATGATGGCATCCTCTCTGGTAAAATATTCTGGAGGTAAAACAGTCCCCCATTCAAATCTCTGGGTGGGGACTATGTAGAATGCATTTTTTATTTCTCTCGATGATGACATTCTCCTGAGTAGTCCCCACCCAGAGTTCCAAATGGTAGACTATGAGGGGGAATTCAACATTTTTGGGATTGGTGCTGCAATCTGGAAAGTAGAAGTAGTAGACCTTTGCACCGCTAGGTGGCAAGAGCTTGTGACTTCCTCCTTTTTGCCAGTTCCTTTGTCCGTGTCCTTACTAGCTTTGCTACTCAAGTACTGTGGGATAAATAAACTTCACAGGACACACGATAGTGTTGGAAACACAAGTACATAAAAAAAATTACAGTTTTTTACTTAGCTATGATTCTGTGGTCGGCTAGTGATATACTTCAGTCTGCAGTTATACTGCACCAGATCCTTGATGATAGTGGTAAAATGTGTTTCAGGAGCAGGAATAGAGCTTCGAAGTACGTAATCTTTATGAAGAACACTTTTACTTTCATAAACAATACTTACTTTACAGTTTGATGAAATACTTGGGAAACAAGGCCCTTGGAATAGATTATATTCTTTCTGAACTGCTGATATCATTAAGAGAGCCACTAATGAAGAAATTGTTCCACATGGTATGCAAGAAGAATGAGACAGGAGAAATACCCTCAGATCTCAAGATGAATATAGAAATTCCAATTCCAAAGAAAGCAAGTGCAGACAAATGTGAAAATTACAGAACTATCAGTTTAATAAATGGTTGCAAAATACTAATATGAATTATTTATGAACGAATGGAAAAACTGGTGGAATCCAACCTTGGAAAGTTCAGTTTGATTTTAGGAAAAATCTATGAACACTGGAGACAATACTCACATTATGATCTATCTTAGAAGGTAAGTTAAGGAAAGGCAAACCTACATTTTTAACATTTGTAGGTATGGAGAAATCTTTGGACAATGTTGACTGGAATACACTCTTTCAAATTCTGAAGGTAACAGGGTTAAAATATAGGGTGCTAAGAGTTGAATTAAAAAAGCAGAAAGCAATTATTAGGGTCAAAGGGCATGAAAGGGACACAGTGGTTGGGAAGGGAGTAAGACAGGTTTGTAGTCTTTCCCCAATGTTGTTCAATCTATACATCGAGCAGTGAAGGAATACAAAGACAATTCTGGAGATGAAATTAAAGTTCAAGAAAAAGAAATAAAAACTTTGCAGTTTGAAGGTGACATAGTAATTCTTTCAGAGACAATAAAGGATGTGGAATAGCAATTAAATGGAATGGACAATGTCTTGAAAGGAGGGTATAAGATGAACATTAACAAGAGTAAACCAAGGGTAGTGGAATGTAGTGTCAGAAAGTCAGGTGATGCTGAAGGAATTAGATTAGGCAATGAGACAATAAAAGTAGTGGACGAATTCTGTTATTTGTGTAGCAAAATAACTTATGATGGCCAAAGTAAAGAAGCTATAAACTGCAGAATGGCTATGAGAAGAAAAGTGTTTCTGAAGAAGTAAAATTTGTTGACATCAATTATTAAATGAAATGTTGGGAAGTCCTTTCTGAAATCATTTGTCTGGAGTATAGCATTGTATGGGAGTGAAATGTGTATGATAAGGAGTGCAGACAAAAAAGATGATAATAGCTTTTGAAATGAGGTGCTACAGATGAATGATGAAGATTAGATGGGTAGATCACATAAGTTTATGAGGAAGTTCTCATCAGAATTGGGGAGAAAAGGAGTTTCTTACATATCCTGATTAAGAGAAGGGATAACTTGGTGGGACACATTTTGAGGAATTATTAACTTAGCATTAAAAGGATGTGTGTGGGTTAAAATCATAGACAGAGATGCAGCAATGAATAATGTAAGATTTGAAAGGATGTAGATTGCTGTTCTTATACTCAGATGAAGAGGCTTCCACAGGACAGGGTAGCATGGACAGCTGCATGAAACCAGTCCACAGACTGAAGAGCATATTGGCAATAGCTATAATTATACAAATACAAATGTGGTCACTATTTCACACTGTCTTGGTTACCTGAATTAAAAATTTTTGAACACCTAACATATATTTTCATGAACAGCTGCTGCTAATACACGTCACATAATAGCATAAACTGACAACAACAGGTATAGTCCTATTCAGAGGGAAACATATTTCTGTGAGATATCATACTTTCCTTTTCTTTTTGTTTGTCATCTCAAATTTGTGCTACACTTTTTCTAAGATTCATATTACTTGTGCTACTTTTATTTATGGTAAATACAGCATAATAGGTGTGTGGCGGTGATAGTATCCAATGGGATCATATCCCATCCCATAGGTGTATTGGATTTGGAATGACTCTTGATTGTGGTATGGAATCTCCACTGTATAATCCTTACCAGGAAAACATTTTGATTCAAAATGAAGTTACCTGTTTCAGTATAAAATCATTCACACTGTATCCACCACAGAGACAATTACTCTGTACATACTAGTGATAATTTTTAATTAAATATCCAAAAACCTATAAGGCCAAGTTGTGAGTAGTAACTGAATGGCTTAACTTACCTTCCCTTCATTGAGTCCATCAGAGACAACTTTAACTGGTGGCATTTCAGCTTCTGCAGTGCTGATATGATCCTGGACTTGTTTGTCTTCTTGTGGTACATCTTGCTTCTTCTGATGCTTCCCCACACAAGTGTCTTTGTTTGAATTCTCAGGGTGCCTCCTCTTCCGGCTCTTCTGCTTCTTTTCTGTCTCAGTAGGCCTAACATTTGTAATACAAAGATATTGTTTATATCAGACTGTGAAGTGAGAGAGTAGGTAAATTTTTGCTGAATTAGTGTTTGTCAGGTCAGTTAAATGACTATATGACTATAGTATAGTGACCGAAGGTCGGACTGGGTCGGGAGCGACTAGCTACAACCGACCGATCAAGCGTCGCCGCTAACGAGAAACACTGCACCAAACCACAGAGACGACAAACAATGACAACAACTAATCGAAAACAAAGATCAAAACGCAAGCCAATCGGAACCGTGACAGAGCAGAGTACGAAGCCTGATAACCACTGAATATCTAAGGTAAACGGAGCGCAGTCAACACAAGACTGAGGAGCGAGCTGTGGCTCCGGGCCCTATATAGTGCGGCTCTCTGCGCAGATGACTGGCGCGGTAGGCGCGCCACGGCATGCAGCGCTCTAGTGGTGATGGCAGCGCTAGTAGGTTGTGTGCGCCGCCTAATGGCTGCTGTCATAGTCCATGTGTTCTGGCGGGCTCTCAAACATATCGTTCCGGGATACCAGATATAGTCTACAAAGGGTATGAGTCACAATAATAGTAACAGTTAATAGACATTGGGCTATTATTTATCCAGTATTAGGCAACAGCAAGTTATTCATACAGTACATAATGTTATAGCTATATTGTGATAATTAAATTGCACTTTTGATGTCATTGAAGAGCCATGGAATGTCCTGATCTCATCTTCCTCTTTATATTGCATCATCAACAGACATAGCCTAATTTCTGTATATATAAAATGGTGGAAAATTTAAAAAAGTATTGAGTTTAGAGTCCATGTTTACTGGGCTTTTTTCATGTTTTGACCCATACTACCTCCTACCAAATTATCAAATGCAAAGCATTGCAGTAGATGATATTTGTACCATAGTGTCAAAGATAAAAAGTGCTCATAGTGTCATTGTGTTTCCAGAGATTGGTTTCTTATCAAAATGCTATACATTCTCTGTCCTCTACAGCATTCTCATTTTCTACATTCTACATTCAGAGGAACCCTTTATATACAGGGTGAGGCATTTATAGTGTCCTGGCCATTTTTCTCCACAACATAGGTGAAAATTGAAAATGTTTTGATACAAAATTTGCAGTAGGGGAGTGTAGTACACAGTGAAACATGGTACACAGTGAAACATTCCATCTCAATTGCAGGTGCATGTATGACTTCTCCTAACACCAGAGCGAGTAGCTATTGGAGAAAAGACTTTGAGAAAAAGGACAGAGCTGGAAGAAAAGGAGAAAAGAAGTATGAAGAGAATCAACAATTAAAAAAAAGAAAAAGTGGTGTGTAAGTAAAACAGTTTCAAGTGAAAGTGATGAAGAAAGTGCAAAGATGAAGGCCATCCAGTGAAACAGAGATAAATGTATCATTACGTCTTTTTAACTTGAAGCGAGACTTATGATTGGTGACTACATATTGGTGAAATTCCAAAACAATATATATTTTGTAGCTAAAATCTTGAAGTGGTACTGAGTATGAAGTCTCATACCTTCGGGAAAGAAAAAAAAGTTACTGGTTTTGTATTCCCAGTTGCAGAAGACATAGTATGTGTTTCACATAAGGACATTGCAATGATTTTGCCACCTGCATTGCCTATGGTTACTAAGAGACTCTCCAATCACCACTATATTCGTTTTCCAATCAATTTTGGTGGACTTAATATTCACTGAACACAATTTCATGTTTGTACATGTATTTAACAAAGATATTTATGTTTTATAAGTCACTCAGCAAGTAATAAATATAAAAAATGGCAGCTGTTTCACTGTGTACTATACATGGTACACAGTGAAACATTTGCAGAGGTTGTTTAAAATTGTTATTTTGCTTCTGAATTAGTAGGAATATTATTATTTTTTGTTCCAAAATATTGACAAAGTACTGTTCTTTCAAGTAAATACAGAAAATTTGTTTTGTGAGTAGTATTTTATACAAAACAATCAAAAGGGTAATTTATGTTTCACCATGTAATACTCTCCCCTACTCATTACAGGACATAAGACAGTGCCAATGACTTATTCTTAAAATGCCATTCTCAATGTTTTTAAAGATTGCGTCATATTTTTTTAACTGGGATGGTTTATTTTTCTCTACAGAAATGGAAAGAATATCTAATTTTCTGTTCAAAACCTTGTAGTACATTTTCAACTAGTGATGTGGTACTGGACAAATAAGACAGCAAATGGTTTATGAATTTCACATACTTTGACTTTACTGACATCTGTTTACATAAAATATGTACAATACTCACATGCTTCATAACTACAATCTATGTTCACATCACAGACAATTTCAATCTAGTAAGAACTCAAAGTTATGACCACAAATTTCAATTCATTTTTGAAAATCCATTTCAAAAGACAGTTGGAAATGCTTCAAAATTTCTTTACTGATTCTTGCACAGAGATCCCTAATTTGTTCACATAGATTGTTAGGTGTGGAAAGCTTCTCTTGATAAATATTATCATGAAATTCATTTCCGGCGCACCACCCAGCATACCAATGCAGAGGAGCTGTCGTTCCTCCCATGTGGTACAGACTCAGATTTTGATCAGGAAGAGCTTCTCTGTCTTTTTCTTTGGATGAAGAATCAAAGGTTGTGGTTGAAGGGTTCCCTAACACGTCTTCTGAATTATTAGTTATTGTCTCTTCCAATCCAGTGCTGTGCATGGTCTTGGGATGTGTTCATCATGGCTGGCTGGATCTCCCTCCATGCTAGGCTTCAGATGCCCTGCAGAATTACAATTCTTTTCCACGGTGCTTGTCTGAATGCGAGGGGGTTCTCTTGTTAGCTATGAAGGATCACCAGCCTTGGGAAGTTTAGCCTTTTGCCCTACACTCAAGAGCCTTTCTGTTGCTGCATGAGGGACACTGGGGGGCATCACGTGTCAAAACATTTGCTCAATGGCACATGTTCTGTCCAGGTATGGATGGGGATATCACACGCTTAGTGAAGACTCTTTTGTCTTGCGCCTCTCAGCAGGCAGCTCCGCAGGCGTCCCTTTCCCTTTGGCCTTGGCCCAACGAGCCTTGGGAGTGAATCCGTGTGGATTATGCTGGTACCTTTCTCCACTCTTATTGGTGTTAGTAATCAATGTGTACTTGAACTTTCCTTATGTCGTATACTGCCATACAATGTATACGACCATGACCACTCAATCCTTTTCCAAAGTGTTTGCCATTATAGGATTCGGATAACAGACCTCAATTTACCTCTACAGCTTTTTGGGATTTTTGTGCTCAGTTGGGGGTCTCGCATGTTCTGAGCCCACTTGTCCACCCCAAGTCCAATGGGGAGGCAGAATGGTTGGTCTGCACATTCAGAGTACAAAAGCACAAATATGATGAATCTTCTTTGGTGGATGAGTCTCTCCTCTGGCTCTCCAGATATTCAGCTATATAGTTAAAATTTAGTGTTTTTTTTAATAAGTACATAACTGATCAAAAACCAGGTAATTTACATACAGTTTTGGTTGTTCAAATATATGTGTACCAATGGATGGACTGCTGAAGTTAAATGTAGTCTACCAAGCATGGGAGAAGAATGGGAGTATGAATTTGGGGTGATGCAAGGATGTGGGTTTGTGGGTGTGGATTTGTAGATGGGCAGATTTGAGAGTATGAGGACGGAGGTAGTTGCAAACCAAGCCCTGACAAACATAGAAGTGGTGGGTTTTCTTCGGTTTGGCAATATGAATATATTTCAGGATGGCTCCCACATTCTGGTAAGGAGAAAGTTTTTCTGGGAGAAGAGGTGAAGGCTGAGGAGGTGTAGTGATGGGGGAGAGTGGTGGTAGAGTTGTGCAGAGTACCAGGAGCAAAGAATAGGGCAGGGGGATGGGGAGGGTTGTTAGTCTGTGCACAGGTTTGCAGTATGAAAGACTTGGGAGAATTTTATGAGGTGGTAAGAGATTCAGATAGGGGTAGGTAAGCAGATCCGAAAGGCCAGGCAGAGTTTGTAGCATTCAGTTATCGGTAAGGAGTGACTGAAAGAGAGAGGAGCAGAGGCCAATGCATATTTAAATAGTATGGGCCAAATCAGGGACTGATAGATGTGGAGGACTGTAGAATGGTGTAATCCCCAGGTATGATCATTTAGAAGTTTTAGTAATTTAAGACTGTTGTAGACTTTCTGTTAAACAGGTAGTAGGTGGGGCTTCCATGTTAGTTGGCAATCAAGTGCTAGGACAAGGTATTTTAATCCATTAGGTAATTTTATAGGACAGTCAAATGTGGTCAGATAAATGTCATATGGGCTTAAGCTATTGGTGGTTCAACCTATAATTATTGCCTGAGGTTTAGTAGGTTAGTTATATTACAAACATATTTAGTAATATACTTCACACATGTAAAATTTTAAACATTGCTGCTTTGCTTCAGTGAAATTTTATGCATTCAAATGGTAGTAAAACAGCCCTAAGTCATGGAGATAAAATGTATTTACCAGGTTTTGGCAAATTCTAGAAGTGCCTTCATCAGAATAATAAAAAAATGCTTATAACATAAATTACAAACTTTACAAAAGAGAAACAGGAGTCTGATGTCTCCTTCATGCATATAAGCAACACTTAGTGGCTAGCCTGTCAAATTTCATTTTTAAACTAATGTGACTTACACTTTATTGCTTACACATTATTTCATCATGTGACATGTAATTACAGCTTCCATTCTGTATATCAAACTAGTACTTTCATTTTATTAAAAATCAGTTTCTCTTTTGCAAATTTTGTAAGTTATGTTGTTATTGTGGTCTTAAGTCCACAGACTGGTTTGATGCAGCTCTCCATTCTACCCTGACCTGTACAAGCCTTTTCATCTGTAATAAGTTCGGCTACCTACATCTTTTTGAATCTGCTTACTGTATTTGTCCCTCGGTCACCCTCTACAATTTTTAACCCACATACTTCCCTCTAATGATAAGTTGATGATTTCTTGATGTCTCCGAATGTATCCCACCAATCTACCCCTTCTCTTAGACAGGATATGCCAGAAACTCCTTTTCTCCCCAATTCTGTTAAGCACCTCCTCATTAGTTACATGATCTACCCATATAATTTTCATCATTCATCTGTAGCACCACATTTCAAAACCTTCTATAATCTTTTTGTCTGAACTTAGTATCATCCATGATTCACTCTCATACAATGCTGCACTCCGAGACAAATGCTTTCAGAAAGGACTTCCTAACACTTAAATTAATATTGGATGTCAACAAATTTTGCTTCTTCAGAAACGCTTTTCTTCCCATAGCCATTTTGCATTTTATATCTTCTTTACTTTGGTCATCAGAGGTTACCTTGCTCCCCAAATAACAAAACTCATCTATTACTTTTATTGTCCCATTACCTAATCTAATTCCTTCAGCATCACCTGACTTTCTAAGGCTATATTCCATTATCCTTGTTTTACTCTTGTTGATGTTTATTTTATACTCTCTTTTCAGGAAACTGTCCATTCCATTTAATTGGTCTTCCAGATCCTTTGCGGTCTCTGAGAGAATTATTAGGTCATCAGCAAACTGCAAAGTTTTTATTTCTTCTCCTTGAAATTTAATTCCCTCTCTAAATGTCTCCTTGCATGCCTACACTGCTTGCTCAATGTACAGATTGAACAACATTTGGGGAAGGCTACAACCCTGTCTTACTTCCTTTCCAACCTCTGTGTCCCTTTCATTCCCTTCGACTCTAATAACTGCTGTCTGGTTTGGTATAAGTTGAATATAACTCTTTGTTGCCTATATTTTACCCCTGTTTTCAGAATTTGAAAGAATGTATTCCAGTTGACATTGTCAAAAGCTGTCTCCAAATCTACAAATGCTAAAAATGTAGGTTTGCCTTTCCTTAGCCTATCTTTTAAGATAAGTCATAATGTGAGTATTGTCTCCAGTATTCCTACATTGCTCCTAAATCCAAACTGATCTTCCCCAAGGTAGGATTCCATAAGTTTTTCCATTCGTCCATACATAATTTGTGTTAGTATTTTGCAACTATGACTTATTAAACTGAGTTCTGTAATTTCCACATTTGCAAATTAATGATAAAGGAGAGGAAGAAAGAAGGATTAGGAAGGAAAGGATTGACAGTGGCTGCTTTTAGGGAATTTGAATGAAACAATGGCGACAAGTGAAAATATGAGCCGGACCGGGAATCGAACCCGGATCTCCCGCTTTGGGCCAGTGGTCGCCTTAACCACTTGGCTACCCGTGCTCGCCTCCTGGCCGTTTCAAATTCCTACAAGTCGCACGCTATGGTTGTAGTGCCCCTATCGTTCATGCCCTCTTACACTCGCCATTTCGGATTCCCATGTGAGGTCAAACATTCCTATTTTCTTATTCATTATCAAACCTACTCCTGTGTTACCACCAACTGATTTCATGTTTATAACCCAGTACACTCCTGACGAAAATACCTGTTCACCCTGCCACTGAACTTCACTAATCCCTACCATATCTAACTTTAACCTAACCATTTCTCTTTTCAAATTTTCTACCTTACCTACACAATTAAGGGTTAGAACATTCCACGCTCCAGTCCATAGAATGCCTGTTTTGTTTTTCTTGAATATGACATCCTCCTGAGTAGTCTCTGCCCAGAGATTTGAATGGGGGACTCTTTTACCTCCAGAATATTTTACCCAAGAAGATGTCATCATTATATATTTATACAGTAGAGCTGCATGTCCACAGGGAAAGTAAGGACTGTAGTTTGCATGGAAAAGCCATGTTAGCTGATGCTACAAGGCCAGCTCAGTGAATCATCCACACTGTTGCCCCTGTAACTACTGAAAAGACTGCTGTCCCTCTTCAGGAACCACACGTTTGTCTGGCATCTCCACAGATACCTCTCCGCTGTGGTTGCACCTGCGGTACGGCTATCTGTATCATTGAGGCATGCAAACTACCCCACCTTGACAGTGTCTGTGGTTCATGAGGGTGGAATTTATGATAGGAATTTTTTTTATTATTCTAATGAAGGCACTCCTAGCAGTTGCTGATACCTGGTAAATACATTTTATCTCTGTGACTGAGGGCTGTTTTACTACCATTTTACTTTACAAATGTATTAATCATATAGAGAAAAATACATCTATACAGAGCAGAATGGTTCATAGCTATTAAAATGTGACAAATTAATTTTATGAAACATCTTCTTATGTCTGTAATAGTACCTTCCACTAACTCACTTAGCTCACATTTGGGAGAATGGTGGTTCAAACCCACCTCCAACCATCCCATTTTCAGTTTTCCATTATTTTCCTAAATAACTCAAAGAAAGCATATGCTGGGATGGTTTTTCTGAAATGGTATGCTCAATTTCTTCCACAGCCTTATAAAAATAATCTGAGCTATTGCTCTGCCTCTGATGACCACAATGTCAATGACACATTAAGTCTAATCTTCTTGCTTTCTTGTTAATCATGAGATTTCAGTGCGAAAATATTATCAGACCACAGTACAAACTTTTAACATGATCCACAGTCTGTAAATGAAGAAAGTTGTCAAGTGTATGTCTAATGGGAATGGTGCTGACAGCATAGTGAGAGAGTCGCTCAGTTGGCCAGCACTGTTGGCCGTGAGTGTTGCATTCAAATTCCGATATATATATCATGTATCCTTACAAAAACAATCCAGGGCTACCGTGTTACTGTGTGATATTTGTGTAACCATGATATGTGTTATTGTGTACGATTTAGCGATATTATAGATGTGAAACATGTTTTACTTAATTTAACCCAGTGTTACTTTGTTTTTCACTACATAAAACATAGGAACACTTACGGTTGCATCTGATTTGTCAATGTTGAGGCCGGGGGTGGTGATGCAGGAGAATTGGGGGGTGCCCGTGGTATGGGAATAAATTTCCTCTGTACCCAGATAGGACCTAGTCGCTTTAGCATGCGCAGGCCCTGCACAACGCCAGCTTCCAGCAACTGCAACAAAGCAAACACAAACTATCTCACTGAATTAAGCATTTGCAGTGGCCCTGATGTATTTCTGGTTAGATAATCTATCACAGAATGTAGTTTTGTGTCATAGGTGCCTGGAGGGCAGGGTTGGGTGGTCATGCAAAGTGGAGAGGGAAATCTTATTTTTCGTACCTGAAACTACTATTCATTTACATTCCAAGTTGTAACATATGGGATTAGACTTTTATGGCTTAAAATACTTTGAAAAATCCACAAACTTTCTTACAAACACTATAAAATGTACAGTGAGTTCCAAAATTGAACTCAGGTAATGAATGACTTTATATAAAAATATCCATCAAGGTGTCCTGGGGCACTACCTTGTTGTAGGCACCTTCACTGCTAGTAGGAGGTTTTTGTAGGCCTTGATAAAGTTGAGATTCGTATCAGTGGTAGCGTAGCTACAGGTATGGGCATCTGAGTCAGTTTGGTCTTGGCAGAAGAGCTAGACGAAGTGCATCTCTCACCATGAGCAAGGGAGGGCTCTAAAGACATGGTGAAGCCAGCTTTCCTAAGGAAGACAAACCTAACAGAATGTCATGCTGGTCACAATATCTAGAGGTAGCAGTCCCATCATGTGACTTAATTTGTGCAGAGCTCATGACATAGCCAACTACTGGAAAACGATATGTGTTTTGCAACATGGAATACTTGAGGTGCACCAATAAAGATAATGAGTTAAATGAAGCACTCAGGGGAGAAAATGTTGATATTGCAATAATAACAGAAACTAAGGAAAACCTGAAAGGTAGTCCTACATAAGATTTGACAGACTATCAGATGTCTTACAGTGGCATATCACAAAGAAAACAAGCTAGTGCTGGAGTAGCAGTTTTGATAAATGTTATATGAGAGGAAACATACTTGAAAACAGCTTCATAAATGAAAGAATAATAACAGTCAGATTTCAAATTCCAAAAGGTCATCTAACAGCTACAGGTGCACACAGCCCAGAAAAGGAAAGAAAGGATGATGCTGATATGTTTTATGATGATCTTCAGAAAGAAGTGAACAATATTGAAAAGATAAACCATGTTGTTTTTGCTGGTGATTTCAATGCTTTGCAGCATGGAATAAATACCACTCTATGATGTATGTAAATCTCATCCTACACCAAATGTAATATAAAAACAGTTTTACCATCTAATTATATCATAGGTACATTGAAACTGGTAATGGAAACAGATTAATAAGAACTTTCTACATAAAAGGAAACTAGTTGCTGTTTATTCAAGATACCTTTATTCACCACAGTCAAAGTGTTCCTCATCCATAATGGATCAAAGACCATGGAATTCCCCAGAAGATCATGAAGTACAAACTGAATGCAAAAACAGATTTCTAAGACCATAAGAATAATATTTTTTGTGAGTTTAGAACAGGCAACAATCAAATTCTTGAAATAAATATGATGATACTTCCAACTCCATTCACCACAAGTTTCACAGAGACATTCCTAATAGTCCACTCTAAAATCCTCGAAAATTACATTATTGTAGGATGCATAGTTCAGGAGATACAATGTTGAAAGTATTGAGTTGCATGAGCTGGGTAGACAATGGACAGAGAATGAAGGAGATAGACTAATCCAGGCGATGTTGAGAACTAATGCAAGTGTGTATATCAACAGTTTTTTATCACAATAGTTTTCTCAAAATGGAATGACATAGCAGCCACCAAATCCACATACACAGAACTTATTGAAGAGTGTTGCAAATGTTTTTGGATATAAATGCAGTATCTCAAGAACAAAACGAGATATTAGGCTTTCAGTTTTAAATGAAAGTATGACATCTTATCTACATTTCACGCATAACGACTTTGACTGAATGTCCTAAAAACAACCATTTGAAAAGTTTACTTAATGTGACATTACATCTGTAAACATCATAGAATATTGTGCACTGCCTTACTTAATTTGATGCTTCCCAGCTATTGTGATGAATAATGAAAAGACATTCTGTACTTAAATGAGCCAACATATCACACTGTATGGATCAATTTTTTTCATCACATAGTTTTCGTAAAAGTGAGTAACAAGTATTACCTACAAAATGATCACAGGTGTTTAGATTATGTGACGCAATGCTGTATATAGCAATACAATCTCTTGGGATGGCAGTAGATTGAGGAAACCGCCCCTTTGAAAGAAACAAATTGACTTAGCCAGCACTCTGGATGAAAATTAGTCTCTGCGCATTAGACATGGTATCCTGCGTGGACTCCACTTGTGCTCCTTTCTTACTGTGCTCACATCCATTTGAAAATGTCCTTAAGGCCGTTGTGAGCCCAATTTTAAACCCCCCCCCACACACAATTATACAATAATAGACTGTATTACAGTCATTGTCACATATAACTTCCATTCCACTATTAGTTTCTGCTCACTATGGAGTCATTTTAAAATGCCCATGATCTAGTGATGTGGACCGTGAATATTCCCAGTGGGATGGAACTTATAAAATGGGAATATTGCCTGGAATATTTCTTTGGGTCTTTCTGGATACAGAAAATATTCGATTGCCTTCCTGGCCAGCACATTCTCCAAATCTCTCACCAACTGAAAACGTCTGGTCAATGGTGGCTGAGCAACTGGCTTGTCACAATACGTTAGCCACTACTCTTGATGAACTGTGGTATTGTGTTGAAGCTGCATGGGCATCTGTACCTGTACATTCCATCCAAGTTCTGTTTGACTCAATGACCAGGCGTATCAAGGCCGTTATTACAACCAGAGGTGGTTGTTCTGTGTACTGATTTCTCAGGATCTACACACCAAAGCTGCATGAAAATGTAATCACATGTCAGTTCTAGTATAATATATTTGTCCAATGATTACTCATTCAGCATCTGCATTTCTTCTTGGTGTAGCAATTTTAATGGCCAGTAATGTACAATGAGCATGAGTGAAGGTCTGTTATCTACAACTTCTGTGACACCTTGGCATCACAAGAGCATTGATGATATACTACGGGACTATGGACCAAAATGAAGACAAACAAATTATTTCAATTAGGTAGACCTGCCCTAAATTCCTCATTAACTATGTCCAAATAATTTGGCCATGTACCAATAAGGGCACTTGTGCAATTGGTTCACCATCTCTCATAGGTCATACTGGAGAACCATCCTCATATACAAAACCAGTAACCACCTATACAAAATTATGTTGACTGAGTTTTCATACTTACCTTCGCTTCATTGGAGGGGCCACAGATGTTGCCACGGTATAGATCTCTATTCCTTGGCTGTTTCCTCTTAGAAGACCTAGTGTTACAGCACTTTTTCTCTCCTTTGGACTTGACGGAAGTAATATCCTGCTCTTCATCAGGCACCCTAGATGGGCCTGCGATGGGAGACAAGTTAATGACTTCTGAATTAGGATGTGGTGGATCTGTTTTATGTTCATTAATTTCACAAGCACCAATCCTGCAAAAGAATGTTGTATCATACTTCCTACATGTCACATAAGAAGTATGCAACTGTAATAGATACAAATGAGTAAAGAAAATACAGATATATTCAAAGTAGCAATTTTTTTAGCAAAGAATTAAAGAGCAGTTCTAAATTCTAATGATCTAGGCATTACATGTATTGAACTCCGATGGAGTCCTGTGTGACTTCTTAGAGGATGCTGATGCCTACCATGTAATTTAGTGAAAATATTGACACAGGATTATTTTGTTGTAGCTAATGTGTAATGTTGAAGATTTTTATGGGTACACATAGGATCTTTTTCATACACAATTAACATGTGATGATACAATGAGTGATGTCATTAAGATGATTTAAGCATTACAGTTTACAATATACACATACAAAGCATTATATATAGACACAAAGGAATGAATGACAATCACTGCCAATACACATTTAATTAAATAATTGGGGAAAGTTGTAATTGTGTGCCAGACTGGGATTCAAAGCCGAGTCTCCTGCACATTAGGCAGGTGTGCTGATCACCATTCCATTCAGACACTGCACAGACAACTTTATTATGCCTCCCGTCAGACAGAAAATTTTAACCATGTTACTTATGTAGAACATCTACCTATTCCCTTAGGATTTCTAGTGTGGTTGTATCTACATTGAAGGTATCATTGTCCTACCATTACCTATTTGGTGTCTGTTCTTTCAGAACTGAAACAATTTTTGATCCTGCATCCTCTATGACTCATGATATAAAGGGGATTAGAGACATTAGTTGCCTCTGACCATTGAATTACAAAAAGGAGGACAGTTGCAATTTCAGTGCCTGGCAGGGATTCAAACCAGGTCTCCTGCCATTGCCAACTAGATATGTGTGTTGACCACTATATAATCTGGCTACAGTACCTTAGTACACCTCCCATCAAACCAAATTGTCATCTTATCCACAGATTACTAACTTAGTAACACTGCCAAATATTCTCTTTACCCATCTAGCACAATGTATTTCTGACATCTAGGGTTTCCCATGGCTCATGTAGCTCATTTCTTATCACATGACCTCGAAATTTCTAATTGTAACACAATAAAATTACATGGCGAATTTTGTAAACCAGATGCCATATACAGTTCTGAACTCCTTTTTTATTTCCACGTACCATATTAAAATATACAATTAATTTACGTAATATAAGCTTTTCTTGCAAGCTTTTTCAGATAAGTTAGTTTCACCATGAAAAATATTGTTGCAGTTTGGTATCACAACATGAATCGTGAATCTTGAAGATGGATTAACAAACAGCCAGGCATTATTAAACATGGCGTCGTGGTAATGAATTCATAGTATCATATCATCAACTTCAATCTATTTTAAGTTCCATCATTTAGACATATATGCTGTGTGTAATGCATTTTGGTAGTAAAATTGGATCTGGCACACGTATTTTAGCGGATATAAAACAAAATGCTTTAGTAATTTCTTAACCCCTTATGCTCCTGGCCCCTAGTGTTAGACAGTTGCCTTACCTTTTAATTCCATTTGCTGTTACATACAGCGTTTTGGGCTGTGGAAAGTATATATCCAACCAAATAACTTTGTTCCCAGGATTTTTTGGGTGCAGTGCTTACCACAAAAATCGATCCTGAAAGGGGCTAGGGAAATATATGTACCTACCATAACGACTTTTGTGGTGCTTAGGTGGCATACTTACCACACTCTTGTGAATACTGCAAAGCTTCAAAGAATACATCGTAACACCTCTGAATGCCCATCTCCTGTCCAGATGAACACCCGTCATGCCACTATCTTTGTCTCCCTCAATATGGAAAAGGCCTGCAACCGTGTATGGCATTCCAGTCTCCTTTTTAAACCCCAGCTCTGTGCTCTTCCGCCTATTTTTTTTTTTTTTTTTTTTTTTTCCAGTACATGGCTACCTCTCTTGTCAAAATGTTCAAATGTTTGTATAGCTTATGGGACTTAACTACGGGGTCATCAGTCCCTAAACTTTCAAACTACTTATGAACTAGCTAAGACTAAGGACAGCACAAATATCCATGCCCGAGGGGGGGATTCGGATCCCCCACCGTAGTGGCCGTGCAGACCGTGACTGGAGCGCCTCAGTCCCCTCGGCCACCGCGGCCGGCTGTGTTTTAACAGTGCGCCGTGTTTAGTGTTGTGTCAGTGACAAGTCAAGTGTATGGACTTTAAAACTTCAACAACCGCCGGATAGGCATAACAGTTGCTGTTGTTGTGGTCTTCAGTCCGGAGACTGGTTTGATGCAGCTCTCCACAATACCCTATCCTGAGCAAGCCTCTTCATCTCCACATAAGAACGGCAACCTACATCTGTCTGAATCTGCTTACTGTATCCATCTCTTGGTCTTCCTCTGCGATTTTTTCCCCACGCACTTCCCTCCAACGCTAAATTCACAATTCCTTGATGTCTAAGAATGTGCCCTACCAATCTATCCCTTCTTATAGTCAAGGTATGCCATAAATTTCTTTTCTCCCCAATTCTGTTCAGCACCTCCTCATTAGTTACGCGATCCACCCACCTAATCTTCAGCATTCTTCTGTAACACCATATTTCAAAAGCCTCAATCCTCTTCCTGTCCGCACTGCTTATCGTCCATGTCTCACTCCCATACAAGGCAACACTCCATACAAATGCCTTCAGAAAGGACTTCCTTAGGCTTAAATCAATATTCGATGTTAACAAATTTCTCTTTTTCAAGAACGCTTTTCTACCCATTGCCATTCTGCATTTTATATCCTCTGTACTGCGACATTCATTTGTTATTTTACTGCCCAAGTAACAAAACTCATCTACCTCCTTTATTGCTTCGTTTCCCAATCTAATTCCTTCAGCATCACCTGATTTCCTTACACTGCAATCCATTACCCTAGTTTTGCTCTTGTTAATGTTCATATTATATGCACCTTTCAGCACACTGTCCATTCCCTTCAACTGCTCTTCCAGGTCTTTTGCTGTCTCTGAGATTATTACAATGTCGTCGGCAAAACGCAATGTTTTTAATTCTTCACCCTGAACTTTAATTCCTTCTCCAAAGTTCTCCTTGCTTTCCTTTATAGCTTGCTCAATGTACAAATTGAATAGCATTGGAGAAAGGCTACAACCCTGTCTTACCCCCTTCCCAACTGATGCTTCCCTTTCATGCCCTTCAACTCTGATAACCGCTGTCTGGTTTTTGTACAAGTTGTAAATAACCTTACGCTCCCTATATTTTACTCCTGATTGCTTCAGAACTTGAAACAGTTTATTCCAATCAACATTGTCAAAAGCCTTCTCCAAATCTATAAAAGCTAGAAATGTAGGTTTGCCTTTTCTTAATCTATCTTCTAGGATAAGCCGTAAAGTGAGTATTGCCTCCCGTGTTCCTACATTTCTCCTGAACCCAAACTGATCTTCCCCGAGGTCGGATTCTACCAGCTTTTCCATCCTTCTGTATATAATTCGTGTTAATATTTTGCAACCATGACTTATTAGACTGATGGTTCTGTAGTTTTCACACCTGTCTCCACCTGCTTTCTTTGGAATGGGGATTATAACATTTTTCTTAAAGTCTGAGGGTACTTCTCCTGTCTCATACATCTTACGCACCAGGTGAAACAGGTTTGTCATGACTGGTTCTCCCAGAGACTTCAGTAGCTCTGAGGGAATGTCATCTGCTCCAGGGGCCTTGTTATGACTTAGATCTTTCAGGGCTCTGTCAAATTCTTCTCTCAGTACAGTATCTCCTATTTCATCTTCATCTACATCCTCTTCCCTTCCTACAATATTGTCTCGAAGTTCATTTCCTTTGTAGAGCCCCTCTATATACTCTTTCCACCTTTCAGTTTTCCCTTCTTTGCTGAGAACTGGTTTTCCATCAGTGTCCTTTGTATTCATAGAGCTGTTTGTCTTATCTCCAAATGTTTCTTTTATTTTCCTGTAGGCTGTATCTATTTTTCCCCTATTTATACATTCTTCTACATCCTTGCATTTGCCTTCTAGCCACTCCTGCTTAGCCATTTTGCACTTCCTGTCAATCTCATTTCTTAGTCGTCTGTACTCCATTTTGCCTGTTTCATTTACGGCATTTTTATATTTTCTCCTTTCATCGATTAAATTTAGTATCTCCTGTGATATCCAAGGATTTTTTGTAGGTCTTGCCTTCCTACCTATTTTGTCCTCTGCTACCTTCACTATTTCATCTCTCAATTTTACCCATTCCTCCTCTACTGTTTTATTTTCCCCTGTTACTGTCAATTGTTGCCTAAAGCTCCCTCTGAAATTCTTAAGAACCTGAGGTTCCTTCCATTTATCCAGGTCCCATCTCCTTATTTTCCTACCTTTTTGAAGTTTCTTTAGTTTCAGCCTACAGTTCATAACCAACAAGTTATGGTCAGAGTCTATATCTGCCCCTGGGTATGTCTTACAGTGTAAAACCTGGTTCCGAAATCTATGTCTTACCATTATAAAATCTATCTGGTATCTCCCGGTGTCTCCTGGCCTCTTCCACGTATACAACTTTCTTTTGTGATTCTTGAACCAGGTGTTTGTTATAACTAAATTATGTTCTGTGCAAAATTCTACCAGGCGGCTTCCTCTTTCATTCCTTTTGCCCAGACCATATTCACCTACTATCTTCCCTTCCCTTCCTTGTCCTACTACCGAATTCCAGTCTCCCATAACAATTAAGTTTTCCTCTCCCTTAATTGTCTGAATAAATTCCTTTAGCTCCTCATATATTTCTTCGATCTCCTCATCATCGGCAGAGCCAGTTGGCATATAAACCTGTACTACTGTTGTCGGTGTTGGCTTCGTATCTATCTTGACAATGATAATGCGATCACTGTGCTGGTCATAGTAGTTTACCCGCATTCCTATTTTCTTATTCATTATCAATCCTACTCCTGTGATACCCCCAATTGATTTTGTATTTATAATCCTGTACTCTCCTGACCAGAAATCCTGTTCATCCTGCCACCGAACTTCACTAATCCCCACTATATCTAACTTCAACCTATCCATTTCCCTTTTTAAATTTTCTAATTTTCCTACTCGATTAAGGGATCTAACATTCCACGCTCCGACCCGTAGAATGCCAGGATTGTCTTTCCTGATGATCACATCCTCCTGAGTAGTCCCCGCCCGGAGATCCGAATGGGGGACTATTTTACCTCCGGAATATTTTACCCGAGAGGATGCCATCATCATATGTTCATACAGTAGAGCTGCATGTCCTCGGGAAAGGTAACGGCTGTAGTTTCCCCTTGCTTTCAGCCGTTCGCAGTAGCTGTGTGGCAAAGCCACATTAGCTGATGTTACAAGGCCAGCTCAGTCAATCATCCAGACTGTTGCCCCTGTAACTACTGAAAAGGCTGCTGCCCCTCTTCAGGAACCACACGTCTGTCTGACCTCTCCACAGATACCCCTCCGCTGTGGTTGCACCTACGGTACGGCTATCTGTATCGTTGAGGCACGCAAGCCACCCCACCTCGGCAATGTCTGTGGTTCATGGGAGTGGAGGCATAACAGTGTGTTGCCACATATTTTATTGTGTCTCTGTTCTCGTCGCTTTTTCTGTGGAATTTTAATTCTGAGTATATGTGTTTCTTTTCTATTTCATTTTTTTTAAAGCCTGCATTTCATTGTTTGTAATTCGCCAATTTTATCTCCTGCGTCACATTTTATAATCAGCATTATTTTTTCTCCAGTTTCAAACTAAAATACTAATTGTCAAACAAATATGTACTGAAGGCTGAAGAGCAGCGCACGAGGCTGCTTCCAGCCTGCCTCCTCTTATAATTGACATGTTTAAGTACTCTGTACCAGGTGTATGAAAGCTGCTACAACCTACAACAATCAGTTTCTCTCCTTTGCGGGATCACTTCTGTTGTCGGAAGAAATTGTGACGATTATTTGAACATTTGGTTGCCTACTTGTAAACATGAAACGTAAATATTTTTAATGAAGTAATATACAAAATAAATAAAAAGAAATCACAGCTTTTTATATTTAATATGTAATGGCCACACGTTACAGCTCACAAAATAGAAATGGGTAACCCTTTGCCACCACAATGTAAAGGCCAGAAATGTCTGTAGAGATATGGACCACAATAATTTTTAGATATATAATGCCGTCAGTCTTCCGACGGCACGTGTGATGCAGTGGTTAGCATCCCAGATCGCGGTACTTGCGGTCCCCAGTTCAAATCCCGCCACAGACAGAAGAAAATTTATTTCTTTGTATTTAGTATTTCTAGAATGTTCTACATTTATCTGATGTTTGATGTACTTGTAAATTTCAGATAATTCTTTCTATCTATAAATAGTGGAGCACTCCAATCAGGAGTCAGTCTGCACTGAATGTATGCTTGTGTTAGCAACAAACGTGTTCTAAGGGTAAAGTGTTGTCTCTATTAACGACCAGGCTTCGGATTCCGGACCACCTGCAGTTTTCAACGTGAAACTTTCTAATGGGGGTGCCGGGTATGCTGCAATGCTTCTGCATCATCGAGGCTCCGATTAGGCGGCGTAAGAGCCGTCGCTTACACGGACAAGAACCGGAATACAAAGGGTATACTGACTACCCTCTTCCGAAGGTCCGTGTCATCAGAAGACCCATGGATGCCAAAACAGCGGTAAGCCAGCTGCACATCAGACACCCATCGGTGTTCTTAAAAGATGCTGAACAGGACCCAAATAAATGGCTAAAAGAATTCGACAGAATCGCCGAAGATAGTAGTTGGGATCTCATTATGTGCTCGGTCAACGTATATTTCTACCTGGACAGGACGCCCCAGCAGTGGTTTGAAAATAACGAGGACAAGCTTGATAGCTGGGAAAAATTCCAGACAGAACATAAGAAAACGTTTCGAGACCACCAGCGACAAGTGAGTTTATCAGAAGAGCAATTGAAGAACTGGGCCCAGCGACATGGTGAGTCAACACAGTCGTACATATAGAGTGTTTTGACCCTATGTCACGTGGTTAACCCGGATATGACGGAGGCCGATAAAGTTTCACACCTGATTGCGGAAGACCCGTATCAAGCTCTTCTGTTAAAAGACGTTTTGACGACACAGGATTTTATAAAATGGTGTCAGAAAATTGAAGAGATACAACAGAGGAGGGTTTGGCGAAAGAGGTGTAACAGACTTCCAAATGTAGTCCCTATGGCCGTCGTGGAAGACGAGCATGATGTTGCTTCTCTCATACGACAAAATGTGGGAGAATAATTACAACAGTTCATGGCAGCCTGGACTATTGGTCTAAGCGAGCACCAGATTATGGCTATGGATGTCGGTTCTGTACGTCATGAGGGAGCTGACGCTGCTGAGGAAGAGGTATTTCGAACATTAGCGCCTGTCAGCTCCTCCAGTCGCACCTGACGTGCAGAATGGCCTCGCCCTACTATACCGCCAAACGGCAGTCTAGGAATCGACCGACGCGGCCACAACCAACTCCCCAGGCAACGATGACGCCTCGCAGGAGGACAGATATCCGGAGGACAGAAGACAACACGCCATTGTGTTTTCACTGTGGGCTTCCTGGGAATGTTGTACGAGACGCTGTAGGGAGAGAAGACGAGTATTTGACAATTATTATTCCGCAAGACGCCAACCATCTGAGCAGTCCTTTCAACGGCCGTCAACTGCAGAAAATTACTGTCGACCTATGGGGCGAAGCCCGTCGCCGTCCCCTCGACGAGGTCACTCTCCAACACGCCACCGCCGTTCGCCGTCACCTTATAGAAATACCAGCCGCTCGCCTAGCCGCGTGTTCTGGAAAACTAGGCGAGGCGACCATCTACGGAGGTGAGGCCGCCGCAGATGAAAATCCTCCATGGACGACAGTCGCTAAGATGTCGGGAAATCTCATCGACGTCATCATCGACGACCAACCTGTCCAGGCACTGATCGGTTCAGGAGCTTCCTAGTCTGTATTGTCGAATGACTGCCGCCGAAAGCTAAAGAAGATAATGCTCTGTGATACAAGAGCAACTGTGTTGAAGGTCGCAAATGCGTCCGGCCGGCAGAAACATGTGTCTCAAGAATAACTATCAACAAGAGGGCCGCGGCGGAGCGGCCGAGCGCATTGAGGCGCTATGCTACGTTGCGCGAGGCCGTTCCCCGTCTGGGGTTCGAATGCCCCCTCGGGCATGGATGTTTGTGCCGTCTTTAGTATAAGCTAGTTCATAGGTAGTTTGTAAGTTTAGGGACTGATGACCCCACAGTTAAGTCCCATAAGCTTTACAAACATTTGAACATTTGATTTCAACAACAGGTCGTAGCCGTTTGAATTTGTCGTTTTAACAGAATGTAGCCATAACGCCATCCTCGGATGGGACTTCCTTCAGGCATCCCAGGCTGTCATTTACTGTAGAAGATCTGAGCTACAAATTAAGAAAGCCGTTCCGTCGAGTACACATAACACGAACTCTCCTATGGGGTTGTTTGCTGTCGAGAATGTTGAGATCCTGCTGTTAACAATGAGAAGAGTTCCAGTCAGCAGCCAAGATGACCAGCTGAAGTGTGAAGTTCTTGTCAATCGCAAAAAGCCAATCAGTATAATGTAGGAAATTGACACACCAGCGGCTATCATAAGCATTGCTCCTCTTCCTGCGACCCGCTGTTAGGTTTCCTTTGGAGCCAGCTGCAGTGCCCTGGATGTTGTCATGGGTCCTCTGTATGGCAGTTCCGGAGAATCCTTCCCTTCTGCCTGCACGCCTTCCTTGCGGTGACGATGACCGGCGTCAACCCTCCTGTCGTCACTTCATCATTACCATAACGGTCTTCAGAGTCCTTGAACAAGAGTCCGTTTTCTATTTGTTCTCTGGGATCGTTGTAAGGCTTCATACGGAGGACCTGCACAATGTCTCTTCGTTTTTGTAGTTTCGGGAACGACTCATAATCCTCGGCTTTGTATGTGACGTCTGACAAGCGGCGTATGACACGATAGGGACCGAAGTATCGCTTCAGGAACTTTTTCGATAGCTCAACCTTCTGTACAGGGCAGTCTGCCGACAGCACCCGTGGTGCAGTGGTTAGGATCGCAGATCGCGGTGCTTGCGGTCCACAGTTCAAATCCCGCCATGGGCACAAGAAATTTTATTTCTTTGTCTTTACTATTTCTAGAATGTTCTACATTTATCTGATGTTTCATGTACTTGTAAGTTTCAGAAAATTCTTTCTATGTATAAATAGTGGAGCACTCCAAGCAGGAGTCAGTCTGTACTGAGTGTATGCTTACTTGTGTTAGCAATAAACGTGTTCTAAGTGTGAAGTGTTGTGCTCTATTAACGACCAGCCTTCGAATTCCGGACCATCTACAGTTTTCAACATGACAATATTACAAAAACAAAATCATCAAAAAATAAATTCTAATAAATTGATAATGTGATACATAAAATGTTTCGTTGAGTCACCACAAAAAAAAAAATGCAATTGCGAAGGGTCGAACTACTGACCTGCTGTACAGTGTACATGACAATTCAGCCCACCAATAATCTTACAGCCCTTCAAACCAAAGCTCAGATTTCTTGTATTCCACAGCAATGTTGCCTGGATTTCCGTTTAAATACAGCTCCATCACTCCTTCGGAATCTTTGCTGCCGCGCAGGAGTAGCCGTGAGGTCTGGAGCGCCACGTTACGGCGCCTCCTACGGCGGCCTCCCGCGTCGGAGGTTCGAATCCTTCCTTGGGCATAAATGTGTGTGTTGTCGTTAGGTTAGTTTAACTTAGTTTAAGTAGTTTGTAAGACTAGGGACTGATGACCAACGTAGTTTGGTCCCATAGTATTACAAACGTTTGAACATTTTTGGAATCTTTGGCTGCTGAGAACTTTGCAAAAATATGACTTTCTGAATAATGGACCCCTTTTTAACGAATGTGATTTCAAATCTTCTGTTTAGCTTTTATTCCTAGTACTGATGTGTGTACTGAGATTGTAGATGGGAAAGGAGAATTGGATAAGGAATAATAATATTATGCTGCAGCATGCTGTAACCAGTTCTTTGGGTAGGTTTTGGCGTAATGTTCTAGAACATACTCCCAAAATAAGTCTTATTCATGCCATCGCACTCTTAAAAGCTCTCTCTCTCATCTTGTGGAGATACCATAAAATATGATGTACTATTAAAGGTAAACTAAGTCTTTTTTATGTTTGTGTCTGGCTCCGTAGTCTAGTGGAGAGCGAGGTAGATTGCCATGCAGGGGGCCCGGGCTCGTTTCCCGGTCGGGTTGGAGATTTTTCTCCACTCAGGGACTGGGTGTTGTGTTGTCATCATCATCGATGTGGAAGTCACCCCAGTGGCATCACCAGACAGGCCGAACACGATCCCAGCTGGGGTCTAAAGGCGAAAAAATGCCTCACGAACATCATCATCATCAGGTGTGAAACTTTATCGGCCTCCGTCATATCCGGGATAAGGACGTGACATAGGGCCAAAACACTCTGTATGTACGACTGTGTTGACTCACCATGACCCTGGGCCCAGTTCTTCAATGGCTCTTCTGATAAACGGTCATGTTGCTGGTGGTCTCCAAACGTCTTCTTAAGTTCTGTCTGGAATTTTTCCCAACTATCATTTATGTTTACATCGCCATTGTCATTCATTCTAACGAAATACGTATAATTGTGCAGTTAAAACTTACTGTCGCTGAATCTGCCTTATAATCCTGGTGAGATTTTGGTCAACTTCCTTAAACGCGTGATCAAAAGTTGGTCATTCTAGTTTACCACGGCCATACCAACAAGCATCATTCATTAAAATAATTCAAATATTGTACTTATGATTTTCTCTCTGGGCACCTCCCTTATACAGGGTATTACAAAAAGTACGGCCAAACTTTCAGGAAACATTCCTCATACACAAAGAAAGAAAATATGTTATGTGGTCATGTGTTCGGAAACGCTTAATTTCCACGTTAGAGCTCATTTTATTACTTCTCTTCAAATTACATTAATCATGGAATGGAAACACACAGCAACAGAACGTACCAGCGTGACTTCAAACACTTTGTTACAGGAAATGTTCAAAATGTCCTCCGTTAGCGAGGATACATGCATCCACCCTCCGTCGCATGGAATCCCTGATGCGCTGATGCAGCCCTGGAGAATGGCGTATTGTATCACAGCCGTCCACAATACGAGCACGAAGAGTCTCTACATTTGGTACCGGAGTTGCGTAGAGAAGAGTTTTCAAACGCCACCATAAATGAAAGTCAAGAGGCTTGAGATCCAGAGAGCGCGGAGGCCATGGAATTGGTCCGCCTCTACCAATCCATCAGTCACCGAATCTGTTGTCGAGAAGCGTACGAACACGTCGACTGAAATGTGCAGGAGCTCCATCGTGCATGAACCACATTTTGTGACGTACTTGTAAAGGCAGTTGTTCTAGCAGCACAGGTAGAGTATCCTGTATGAAATCATGATAACGCGCTCGAGTGAGCGTAGGTGGATGAACATGAGGCCCAGTCAAGACATCACCAACAATTCCTGCCCAAACGTTCACAGAAAATCTGTGTTGATAACGTGATTGCACAATTGCGTGCGGATTCTCGTCAGCCCACACATGTTGATTGTGAAAATGTACAATTTACATTTAAAGAGAAGCACTAGAATGAGGTCTAACATGGAAATTAAGCGTTTCCATACACATGTCCACATATTATCTTTCTTTGTGTGCCAGGAATGTTTCCTGCAAGTTTGGCCGTACCTTTTTGTAACACTCTGGATGCGTCACTGTTGCAGACGTGACTGCTTCTATGTCAAGGGGTGGCAACTCTGTATCCTGTGCCAAAGATGAACGTACAGGCTATTAGGAAGGTAGTCTTACCGTTATTGCTGATCAGTTTCTCCTTTCTAACTGTGCTACGTCGTTTTATGTATTGTAAAATCATTAGGGATAAGAGCCGAAAGATTTTAGTGCCAATATTAGGCGACGGAATGAAATACGTAAGAAAGAAACGTGCTGCTTACAGTTGTGTCTGAGGTGTTTCCTGGTGCGATGACGGCCCAGGACCCGCGGCTGCCACTGCTGATGCAGGAGGCGTAGGGTCTGGTGTCTGCGGCATTGCTGAACCACCGGCGAGGCCCACTTCCACCACCTGCGTCACAACACCACATCAAACACACTGTCGTTATGGCTGGCACACGTTTCTTACATTGACGAATATGACGGCAAAGCAGTATGGTCCACTTCTCGCTTGTTATCACCATCATTTCAGTATTGACAAGGAGACCACATGGCGATCCGATTTTAGTAAATTGTTTGTATTTGTGGAATGTGAAGTTTAGAACTCAAACAGCAATCAGACGGAACATTTCGATGCATTTCTGAGTTTTACAGTTTTGCACTCAATATATTTCTCGACACTAAAACTCATTAAGACGTGGCTGAAAACTCTGGCAAATTCGCTTAACGGGTTTTGCTTTCTTGTTTGTCCATAAGGATATCATTTTTAATAAAGAGCCGCGCGGGAGTAGCCAAGCGGTCTGGAGCGCCACGTTGCGATCCTAATATGCTTGAAGCAGTACAGATAAGTAAAATGAAAATTGTATATATAACCGTTTTTGGTAAAAAGGACTCCTATGTGATATTTTAACCATTCACTATATGAAAAAGTGCGAAAAGCCAAATTAAGAAGTAAACATGCACCGGGGAAAGCCATCAAACTTCGTGCCACCCGAATCGCTGGTTTAGGCATTGCTGGGTGCGAGACCGCTGCCACTCATCGGACGAATGCTGTATCAAGGAAATTAATAAAGGCACTCATTCAAAGCACTGTTTTACAGGCGCCAGGGGGTCCATACACCCAGCATCCCGGCACTTCCTGGTATGACATCCTTCTACACTGGTGTCAGGACAATGAGCTTCGCCTCTCCAGCGCAAAGCTCGAACCCACAGCCCAAGGTGAGTAACTGAAAAATTTATTGTTTGTTTCCTTTATGGTGGAAGGTAGTGTGGACGGACAAGGTGTTACGATGATTGCCTAGGTCTTGGTATTCACTATTGCAGAGGCCAAAGCTACGATAATGGTGAAAATATGAAAGGTTATCGAAGCAGCGTTCAAGCCAGAGTCATAAAGTACAATACAAGAGCATTTTATATACTATATGTGAGCCACAGTCTTAATCTTGTGTTATCAGATGAGGCAAAATCTACAGGAGCGCTCAATTTTTTTTGTATGTAATTCAAAGAGTACACAGTTTTCGGAGCATTCACACAGAGGTGGGAAAGTTTATTGAACATAGTACCAACTTTAACAGTGAAGAATCTTTCAGATAGTCGATAGGAAAGTAGGGTGGAGAGTTTCAAAGCTATAAGGTACCAATACAAGAGAAGTCAGAGATGCCCTCTAGAGGTAAGCAACATCACTGCTCATCGAAAACAAACAGCGAAGCACACTCGTTTGCTGTGGATTACTTCGAAAGCTTCGAGTTCGTATGGTATGAAATTCTCTTTGCCATTAACTCAGCACATAGCGCACTTCAAGCAGAAATCTTAGATGTGTATATGCCTAGGTTTAGTGAAGTTTATTGAGAATTTCCATGAAGAAGGTTTTGTTAATGCACAAATAACAGCGATAGATATAGCTGAAAGTTTACAGATTCAACCAAAATTTAAAGAAAAGAGAACTGACAAGAAGACCAGAAGGTGATGACATGGTTTCCAGATGTCAGGTTAAAAATATGTTCAAATGTTTGTAGAGCTTATGGGACTTGACTACGGGGTCACCAGTCCCTAAACTTACAAACTACTTATGAACTAACTAATACGAAAGACGGCACAAATATCCATGGCCGAGGGGGGATTCGAACCCCAGACCGTAGTAGCGGTGCAGAACGCGACTGACGCGCCGCAGGCCGCTCGGCCACTGCGGCCGGCAGAGCTCAGGCTCCAGAGGTGATATAAAAAAACGATTTTTTTTACCCTAAAATAAAGAACCTTGCGGTTTAACGTCCCGCCGACAGCTTGGTAATTAGCGGCCGGCCGCGGTGGCCGAGGGGACTGAGGCGCTCCAGTCACGGTCTGCACGGCCACTACGGTCGGGGGTTCGAATCCCCCCTCGGGCATGGATATTTGTGCCGTCCTTAGTCATAGCTAGTTCGTAAGTAGTTTGTAAGCTTAGGGACTGATGACCCCGTAGTTAAGTCCCATAAGTTCTACAAACATTTGAACGTTTTTGCTAATTAGCGACCGAGCTAACGATCGGAATTTTTGGGTAAGGATGGGGAAGGAAATCGGAGTGCCCTTTGAAAGGAAGCATCCCGGCATTTGCCTGGAGTGATTTAGGAAAATCACGGAAAACCTAAATCTGGATGGCCGGAGGTGGATTTGAACCACCGTTCTCCCGAATGCGACTCTACTGTGTTAGCACTACGCCACCTCACTGGGATTTTTTTAACCCTGTTGTTGACACGGTGCTAAAAAGTTTGAAAGAAAGGATTAGCCAACTGGCTAAATATTTCGAAATACAAATCATTTAATAACTTATACAATACAAATTATTAAACAAATCTAAAAACAAAAAAGCAGAACAACAACGATCAATACAACGGAAAACAACGGAATGCCACGTGACGTCGACACGCCGCAACAATAGATGTGACGGGAGGGATAGGCTGCGCGCGCGTCAACTCTAGGAATATTTCCCTGTCACCGTCGAGGAACTTCAATTTTGTTGAATGATACCTGTTTTTCACAGCACTTATTTTCTATGTAATTAGTTTTACGGCAATTACTTTTATTAAAATATAGCAGAAAGAAATATTTTGTACTTTACCTAAAAATGAGATTTCGCCCAAAATTTAACCCCCCTTCCCTCCCCCCCTGAATTCTGCTGCCGGGGACACGAACCATCTTTGCGCCCCTCCCCTAGATTCAGCTCTGACTTTGTCATTCAGCGGCAGTTTTGTTCAGTGCGCCTCGCTCACTCAATTCTTAATTACGAGGTATGTCCATAAAGTAAGTTCCGTTTGGTTATATAAAACAAACGTTTACAGATACAGAAAAAATATTTATTGTACTAAAATATACGACTATTAAACTATTTTTCTACATAGCTTCCGAAATTTTGTAGGCATTTTTCATAGCGTGGCAGAAGTCTTTGTATGCCTTCTTCGTAGAAGATTGACGCCTGTGTATTCAACCATGTGGTAACATGTTCTTTCGGTTCGTCATCATCGCTGAAGTGTTGTTCAAAATGTTCAAATGTTTGTAGAGTCTATGGGACTTAACTACGGGGTCATCAGTCCCTAAACTTACAAACTACTTATGAACTAGCTAATACTAAGGACGGCACAAATATCCATACCCGAGGGGGGGCTTCGAACCTCCGACCGTAGTGGCCGTGCAGACCGTGACTGGACCGCCTCAGTCTCCTCGGCCACAGCGGCCGGCACTGAAATGTTGACCACCATGGACAGGTTGTAGGTGTAAGAAGAAAGTCGCTAGGAGCGAGACTGTACGGAGGATGATCAAACACGTCCTAGTGAAATTCCCGTAAGAGTTGTTCGGTCACATTCGCCTTGTGAGGTCGGGCGGCAACGTGAAGGGAAGAAGAAGACTCCTTTCATCTCTTCTTACACCTAAAATCTGTCCTTGGTGGTCAACACTTCAACGATGATGAGCTGAAAGAACATGTTTGCCACATGGTTGTATACACAGGCGACAACCTTCTATAAAGAAGGCACACAAAAAACTTGTCCCACGCTATGACAAGTGCGTACAAAATTTCGGAAGTTATGTAGAAAAGTAGTTGAACAGTTGCAGATTTTTATAGAATAAATATTTTTCTGTATCTGATCACGTTTGGTTTATATAACCAAACGGAACTTACTTTATGGACATACCTCGTATATGGCCAACGGATGGCAGAATAAGCAATTATGGGCAGCCAGCCAGTGGTTGGAGCAGAGCTAATTTATATTTATAATGATATTTTTACTCGTAATTTTCGCAGGACGTTCTAAACAAAGTTTATATTTAACCTTGATACCTAGTTATTTATTTATTTGTCGGTCTTACTAACTGTCAGCTCCAACAATATACCACACTGTGTTATAATTTAATCCAGAACCAAAGGAATATGTTAACCAAATTCAAATGTTTGTATAGCTTATGGGAATTAACTACGGGGTCATCAGGCCCTAAACTTACAAACTACTTATGAACTAGCTAACACTAAGGACGACACAAATATCCATGCCCGAGGGGGGATTCGAACCCCCGACCGTAGTGGCCGTGCAGACCATGACTAACGCGCCGCAGTCCCCTCGTCCACCGCCACCGGCAATATGTTAACCGCTGCGATAAAATCTGCATACCTACCTTAATTAATTGTTCCTTATTTTTCATGTCGATTTTATTTCTGTCAAAAGAAATAATACTTCAGTGTAAAGAACTAAACTTTCACGTTGAGCCATCGGTAAGTTTTCAGGTAAATCCCTCCTTCACAGCACCAATGTAGACGGAGGTGGAAACAAGAGACAGCGAGCGAGCCACAACCGTAAGGAATGAACTGCGCGCGCAAACTGAGTACGTAAAGGCACAGTGGGAACGACCGTGACTGGGAAATTCTTTCACGGTAGCTCCCATTAGCCGCCGAAAAGGAATGCGGGCGGTATGAAGCACCAGTTCATTGGAATTTAGAAGTTAGCTCACACTTCACAGAAGTGGGGGTTTACTGTGAACGACTCATTCACTAGCTAGCCATTACTACACTCCGTTCGCCGGAACAAGATACAGACTGTAAACACACGGAGACGCGTGACCAGCGGTGGGCAAATGGAGGTTCTAACTCGGTGTCGAAGTATCCGTTTCTGGTGTGAGGTAGTCGTGTGTGTTGTTATATAGTAGTGGTATAAGAAGGTGATTGTAAACTTCGTCTTAAAAGACCACTTGCTGAATAGTAGCATCAGTATTGGTGTTTGTAATCACGTTCAGTACTCATTGTCTCTGTGCGCATCCAACAGTATGCTTTATTCTCTTTTACTCTCTCATTAGTATCACGTATGAGTGAACTCTTTGTGTCATTCTCCGCGGATACAGCGAGAGAGTTTGACATGCCAGTTTTGAATCCACCCAAGAAGAGATCAACGTAGAACTCCTTAAATTAATCAGAGTCGGGGGTTCGAATCCCTCCCCCCCCCCCCCTGGCATGGATATTTGTGCCGTCTTTAGTATTAGCTAGTTCATACGTAGTTTGTAAGTTTAGGGACTGATGACCCCGTAGTGAAGTCCAATAAGCTCTACAAACATTTGAATATTTGAATACTGCATGTGATAAAAAATGCTGCTACTTACGCTACTTTTCAGCAAGTGATCCTGTAAGTTAAAGTTTGTAGTCGGGTTCTAATATCCCCGTTATATAACAACATTTCCAACGACCTCACACCTGATACGTATACCCCGGTTTTGTTCACCCCTGGTCACGCGCTTGGGCGTGTTTACAGTCTACGTTCGGTGAACGGAGTATAGTCAAATGTTAATATTGTCAACTTGCCCCATCTCTCCTACCGTTTATCGCAAGGTTTTATTTTTTTTTGTTTTCTCATTTGCTTAACTATTTATAGGGCATCTAAAACACAAAACTGAAAAGTAGCTCTGTTGTGATTATAATTTGGTCCCCTTTTGTATTGAAGGATCATATTGCCAGCACAAATAGGGCTCATAATACCAACACCGCCATGTCTGTGTTTATAAACTTGTCATCTAACTTTCTGCATCAATTACGATATTAATATTGAAACTTAATCATCGATACATTTTCAATAGAATAAAAAAATAATAAAGATTATTTTCGTAGGCACAATAATAAAAACATCGCTTAGCCGTGCGGTCTAACGCACCGCTTTCCTAGACGGGGAGGCGTACCGGCTCCGGTTCGTATCCACTCGGCGGATTAACGAAGGGGGTCGGAGTGCCGGTCAGCATAGATGAGGTTTTTAGGTCGTTTTGCACATCCTTCTACGTGAATACTGGGCTGATACTCAAGACCTGCCTCGGTTACACAATTCGCAAACATTTCGTAAAACTTTACACTTTCACACATATAACACTATCTGCAGACATTTGGGGTACACATTTCCTCCCGGTGGGCATGGGATGGCGACAGGAAGGGCACCCGGCCACCCCGTAAATATTAACGCGCCAAATCCGGATTTAACAAAACCAACCCTCCATGTGCGGGAACAAGCTAAAGAGAAAGAAAGAGACAATTATAGAAGGAAGGAAGGAAGGAAGCTTAGAGTTTAACGTCCCGTCGACAACGTGGTTATTAGAGGTCATACGCTCGGATTTTTGGGGAAGGATTAGGGGAGGAAATTCGGCCGTGCCCTTTGAAAAGAACCATCCCAGATTTGCCTAGAGTGATTTAGGGAAATCACGGAAAACCAAAAACTGGATGGTCGGAGGTGGATTTGAACCACCGTCCTCCCGAATGCGAGTCCAGTGTCTTACCACTGCGCCACCTCGCTCGGTCAAGAATTATAGAAACATTGCTACCAGTGCCTGTCACACAAAATGTTTTGTCGGTAGTGAAAATTAGAAAACATCAGAGTGTGTGAGTGAAACTAACTACTGTGTCAGGGTGCTCTACTGAGGGAACTACGACTTGTTTGTTAAATATTCAGGAGCCCCAAGTTACCCGAGTGAGTTCTTGACACCACACTCAACCTAAATTAAACTTTACAGTATTTCACTTTGTAAATATTATACACATGAAATACAACTGTAACCCTGGCAGTGTATAGTGTTGGCTTTTCAGTGACAAAAAGTTTATTTAATAAAATTGGTTTTTATGGATTTATGTCTTTACCTAAGCATTGTGTAGGATTTTTATTCTTCGAAATAGAGCAAGACTAAAACCAGATTTCGGTTCGAGACATTTGGTCTCCTTTGTAGAGTAAAAATACACAAATGCTCGTGGAATCTTGACAGTGTGTCTCTAAAACAAATCCAAACAATTAAATAGACATTCATGATACAAAAAATCGCTAATTAAGATGAGTTATGGCGGCGAGATCAAGTCACTTTAAATTTTAGTAGACGCTGCCAACTATGCTCAATGAACGACAAATAAAATAATAATTATAAAAAATTACAAAAAAATAAAAAAAATCTTTTCGATAGTCTCAAACGTAGAGGTCCCGCCTGTTACGTCATTTTCACCTCTGAAAATGCAGAATGAAATGTTTTGACGTTCCATTCTGTCAATTGAGAATCAAACATTAAGAACATCAAACACTATAGAAAATGTTTAACTTATATCATTTAGGTAATTTAGCGAGTCTGTGATCAACAGAACTTCATCACTTCTTCTTCCTTTTACTTCGCCTTTGTCACGCATCTACGTGTAGTTAATTTTAAGATTTTACCTACATACATTAAGGAGTGTCCTGTCGCTAAACCGTGACGTACCTGGACGGAATACATGCACAGCAACTGTCTGAGTGTACTGATATCAATGTGAAACTACGCGATCGTTTTTTTTTTTTTTTTCTCTGAATATTTACGAGTCGTGTAACTGAGGTGGTACTTCGGTGCCAAATTAGAACTCATCTACGCGACCGTGGAAAACCACTTAAAAACCACATACAGGCTGGTCGATCCGCCAGCTATCTTAATTAAACAGCCGGGAGGATTCCATTCGATTTGGCGACCCGACACTTACCTGCCCTATGTAACTTGAAGTGGGTTTCTTGAGTAGGCTTCTAATGATGTTCGACAGCATAGTCGACATAAACAATTATTGATACCAACTGCAATTACTGACGCAAATACATCGCCGTGTTCAAATATGGCCATATTTTTGTTAGAAAATTTGTTCACATTGTAAATACAAAGTGTTACGTGTTCAGCACTTTAAAGAGGATTCGCCATACTTGAAGCATTTTGATTTGCTATATTTATGATTTTACTTTATCTACAAAAAACCACCCACTCTCTTTTAATTTCTAATTGTATTTTAATGTGGTATGGACTCGTTTTCCTGCAAGTCAGGTATGTAAGCTATCCTGTTGGAACACCGAGTAAAATAAAGGTAGCAGCTATAGATAGTGCAGAATGAAAGCAGTCTCAATAAATAAATCATTCTTCATCATCTTTACCGTTAACTAACCACGAAAATTTTTATCTACGAGTACGAATGACGAGCAATCTTTCCGGGAAATAATTGTTCCATTGCGATGTTATTTTTATTTCTGTGCTCTCTACTTATTTCGGTAAACAAACTGAAAAATGAAACAAAAGAAGAAAACTTCATTGATACAACTATTTTGTGTTATTTTTAGGAAATGGATATGCTCAGTAACTTAGTACTGAGTAGTGTATGTGCTTACCTCCTTCCCAATGAGCCCGGCATTGTTGATGCAATTGAACTCATCTGCAGTCACTTCTGATACCACCGAACCGTTCTGCCCCTTGTCTTGTGTTTTCTTTCTCCATAGGTCGTCCACATCAGTATTCTTGTCCAGATTGCGATAAAGTAGCCTGTCCTGTCTCGGCTGATTGCCTTTTTTCTTTGGTGGTCTGACAATGTCATCTCCCTGTTTGTCATTCCAACTCACAGGATTCATTACAGGTTGATTGAATTGTAGAAGGCAGGGCCTGTAACAAAGTTAGTATTACGCTTAGAGCGGACTGAATCAGTAGTTCAGGCTTACATCTAAATTATGGAATATGTGTGAAACTTAACAAGGTATATTACAACACTTATGGATTCAAAAATTGGGAGAGGGTGAATTTTATCTCTCCGCTCATCTAAATATACAGGAAAATAGTAATGTAGTAGAAACATTTATAGCTTCTGGGACACCAGTTTCTAAATCTCACAGCTAACATTCCGAGGATCGAATAATATGAGATTGGAAATGGCTCCAATATGGGAAGCAATTCTATAAAATACAAGTAAAACAGGATTCCTTGAGTGCCTCCCCACGCGGATATATCTAAAGCTGACTGGTAATATTTCATCCACCTAAAGAGTCACAGCTGTGATCAACCAATCCAGTACAACTGATGAGTTCTCTGCCACAACGGGCAATCAGTATGAAGTTGAGTGAGAGAACACAGAAGAACTCCTTCCAAGAAAGAAACAAATGAAATTTTATTAACGGAAAATTGGATATTTAAAGTCTGACACTTTAGTGGTAGTCGTTGTTACATAAAAGTAGGGGCAAGTAATTGGGGTTGGATACTTTTCTGTGCTACAGTTTTTGGTGTATAAGTCACATGGTTAGACACTGTATAGAATCATGTAGAACTCCATTAAAAAGACATAAGAAAAACTTTGGAAATACTACAATTGTGTAACTGGAGGAATACGTGCTGGTTTGTCAACTAAACTGATCCTCCATTTTCCTAAGTCAAGACACACAGCGTATACACTAGCGTTTAGAGTAGTGGTTCCCAACCTTTGATCCCGGAATGGTCCACGAAAGGAAAAAAAGTCAAACTTTTATTGATTTTAAATTATCAATTTCTTTTTACGTGGTCATTAAATCGTATTGTGTGTCCACGATAATTTTACATTACTGATGATGACAGAAGTGGCTAACATTGGTACTATTTAAAACATATTCTTTTGTCTTCTAGTATTTTGATATCGTATTGATTTCCAAAATGATAAAAACTGCAAAATCGCATTTGAATCCGTGCTCTTGGGAAGTTCTACTGTAAAAAGGCAAACTAATGCAATAACAATCCTGAGATTGCCTTCCTTTACGTTAAGATTTTCTTCACGGCTTATTTTGCTGAAAAAAAGATCCAGGAATAGCTTCTGATATGCGTGTAGGTCCGAAGAACAGTATTAGCTGTAGGATTACCGAACTTGAAAATTGAAAATAAGGTGAAAGCTTTAAAATCACGTTGCTGCAAACCTAGTTTAATTTTCTACTTAAAGCTTTTGCTGTAATAGCACTGCCATTAGATATTACTTTTGAGTTCAACGAATATGTTAAAAATTTTGATTAAAGATTGTTTTCAGTTCGACACAGTTGACTTTTCATGAAGCTTTTGGTCCCTTTTAACAACAAAGAAATCAAAGTTTGAGAGACACTGCTATAGGGAGTCACCTTAGGATTATCGAACTGTAATAACAGTAGGTCATAAGTGGAAGCATATGTTCAATCAGGTGCTGGAAGGTTTCTTGGGAAATGGCAGCCCATTCTACACGGAGTACTGTACTGGGGAGAGGTATCTATGTAGGTTAGTGAGACCGGCCGCAAAGTTGGCGTTTCAAAAAATCCCGAAGGTGTTCTACAGGATTCAAGTCAGGACTCTGTACTGGCCAGTCAATTACAGGGATGTTATTGTCATTTAATCACTCCGCCATTCGTGTTGAAAGATGTAATCGCCATCCCATTTTTTTAAGCTAGGCTGAATCACATACAGTAATCAAAATATCATTTAAGATCAATTAACCAGTTGCAGAGTTCGTGACACACAAACACGGCAGTGGATACAATAGTCACCGATTCCCGCTAGGCGACCGACATTAAAGACAGTAGGGCTTGTGTAGCTCTCAGCTGGCTAATGATATTTGTCTCGGTCAGGTGAGCAAAATTTTACCAAGACAGATTGTAGACACTGTAGATTGGTGTCGTTAAGTACTCTCTGTCACGCACCGTGCCAATAACTATTTAGGCAGTGCCGTTCCTCTTGTTTTGAAGCTCAAGGGTGCAAATTTTATCGCAGTCGGATGAACAGTATGGCAGTGTATAAGATATGAATCAGAACCGAATTGGTGAATCCACCCCCCGTTTTCAATTGTTCCTTTGGATTATCTGTTTTTTTGTAAACCATCCCTGCATTAAAAAAATGTTCAAATGTTTGTAAATCTATGGGACTTAACTGCTTGGTTATTAGTCCCTAGCTTACAAACTATTTAAAGTAAGTTAAAATAACATAAGGAAAACACACACACCCATGCACGAGGGAGGATTCGAATCTCCGACGCGGGAGGCCGCGCGATCCGCAATGTGTCGCTCCAGACCGCTCGGCTACTCCCGCGCTGCATCCCTGCATTAAAGCGAACAATCGGCGAATCCAGTTCTCAGTTTTAACGAGACTAACGCACAACAATTGAAATTTCGTGTAACTAAGGGACCAAACAGGAGGGGTCATTGTTCCCTAGACTTACAAACTACTTAAACTAACTCATCCTAAGGACAACAGAGACACACATGGTGGCGGGAGCGGCCATTCATTTTTGTATATATGGACAATACCGAGAAAAATGAGAAGAAAATATAATATACGAAAAAATTAAAAAGTAAATTGTAGCATCATGGAAACATCCCACATAAAATATAACAATAATTTTGTGTGGCTCATGAATTTATGCAAGTCTTTCAATTGGACACTACTTCGGCGCCTAACATGTCCCTATCCTACCCCAGTTATCGACTCGGGAAAAAGGGGCCTACCGTTTAGAGTGCAATCCGAACCACATATCATGCCATTTCTGGTGTCTCTTTACGATGTTGATAAGTGAAGGATACGTTAAAACTCTAAGTGACAAAACCGTGAGTACTGTGAAAGTTACCAGATATCCATAATTTTTTATAGACAGGTATAGGAGGTGATAGACTGACGAGGCGAAGAACGAGATAGAAAGAGTGAGAAGGGGGAGATGGACATAGAGAGAAGGGAAGAAGACAATTACTAATTCAAGACTGGAATACATAAATACGTGGGTAACGCCGCGTTTACAGCTAATTTGCAATACAGTAACATTGAGGTTATCATATCGTGATTAGATTAGTTTTTCGTTCTGTAGATCCATGTTGAGGAGATCTTCGTGGATGTGGAACATGTCAAGAATCAAAATTTACAAGCTGAATAATAGATAATACTAATAATATAAATACAGATACATACATTTTTAAGTTTTTCTAAAGCTGATAATATAATAATACTAATATAGTATGAATACCGATACATGCATCATTTGGTACAATTTATAAATATACTATTGGAGTAGAAGGAGTTGGCCACTAGAAAGTCTTTTAGGCTCCTCTTAAACTGATCTTTAATTTTAGATAAATTCTTTATACTTGATGGTAAATTATTGAAAATAATTGTTCCTGAGTAGTGGACCCCTTTTTGAACTAAAGTAAGCGCTTTTAAGTCCTTGTGTAGATCATTTTTGTTCCAAGTATTGTATGTATGAACTGAGCTGTTTGTTGGGAAAAGGGATATATTATTTATGACAAATTTCATGAAGGAATAAATATACTGAGAGGCAGTAGTTAATATACCCAGTTCTTTGAAGAGGCTTCTACAGGATGTCCGTGAATTTACTTCACAAATTATAAGTATTACACGCTTTTGGACTCTGAAGACTTTTGACTGACTTGAAGAGTTACCCCAAAATATTATACCATAAGACATTATGGAATGAAAGTAAGCAAAGTATGCAAGCTTTATAAAAACTATCACGTCTTTTAAGTCGGACCAAATTACACACAAGGTGCAAAATTTCATTAAGTTGAAATTAGTAGTTTCGGAGTTCATCGCGGACAAACATCGTGAAACGGGAAATTTATTTATACAAATATATAGATAAAAGACGAATCATTCTCAGATCCCTGTAATTATTTCCTTTTGATACGTAGCATGGGTCCTTGTATCACGTGAGTCTATATATACGTACGCCTGAACAAAAATAGACGGACGTGATTAGCTTTAAACTTGAAATACCAGAAACGAAACTGAACAAATAAACTTACCAGTTTCAGTTTAGTATCTTCGAGCCAATATTCTTGCGAGTTAGATAAATTATGTGAACACAATTTATACAAAAATAACTGTTCTTTGAACTTGTTGTGCGCATTCTATGTACAGAAAGATCCGACCTTGCGTGAGCTGACGTCAGCATCCGAAAGGCACACAAGACAAAGCGAGCCACCTGGCAGTGTGACACGACAATGAAGCCAATTAAAGTGAATGCGTGCGGCAAATTCAAATTGTTATTTTGTAAGGAACCTTACGACCAGCTGTTTGACGAGAGATTTTTTTTATTTTGTCGAGAGTATGGAGATGGTATGGAAAGTCGGGAGAATTCAGACGAATCTCGATCTTCTGGCAATCGTAGAGGTATACACTCAGACCGCATGTGTTAATAATAACGCTACAGCTCTCACTCAGTAACAGTTGGAGGTTAATTGAAACCTAAACAATGCTCAAGGGCATCATTCCATAAGGTAGATAGAAGTAGGAATCAGCAAACACTAAACAGTGTGCCAACATAAAAATTTAAAATTACCGATCGATCTGGGAAACTGCACCTCCCAACTTAAGGTTAATATGTGTAACGTAGAAGATAGGGTGAAATTACCCCAAAATAAGAAACTGAAAACATGTGTGTTTACTGTTCGTGTTCGGAAGAGTGACATTCATGGGTTTGTCCTGTGAAAGCTATTTGTTTCAAAGCCTTCTATTCCATATGCAGACGGAACTTAGCGTGGCACATGGTAGCAATAACGATTGTTCTCAACATGCAAAAACTGTAGACAAACTGTAAGTTAATTTTGCAGTACTGGCATATTTTTTTTTAGTTTCGTGCAATTTAAAATAACGTAATTTAGTAAATAAATATTTTTAATATTATTAGGTCACATAAACGTTAGAGTTAGCTCAACCATAAGTGAATTAAGCAGAGGAATCTACATTTGTGTATCACACCATAAAAAACAACCTTAGCTACAATAGCTTGGACTGCAATGTTAAAATCCCGAAAGATGCATTCATTGATTCTAGTAAAAAAAGAAAATAAAATAAATAAATAAATAAATAAAAATTATGTGGTTTTGGCGTACAAACGCTGAAGTAATGGTGAAAGAAATGTTAGCTCCAGGAAGTGTTTAACACTTTTAAAAATATTTTAAACAATCCCAGTAACTCAAGTAAATTGTTTTCAGTAGCAAGTGATGCCTCAAACCATAATAGTAAGAAGATGTTTCCTATTGTTTTGATATATTTTGATTCCGAAATTGGAATACAAAATGAATCTCTGGTTTTTATAGAACAGAGCAGTGAAACAGCGGTCTCTATCCATAATTTGTTAAAATGTTTCTTGGAATCCTACAAAACTCGGTAAAAATAATTGTTAGTGTTTTTTGTTCCCATGGTGCCAACGGTAATTTTGGAAAGCATAATTCAGTATTCAAACTGTTGCATGGTAATAACAAATAAATCTTCCGGGCAAACTGTTCAAATCATAATCTGCACAATGCGGTGAAATGTCCGTGAAAACCCGTATACTGATCTAAAAAATTTGGTCACTTACCATTTTCTGTAAAGCACAGGGAAGTTCTGAAATAAAAAAATGTCGAAATGTTTGTAAAGCAATGGGACCAAACTGCTGCTGTGGTCATCATTCCCTAGACTTACAAACTACTTAAACTAATTTATAGTAAAGAGAACACACACACAGACACAGACTTGAACCTCAGGCGGGGAGCTGCCGTGCATTCCGCAGCAAGTCGCCTTAGCGCGTACCGCCATTCTCGAGTGGCTTTTTAAAGGAAAGGTTCTGAAATCGTTTTCTGAATTTGTTAATGTAGAGTAGAGTGAAATCCCTGACATGTACCAACTAGATGACTTTTCTAAATAACAGCAACTGACAGAAGCGTTACAATTTGGTTAAAAGTTATTTGAAAAGTGGTGCTGATTGTCTCAAAGCACGGCCGCCACGACGCATTCTCCCCCTCCAAAGGGCAGCCTGGAGTGTTGCAGGGGCTCTGTCGTAAGAATGGACTCGGTGAAACAAGCCGGACTTAATGAGGATCATTCAGATAAATGGAAAACATGGCGACAGCAGACGCAGGGGAGAGACGCCCTTACAACGAAATAAACACAAGAGCGTACACGCAGAGAAAGCCCTTGCGAGGCCATTTGAGGAGCTATTTGATTAAGAAGTCGCGGCTCCGGTCTGTAAAAGCCGGGAGTGCGGGGCGTCAACCACGTCCCCTCCATACAGCATCCAGTGACGCTTTCGGGCGGAGGATGACACGGCGGCCGGTCGGTACCCGTTGGGCCCTAGAGGCCACTGTGGGACGGAGTTGATTTGTGGAGTAGATACCGTTCATTAGACTGTGATAAAATTTTTCAAACTTGACCTTCAAAACTAGAAAACGGCACTGTCTACATGAATATTTTGTACGTTGCGTGCCGACCGTGGTGGCCGAGGGGACTGCAGCGCTTTAGTCACGGTCTGCACGGCCACTACGGTCGGGGGTTCGAATCCCCCCCTCGGGCATGGATATTTGTGTCGTCCTTAGTTGTACCAAGTTCATAAGTAGTTTGCAAGTTTAGGGACTGATGACCCCGTAGTTACGTCCCATAAGCTCTACAAACATTTGAACATTTAATTTGTACGTTGCGTGACGGAGGATACTTTATAATACACATCGACCCAATTTACAGTTGTCTTCCGATCTTAACGAAATTTTGCACACTTCACCTTTATAACGAAAGTGCAAGGAGGATGGTACCTTACTCTAGATTTCGACACCGTTAGACTCAACATTATTAAATTTACCAATTTGAGATATTTAAACATTTCGATCCTTTCAGGGCATTGAAATAAATCCACTGGCAACGATTTGTGCTAGACCGGGTTTTCCGCTTTGGGCCATCGGTCGCTTTAACCAACTAGGCTATGCAGGCACGCCTTCCTTCCAACACAAATTCTCATCTTGTAGCACTCTACGATTGTAGTGCCCCTGCCCATTTGATTCTATTTGCTCGCAGCCTATACTGTATTCCCGCAAGAGATCGAGCATATTAATGCGTCCGCTTTGATATTGTCGGTTGTCTTATAGGGCAGGTATACAATTACTTATATGGCGTCTGCTCATGTCCGAAAAGAACAGACACCATATAAATAACTATTAAAATTGTCGAATATCTGTAATTTTCCATGTACTACCATGAACAAAAATATCCGAACGACCTGAATCGCTTTCCGCCTGATGTGCCAGCTTCCAAAATAACGATCCTGTCTAGCGCATACTCTAATCATTTCACGGCATAGTCTTTACACTGTTCAAAATGGATCCACTAGAGAAAACTGCTCTTTACGGCAGCCATTCGAGATTTAAGTTAACACCACGATATTGCAAACAAAATGAAACACGTTAGTAAGTTCTTGACGTTTGTTAACTCCACTTTGCCGGCCGCGGTGGCCGAGGAGACTGAGGCGCCCCCGTCACGGTCTGCACGGCCACTACGGTCGGGGGTTCGAATCCCCCCTCGGGCATGGATATTTGTGCCGTCCTTAGTCTTAGTTAGTTCGTAAGTAGTTTGTAAGTTTAGGGACTGGTGACCCCGTAGTTAAGTCCCTTAAGCTATAAAAACATTAACATTAACTGCACTTTATTACAATAACTGACGCATTAAAAGTATTCACACAGTCATTAGAGCCTCATACAAATGCAGCATTTTGAACTTACAGTGATATGAAAGAAGCTCTATAGTGTACAAAAGGAGTGATCAAAGGACTTCATTGTAAAACAGGAATGAAATTGAGGGCATGAACTTAGCATGATACACTATACAAGTGTGCTACAACCTGTTTTCTTTCTAAGACATAATTACACTCCTGGCCATTAAAATTGATACACCATGAAGATGACGTGCTACAGAAATTTAACTGACAGGAAGAATATGCTGTGATATGCAAATGATTAGCTTTTCAGAGCAATCACACAAGGTTGGCGCCGGTGGCGACACCTACAACGAGCTGACATGAGGAAAGTTTCCAACCGACTTCTCATACACAAACAGCAGTTGACCGGCGTTGCCTGGTGAAACATTGTTGTGATGCCTCGTGTAAGGAGGAGAAATGCGTACCATCACGTTTCCGACTTGTCGGATTGTAGCCTATCGCAATTGCGGTTTATCGCATCGCGTCATTGCTGCTCGCGTTGGTCGCTATCCAATGACTGTTAGCAGAATATGGAATCGGTGGGTTCAGGAGGGCAATACGGAACGCCGTGCTGGATCCCAACGGCCTCGTATCACTAGCAGTCGAGATGACAGGCATCAAATCCACATGGCTGTAACGAATCGTGCAGACACGGCTCGATCCCTGAGTCAACAGATAGGGACATTTGCAAGAAAACAACCACATGCACGAACAGTTCGACGACGTTTGCAGCAGCATGGACTATCAGCTTGGATACCATGGCTGCGGTTACCCTTGACGCTGCTTCACAGACAGGAGCGCCTGCGATGGTGTATGTAACGACGAATCTGGGTGCACGTATGGCAAAATGTCATGTTTTCGGATGACTCTAGGTTCTGTTTACAGCATCACGATGATCACATCCGTGTTTGGCGACATCGCGGTGAATGCACATTGGAAGCGTGTATTCGTCGTCGCCATACTGGCGTATCACCCGGCGTGATGGTATGGTGTTCCCTTGGTTACACGTCTCGGTCACCTCTTGTTCACTTTGAACAGTGGCCGTTACGTGTCAGATGTGTTACGACCCGTGGCTCTACCCTTCATTCGATCCCTGCGAAACTCCACATTTCAGCAGGATAATGCACGACCGCATGTTGCAGGTCCTTTACAGGTCTTTCTGGATACGGAAAATGTTCGACTGCTGCCCTGGCCAGCACATTCTCCAGATCTCTCACCAACTGAAAACGTCTGGTCAATGGTGGCCGAGCAACTGGTTTGTCACAATACGCCAGTCTCTACTCTTGATGAACTGTGGTATCGTGTTGCAGCTGCATGGACATCTGTACCTGTCCACGCCATCCAGCTCCGACCCAATGGCCAGGCGTTCAAGGCCGTTATTACGGACAGAGGTGGTTGTTCTGGGTACTGATTTCTCATGATCAATGCACCCATATTGCGTGAAAATGTAATCACATGACAGTTCTAGGAGATTATATTTATCCAATGAATACCCGTTTATCATCTGCATTTCTTCATGGTGTAGCAATTTTAATGGGCAGTAGTGTAAAGACGTTAATCTGTAACTAACGCTTTTTATTGTAACTCTTAAGAGCAAATGTGTGGGTGGATGTGTGAAATAAATAATAATTTTATTTCGTTGAGTACTGTGTCGAAAATGTACTACCACACATCCTCGATACAACTTCTGACCGTGTTGTTAGGAAGGGATATTGTGTTTTGCTTTTTCTACGTGTTGCTCTCCTAGAACTAGCTTCACTGCATCTTGTAAGCAAGGTTTGATGAGAATCCTCTCCTATTGTGCAAGATTCCTTGTGTTTAGCAATTCGAGAGCGATTCATTGTGTAACTGCAGGATCAGCCTATATCGACTGAAAAACTAGCCTTATGAATCCATGCGTGAACCTTTCTTGCACATTCTTTGCGTTTGAAGAATTCCCTGTATTCCCTGTATTTCCTGCGAATTGTAATTGGCTTTTCACGTTACGTCTTGTTGTCAAGTTGTTTTTGCTCATATACAGCCTGACTTTTTCTTCAGTGAGGTAGGAATATAAATACCCACCCAGCTAGCTGCGTGGTTACGGTGCCGCTTTCAGGGACCGGGAAATATGCTGGCCCCAGGTTGAATCAATTCATCGAAATAATGACTGTGGTCAATTAGCCGGCCAGCCTGGGTGTGGTTTTTAAGCGGTTTTCCACGTCCCACTATGTGAATACCGGACTGGAACCGAAGTTCCGTCTCAGTAACACGATTCATCAACATTTAGAAAAACTTTCTCACACTGTCACGTGTGTAATACTATACGCAGACAGTAAGGGCATACGTATCTCCAGCATGGAGGACAATAAGGTGGTGACAGGAAGGGAACCCGGGCACCCACTAACTATGCCATAGCCATATATAACTTCGTGATTCCGCGCAGTTGGGAAAAGCAAAAGAAAAAGAAGTATAAATACTAAACTGTCCATGAATCTATTTAATACAGCGAAACAGGTATTGCGCTGACAAAATCAGGGAATGATACAACTTTTTCTTTCAAGGAAAGTACTTGGGCTAGAACAAACACATATACAGCAAAATCGTACGAGAGATAATGTAAAGATCCCTTATTGCACTAGTGACAGTCCCGTATCTGCAAAACTCTGCAGTCGTCCGTTAGAGGCCTCTGCGTGTGCCTTGCCACATTGCACTTTGACCCGTCGGTTCGCCAGTAGGGACGGTGCAGTGTGCCTCCGAAGTTGCGTTTTGTGACATTAGTGTGGTGAAGCGTCAGATGGAGCGGCGATTGATAATCAATCCTGCTAAAGTATTGCGATTGGTTGAGATGAAGTTACGAAGAACCATTCTTCGTGAAGATGGTATTAGTGTAGAAGATGAATCATTAGCATGCTTTCTCGTATCTGTTATGGTACAGAAATATGGTCATAAGTTAGATACTGTTGTAACACTAACACAAAATGATGATAATAGGGATGATAATGACGAAGAACTCATTGCAAGCGGTACTGCTACGGTAAGTGCGGGTAGAGGCGGTGGAAGCAGTGGCAGTGAATACCAACAGTCTTCCGAGAAGAAGGTTAAAGTTGCAACTATCATCATGGCTTTTGATGACAATACGCTAGAGAATATGTACGACGATTATTACATAAGTTATAGTTCAGATATCTGCATTACGTATGGCGTCTACAATTACATCTACAGTGCTATCTAGAGCATGATTGCAAAGTTTTGCATAAAAACGACACCCACCAGCACATTGAGGTGTACGTAGAGATACTGTAAACGTTCATACTTATATGTTTGTTCGAGCTCAAGTACTTTCCTTGTTAGAGCCGTAATTGTTTGGGCTATCAAATCCCCTTCAGGACCAAACACTTAAACAAGACAACGGAAAATGCTATAAGTAATTCGGTTTTCATGTTCAAAAAATGCGTCGAACGTAGACGTAATTACGTACACCGTTGCGCCACGACTCGAGTCCATGTGACATGCCCGCAGGGGTACGTGCAGGAACAAATGTTTGTAAATCTATCGGACTCAGCTGCTGGGTTTTCAGTCCGTAGCTTACAGACTACTTAAATTAAGGTAAACTAACCTGAGGACAACACAAACACCCCTGCCCGAGGAGGTATTCGAATCCCCGACGGCGAACGGCCGCGCGCACCGCAGCACGGTGATCCAATGCGCACGGCTAAACCGCCGCGGCGTGCAGGAACAATCTGCGCCACGTATAGAAATGTTTCTTCTGTACCAGTATTCGAGTTCTCAAGTAATATTAACCACTGTCGATTAGTAGTAAGCCATGACTCCTACACACACTAGAAAATAGAAATAACCTCCGAATCAGTGGCGGACTAAGGGCGGGGGTGGAGGGGGCGGACCGCCCCGGGCCTCCGGTCTTGGGGGATCTCCAAATACCTGGAAAGCATTTTTTTTTTCATTTTTTTATTTTTTATGTATTTATTTATTTTTTTTATTTTTTTTATTTTATTTTTTTATTTTTTTTATTATTATTATTTTTTTTTTTTTTTTTTGAGCGCGCTTGGCATTTCGTTATGCTGGGGTCTCAAAATCTCGAAAGCTATTTTTATAGACTGCCCCATGACGCTCGTCCTGGGGAGCCTCCAATTCTATTTTATCGTAATAAATGTATCTCCAAGTGAACGTGGGGAGGGGGTGGGGGCTCATTTTCTTTCGCCACCGCCCCGGGCCTCCAATAGCCTTAGTCTGCCACTGCTCAGAATATTCGCTTCTCGGCAAGCAGTGTGACGTTATCTCCGAATTCGCCGTTTCTTTGTATTGTTAGGTTAAGTTAATGAGTCTTCACCATTGCCTGCATCGGTGCAGTGGTCGAGCGCTCTAAGGCGCCTTGCTGTGGAACGCGTGGACTCTCGCTGCCGGAGGTTCGAGTCCTCCCTCGAGCACGGGTGTGTGTGTGTTGTCCAAAGTGTAAATTAATTTAAGTTAGTTTAATAGTTTGTAAGCTTCGGGACTGATAGCTCCAGAAGTTAAGTCTTTTAGATTTACAAACATTTGAACACTTTTTTCGCTATTGCCCATTATGAATAAAATTAAGGTAATGTTTACGACAAATTACAACATTAGAAACAACAGCCCACATTATTCGAAACTGGAATTAATTGTGTAACAGGATGTGATTGGCGATGTTGGATGTCTGCATTGGGACTGAACATCTATGTTTCGATAGTTTTACGCAACTTACTGTAGCTAATAACTCGGCGCCTGATCCTACAGTCCAGAAAACAAATCTCAATCAGACATCCGTGGCAGGGGACGCTGTCGATGAACTGCCAAGTTTCCTGAACATAAACTGGTTTCACAGTGGGTCTCGCTGTATTTCAAAGGTGAGTGCATATTAATGTATGTGGAATATGGCAACTTCGTGTCTTGAACAATATATGTAGTGATTAGGTTTGGACACATCAAGCGATTTGCCTTTGAAGATCTTCTGAACAGCCGGCCGCGGTGGCCGAGGGGACTACGGCGCGCCAGTCACGGTCTGCACGGTCACTACGGTCGGGGGTTCGAATCCCTCCTCGGGCATGGATATTTGTGCCGTCCTTAGTAGTAGCTAGTTCATAAGTAGTTTGTAAGTTTAGGGACTGATGACCCCGTAGTTAAGTCCCATAAGCTCTACAAACATTTCAACATTTTTTTTTTTCATCTGAACAGCGACCATTGCGACACGTTCGCTCTGGAGATTAAGGCACAGCTCAACCACCCTTGCAGAAACAACATATGTAGCCTTTCATTAGGAAATAAGTGACCACATCTTGTGAAGACCTTACAAGTCCTTTCTTAAGACGCCAATCAATTGTTTACAGAGAAGTCATAAAGACAGTGAGGCCCTTTTCATATTGTTTGTGAATGTACCCGAAAGAGATACGCGCAAACCATGTAATAATCATTTGTTTGCTTCCATGCACAAAATCTGAGGAAAAAACACATTTCCGTCGCGTAAATACATAATGAATTATTACCTAATTGTCGCAGATATTACGTATAATTGTATGAAACTTTTCTTAGACTACCAGGTCACGAACTACATAGCTTATCAGTGAGCTGGCCGACTTAAGAATTTAAACAAAGCATAATGATAATAAGAAGGCCATGAATTTTCTCTAGCGTATTTTTAATCGAAATAAAGTCTTGGTTACACTGCACCAACTATCCGGAATAGTTTGCTATACGTCATTAAACACATTGTAACTTGGAAGGAAAATGGAAGACTACCAAGAATTTGGTAAATATTGTATCTACTGATAACATCCAATTACTTTCATGAATGGCGACAACAAAATGGCGGTTATAAATTGCTGATTCATATCCAATATGTGTGAAATATGCGTCACAACAATAATCACAGATGTTGCATGACATCTCTTCTTTGATGTCGCCAACCTAATACATTTAAAGAATCTACGAAACCTGAAGTCAGTCGGCCAGAGCAAACTACTCGGCCGATTTCCTTCAATTCAATTCAGTTGTTTGTGAAGCTTATGGGACTCAACTGCGGGGTCGTCAGTCCATAAACTTACAAACTACTTATGAACTAACTTACACTAAAGACAACACAAACATCCATGCTCGAGGGAGGATTCGAACCTCCGACGCGGGAGGCCGCGCTATCCGTAACGTGGCGCTCCATCGATGTCCTTCATTTTTGTTTTAAATGAATGGTATCCATCCACAGACTTGTCATCAAGTATCAGACTTTACATAACTCTCGCCTACCGTTTTCTATAGTCACACGTGAATACCTTCTATATATTTCTTATGGGTACGTCCTTGCTGTAAACTAAAGTCAGTCGGTCAGGCCGTTGTATCCGACCGATTCCCTTCATTTTTGCTTTAAACGAAAGGTATTCGTTAGCAGATTTGTCATCAAGTATCGAAAATCACTTAAGTCTCTCCATTCTTTATTTTTATTCAAACGCGGTATCCTTCTGTTCTTGCAATGAATATTTTAATCGGTTTGTTTTAAGATAACTTCGGTCTAATTAAGGTAAGCAGTTCTTTTTGACCTAACAACACTTAGCGGATCAAGCTCTTTCATTTACGAAATGTTCAAATGTTTGTTAAGCTTATGGGACTTAACTACGGGGTCATCAGTCCCTAAACTTACAAACTACTTATCTACTACCTTACAGTAAGGACGGCACAAATATCCATGCCCGAGGAGGGATTCGAACCCCCGAACGTAGTGGCCGTGCAGAACGTTACTGGAGCGCCTCAGTCCCCTCGGCCACCGCGGCCGGCTTTCATTTACGCTTTTAAACAATTGCATTGATTGATCCTGAAGAAATCTATGCGAGAACATACTGCTTTACTTACATTTTTTCCAACTTTTTTGTCATTCCAGTAACGGTGAGAAGTATTTGCACGAGTTCTCTAGTTTAGTACTAAAATTGTTACCTCCAATCTCTAAGAAAGACCTCTAACTATGCTACAGAGGAGGGTGTCACGCAACACACACTCGGGAAAGGATTTAAATGACCAAAATAAGGAGTGTCCGTGTTCCAGACATTCCCTCTTAGTGCTGTGCGATTATATATGGCAAATGATTATTACGTCATTACCTAAAGTTGATGTCTGTTATTTGGTAATGGCCTCCTCATTTTAGCTGCTGTAGCATACTTACGGTTGCGGTGTAAGGCTTTCCGGATTGATGATAAATGCCATCTGAGGGATGGTGGTGATTTGTGGCGGCTGTATCAGCACCGGAGGCAGAGCTTCGGCTGGTGTGGGAGGCAAGATTTGCTGTGGCGCAGACGACGTCGGCCGCGCCTGCAGTGCCTTGGAGCTCCACGTGCGGTCTGCTTTGTGCGGCGACCCTGGATCCAGGCTAATGCCCTCTGCGGACTCCTGCAGCGAAAGCACACATTCATTATTCACAACAGGTCTCTCACCTATCAAACTGTGCGCGTCGGCGATTATGGACTTATGGAGCATTCGAGTTCGCGAATAAACACGTTAAGATGAAGCTATCTCCTCCTCTCCTGCTTTTTTTCACCAGTTGCAATTTTATTGTATTTTTACCTCACAAACGCCTTTTAATCAAATTGCGTAGTTATGGTATATCGCCGCAAATTTGCGACTGGATAGGGGACTTCCTGTCAGAGAGGACACAGTCTGTAGTAATCGATGGTAAGGCATCGACTAAAACAGAGGTGATATCGGGCGTTCCATAGGGTAGTGTCATTGGTCCTCTACTGTTCCTTATTTACATAAACGATCTGGGGAAAAAATCTAAGTAGCTCTCTTAGGTTGTCATTTACTGTCTAGTAAAAATCATCTGAAGATCAAAACCAACTGCAGAACGATCGAAATAAGATATTACTATGGTGTAAAAATTGGCAATTGACTCTAAACAATTTTTAGGGCAGAACGCTTAAAAGATGCAACAGAATTACTAAAGAAACTGCATACACTACGTCTGTCCGTCCTTTTTTGGAGTATTGCTACCCAGTGTGAGATCCTTATGAGTTGGGTTTGACAGACGACATCGAAAAAGAAGAGCAGCTCGTTTTGTATTGTCACGATACAGAGGAGACAGCGTTGCGGAAATGATACAGGATCTGGGATGGGAATCATTACAACAACGGCGCTTATCGCTGCGGTGTGGTCTACTTACGAAACTCCAATCGCCAACATTCTCCTCCGAATGCGAAAATATATAGTTGACTCCCACTTACATAGGTAGAAATGATCATCAGAATAAAATACGAGAAATCAGAGCTCTAACAGAGAGATTCAGGTGTTCTTTCTTTCCGCGCGCTATTCGATAATGGAATGGGAGATGAATAGTATAAAGGTGGTTCGATGAACCCGCTGCCAGGCACTTAAATGTGATTTGCAGAGTATCCCATGTAGATGTAGATGAAACGATAAATAATTTTCACCTTTAGCCCATTCTACATCTACATCTACATCTACATGGGATACTCTGCAAATCACATTTAAGTGCCTGGCAGAGGGTTCATCGAACCACAATTATACTATTTATCTCCCATTCCATTCTCGAATAGCGCGCGGAAAGAAAGAACACCTGAATCTCTCTGTTAGAGCTCTGATTTCTCGTATTTTATTCTGATGATCATTTCTACCTATGTAAGTGGGAGTCAACAATATATTTTCGCATTCGGAGGAGAATGTTGACGATTGGAGTTTCGCAAGTAGCCCACGCCGAAGCGATAAGCGCCGTTGTTGTAATGATTCCCATCCCAGATCCTGTATCATTTCCGTAACGCTGTCTCCCCTGTATCGGGACAGTACGAAACGAGCTGCCCTTCTTTGGACTCTTTCGATGTCCTCCGTCAAACCCACCTGATAAGGATCCCGCACTGGGCTGCAATACTCCAAAAATGGACGGACAAGCGTAGTGTATGCAGTTTCTTTTGCATGTTTTAAGGGTTCTGCCAATAAAACGCAGTCTCTGGTTCGCCTTTCCCACGATATTATCTACGTGTTCTTTCCAATTTAAGTCTGAAGTAATAGTAATTCCTAGGTATTTTGTGGAGTTTACGGCCTTCACATTTGATTGATTGATCTTGTAAACGAAGTTTAACGGATTTCTTTTCGTACTCATGTGGACGACTTCACACTTCTCCTTATTTAGAGTCAATTTCCAACTTTAAGACCATAGTGATATCTTATTCAGAACGTTCTGCAGTTGGTTTTGATCTTCAGATGATTTTACTAGACGGTAAATGACGGCGTCATCTGCAAACAACCTAAGAGAGCTACTTAGATTTTCCCCTAAATCGTTTATATAAATAAGGAACAGCAGAGGACCAATAACACTACCCTGTGGAACGCCCGACATCACCTCTGTTTTAGTCGATGCCTTACCATCGATTACTACGAACTGTGTCCTCTCTTCATTTTAGATGAGGTAAAGAAACCATACTTACGGCTGGAATTGAGGAATCTTCGGTTGATACTGGACGTCGACTGAGGATTGACAGTGATTTATGGATGAAGGTCGGAAGGAAAGAAAGCAGTCTTTTCCCCATACTGTTCAATCTAGAGGGCTAATAAATAGTAAGGGCGACATAAGAAAGCTCCAGGAGTGGGATAAATATTCATGGTGAAAGGATATCAGTGGTAATCTGCACTGATGATATCGCTATCCTGAGCGAAGTGAAGAGGAATTACAGGATCTGTTAAAAAGAATGAAAAGAATGATGAACACAGAATATAAATTGAGAATCAGAAATGAGAATAGCGACAAACCTAACAACTAGAATGAAACTTTCACTCTGCAGCGAATTGTGCGCTGACATGAAACTTCCTGGCAGATTACAATTGTGGGCCGGAACCGGGTTCGAACCTGGGACCTTTGCCTATCGCCGGCAAGCTCTCTGCCGATTGAGCTATGACAGCACGCTTCACGGTCCGTCCTCACAACTTTACTTCTGCCAGTACGTCGGCTCGCTCAGTGAGAAGAGCGCTTGCCTGCCATAGGCAAAGGTCCCAGGTTCAACTCCCGTTTCCGGCACACAATTTTAATCTCCCAGGAAGTCACCTAACATCCAAATTGATGACCACGTAGTTGATGAAGTCAAGGAGTTTTGCTGTCTTGGAAGGCAAATAATCCATTACAATGAGAATCAAATCAGATCGCAAATTTCATGTATTATTTCGTTGTCGGTTACGGCCTTTAAAGACCATCTTAAGACGAAAACCGCCATGACGGAAGGCGGTGGCGCGGCGGGGCGATGGAGCCTGCCGCACAGACGCCGCCATGCGGTCTTCGTCTGAAGATGGTTGACATAGGCCGAAACCGGTAACATATGGAACAATTAATTTGCAATCTGGATTGTTTTTGTTCTAATTTTAATAATTACAAGAAGGTCACGGTTTTTTTTTTTTCAATATCTTTTCAAGGCCGCGGTGGATTAGCCGAGCGGTCTAAAGCGTCTCGCTGCGGAGCGCGCGGTTACTCGCCGTGGAGGTTCGAGTCCTCCCTGGGGCATGGGTATGTGTGTTTGTCATTAGGTTAGTTTACCTAGGTTTAATGAGTTTGTAAGCTACGGACTGATGACCAAGCAGTTTGGTCCGATAGATTTACAAACATTTGAACATTTTATCTTTTCAAAAATTACATGTAACCCATTATGGACCGAACCAGGGGAATTCTAAAAGCTTTCTAGCACAAGTCGGTTGTTTCGAATCCCGCTCGGGCATGGATGTTCGTGCTGTTTTTAGAATAAGGTCGTTCATAGTAGGGTCTGATGACCACGCGGTTAAGTCCCTTCAGATTAACAAACATTTGAACACTTTAGGGTATTTCTGGACAACAGACGTCTGATCGTATAATTGCTAGCCTTCATTTTAGGAAGACATATTTGAGTGTCTATGTGTTGTATTGACTTTATGGTAGGCAAACTGAGTCTTTATATCGACAAGATTTTTCTTTTAATTTCGTGTCTCATTTTCGGTTTTTGAGTCATCACTTATACTGACAAGGAAAGTACTTGAGCTCGAACAAACACATATACACCAAAATAGAATAAGAGCTAATGTAAAGATCCCTTATTGCCCTAGTGATAGTCCCGCATCTGCAAAACTCTGCAGTCGTCCGTTAGAGGCCTCTGCGTGTGCCATGCCGCATTGCACTTTGACCTGTCGGTTCGCCAGTAGGGACGGTGCAGTGTGCCTCCGAAGTCGCGTTTTGTGACGTTATTTGTGTGGTGAAGCGTCAGATGGGGCGGCGATCGGTAATCAATCCTGCTAAAGTATTGCGATTGGTTGAGATGAAGTTACGAAGAACCATTCTTCGTGAAGATGGTATTAGTGTAGAAGATGAATCATTCTCATGCTTTCTTATATCTGTTATAGTACATAAATATGAGCATAAGTTAGATAATGTTGTAACTCAAACACATAATGATAATAATACGGATGATAATGTCGAACAACTCATTGCAAGCGGTAGTGCTACGGTAAGTGCGGGATGAGGCGATGGAAGCAGTGGCAGTGAATACCAACAGTCTTCCGAGAAGGTTAAAGTTGCATCTATCATCATGGATTTTGATGACAATACACTAGAGAACATGTACGATGATTATTACATAAGTTATAGTTAAGATATCCGCATTATGTATGGTGTCTACAATTACATCTACAGTGCTATCTAGAGCATCATTGTAGAGGTTTGCAGAAAACGACACCCACCAGCACATTGAGGTGTACGTAGAGATCCTGTAAGCAAACGTTCAAACAGATATGTTTGTTCGAGCCCATGTACTTTCCTTGTAAGTTTTGGACGGTTTCAGTCTCCTGAATTTTAATATACTGACTATCCGTCCTACGGATATTATGGTTTACGATAAGAACGTTATGTAAACTTTCTTCCCTATGTCATATGACTAGTTTTTGAAAACACACTTACGTTTTTAGCTTATGTTACAATTACTTGTTTTATGTTTCGGTATTATTTCCATGTAAAAAAATGGTTTCATTCTCTGTCATTGTATATTCGTTTTTGTTTAGATGGGAACTTCAGTATGCCGCTTTAACCTACTAAATCAGAAATGCTTTAATAAAATTGGTACAAGCAACAGCTGTCTCTGCGGTAATTGTTATAAAATGTACTACCCTGAGCAGGGCCGGCGCAAGCCCAAGTGTTGGTCCGCGCGAGCTGCTAAATTGCCGCCCTCCACACCCAAATTATTATTTTTTTTACAAGACGTTCGTGGAATTTTATTGAAACAAATCTGTAGGAAATGTCAGCAATCAATCGCAGTTTTTTTTTAAATTTCCTTTTCATATCTTCCTAGGTTTCGGCCACTGAGTGGCCAGCCTCAAAGCTTTTAATATGTGCTTACATCTAAACCGTCATATTGACAGTTACGTTCAGCATTACGGTATAGAAGTAAACAGAACTCAAATCATTGAGAATAGCCACACTTCGCCCGAAAAATAAAAACAAAAATTGTGAATGATTGGTGGCATTCTCTACAGATTTATACAAAACAGTCGCTGGGCACCAGCTCAAAAATGGAGTCAAACCTAATTGATCTAGCTAATTTTAATAAGCCTTGTGAATTTACAAAAATGTTCAAATGTGTTTGAAATCTGTAACTGTAGCATATACTGTTCAGGAGATGAAGTCATAACAATTGAGCCGCGTGAAATAGAATTTCAGGCCGAATTTCACTACAGACACAGGTGAAACGGTCACAGAGTGGGGCGGAAGACAATGGAGAGAGGAAGAATAAGGAGATGGAGTAACATGATAATGCAGTAAGTACACACCCGGGCATCGACAGGTGCTAATGCTAGTCGAAATATATTAACCCACTGCACTGCGGCTGTTCATTTCAAAGAACTGACGCTAGACATCTGTCGTAATTTTCAGGTGTCAATTCTTTCGTGTCTGATTATGGAATAGGGGATAACAAATTAGTCATCACCGTATCACTTCAGTTTTCTTCGCTTCATTTTCATTCTAGCTATTGGAACGACGCATGTTAATTTGCCGACTTGTCAATTTTTGAAGTAACAGATCATAAGAAAAATAAATTTCCCTATTCTGCAATACTAATTGTACATTATATGAAAAGCACTTACCTATTACATCCCAAGGTGCAAGAAATTCGGACCCACCAATTCTTCTGTTCTTACGAAACGCAATGAAAGTGCTTCTGACCAATCTTGATTCCCTCGGCTAACTACCGAAACTAATTCTGTAGTTCTCTTTGCAGAGAACGCAACAATACCTATTGCTTGGAAAAGTGAAGTTGTGATGCGGCAGTGCCAGGAACTATGTCACGTGACGAGGTACAGCGAGGCTACGGTTAAACTAGCGCCCAAGAAGAATAAGCAAGAATCTCACAATGTGTATGTGACCGATGATATGGATAAATGTATTATCCGGCAGCAATTTCTATGGCATTACGAACAGTAGAAAGAAATACGAACTTTGCGAAAACTGCGCAACTATTGTTAAATATAAATGAGCTTCAAAGCTGGCAAGGAAACCTTTAGAAGCAATGTTCTGTCTATGGATTTTCGTTTTAGAAGGTGTCAAAATTAACGTTTTGTTTTGTGTAGACGAGAGGGCATTGTTGCTAAAAACACCATACTTTCTCAGGTTTTCATCAGAATCAAAGCGAGCAGTAGTTTACTTAGATGAAACATGGATTCACACGCATTATACAGTAAATAAATGTTGGCAAAGTGATAGTGTGCGAGTCTTATTGTCAAACAAATGTGCCGGTCAGAGTTTAATTGTTGTTCATAAAGGCGCAGATAGGTGTAGGGCCACGCGAGCACGCAGATGTTCCGGAACACGACGTGGCATCGGCTAATGTCTGAAGTAGTGCGAGGAGCACCACGCATTCTGCAGGGCTGTCCATTAATCCCTAAGAGTACGAGGGATGAAAATCTCTTCTGAACAGCACGTTGCAAGGCAACCAAGATATACTCAATAATGTTAATGTCTGTGGGATTTGGTCGCCATTGAAGGTGTTCAAACTAAAAAAGAATGTATCTGGATCCATTCTGTAACAATTATGGACGTTTGGGATGTCGTACTGTTCAGCTGGAATTGCCGAAGTCTATGGAAATGCACAATGGACATTATGGATGCAGATGATTAGAGAGGATGCCTACGTATCTACATCTACACGGGATACTCTGCAAATCACATTTAAGTGACTGGCAGAGGGTTCATCGAACAACCCTTATACCATTCATCTCCTATTCCATTCTCGAATAGTGCGCGGCAAGAAAGAATATATGAATCTCTCAGTGGAGGTCTGATTTCTCGTATTTTATTCTGATGATCATTTCTACCTATGTATGTGGGAGTCAACAATATATTTTCGCATTCGGAGGAGAATGTTGGTGATTGATGTTTCGTAAGTAGACCACGCCGCAGCGATAACCGCCGTTGTTGTGATTCCCATCCCAGGTCCTGTATCATTTCCGTGACGCTGTCTCCCATGTATCGTGACAATACAAAACGAGCTGCTCGTTTTTGCATTCTTTCGATGTCCTCCGTCAAATCAACCTGATAAGGATCCCACAATGGACTGCAATACTCCAAAAGCGTAGTGTATGCAGTCTCTTTAGTAGTTCTGTTGCATCTTTTAAGCATTCTGCCAATAAAACGCAGTCTCCGATTCGCCTTTCCTACGACATTATCTACGCGTTCTTTCCAGTTTAAGACTGATCTAATAGTAAGTCCTACGTATTTAGTGGAGTTTACGGCCTTCACATAAGATTGATTTATCTGGTAAACGAAGTTTAACGGATTTCTTTTCGTACTCATGTAGACGACTTCACACTTCTCATTATTTATAGTCAACTGCCAATTTTTACACCATGCTGATATCTTATTTAAATCGTTCTGCTGTTGGTTTTGATCTTCAGATGAATTTACTAGACGATAAATGACGGCGTCATCTGCAAACAACCTAAGAGAGCTGCTCAGATTTTCTCCTAAATCGTTTATATAGATAAGAAACAGCAGAGGACCAATAACACTACCCTGTGGAACGTCGGATATCACCTCTGTTTTAGTCGATGCCTTACCATCGATTACTACGAACTGTGTCCTCTCTGACAGGAAATGCCCTATCCAGTCACAAACCTGGGGGGGGGGGGGGATATTCCACAACCACGCAATTTGATTAAAAGCCGTATGTGAAGTACAGTGTCGCCTATCAGTGTCGTATCTAGACGTGTCAGGGGTCCATATCACTCCAACTGCACTCGCCCCACACCATTACAGTCTCCTTCAGCCTGATAAGTCCATTAGTGACATGCAGCGTCCATGGTTTCATGATGTCTCCTCATCAGTAGACGTCCATCTGCTTGACGCACTTGGAAAGAGACTCGTCAGACCAGGCAACACGTTTCCAGTCATCAACATCCCAGTGTTGATGTTGACGGGCCCAAGCGAGGCGTAAAGCTTTTCGTCGTGCAATCAGCAATGGTACACGAGTGCGCCTTCAGCTCCGAACGTCCATATCGATGATCTCTCATTTAATGGTTCGCTGTCTGACACTTGTTGATGACCCATCATTAAAATACTCAGCAATTTGTGGACGGGTTGCACTTCTGTCATGTTGAATGATTATCTTCAGGCGTCGTTGGTCCCATTCTTGCAGGATCTTTTTCCGGCTGTAGCGATGCCGGAGGTTCGATGTTTTACTGGATTCCCGATATTCACGGTGCACTCGTAAAATGGCTATACAGAAAAATCTCCTCATCATCACTACTTCAGAGATGCTGTGTCCCATCTCTCATAGTCCAACTGTAACACCACGTTCAGTCTCACTTAAATCGTGGTACCCTGCCATTGTAGCAGCGGAAACTGATTCAACGCCTGCGTCAGACACCTGTTGTCGTACATAGGAGTTGCCGACCGCAGTGCTGTCCTATGAGTGTTTACATATCTCTTTGTTTGCATACACATGCCAATACCAGATTCTTTGGCTCCTCAGTATAATTACTATTGTGTTGTGCTGTCAGTCAGTTCGTTTCCTCTCAGGGTATCAGCATTTAATTACTTAGGATGTTTGGCTGAACCAGGGACCCTGAATTGTGGACTGGCAAGTGTCCACAGTCCTTTGATATCGTAACGTCTACGAATGCTATTGTGACCACCGTATGGCAAGACAGTGCAATGTTGTGTGTCTCAAGGAACTGAGGTCTTGGCATGATCGTCTTTGTCGCGAAGATGGCAGAAACCTCAATAAAAAGAAACCTCTATCTCAAGGTGTGATATGCGTTGGTGAGATGCATTGCTGTTGATGTGGAACAGTCGCTGTGGTGGAGTAGCCGAGCGGTCTAAGCCGCCTTGCTGCAGAGCACGCGGTTGCTCGCCGTCGGAGGTTCGAGTCGTCCCTGGGGCATGGGTGTGTGTGTGATGTCCTTAGGTTAGTTCAACTTAGTTTAGGTAGTTTTCAAGCCTAGGGACTGATAATCACAGAAGTTAAGTCCCATAGATTTACAAACATTTGAACATTTGTGGAACATTAATTCTGCAAGCAGAACAGCCCACGACAGCCCAACCCAGCCGAGTCCAGCACTGGCTGGAAGATGACCTACATCAGGTCTAAACCGGTAAATAGAAACTGTTAATTTTTTGCTATCAAGACTGTCTTTGTAATATTAATTTGTGGAACAATCACTAGCGGCCAATCTCTGTGGAACCAGCCGCACCGCACATCCTGCCTGCGTGACAATGGCGCAGCGAGGATTTGGATCTGGGGCGGGGGGGGGGGGGGCTCAATTTTTAAAGTATTAAAACCTGTTGAATTTATTAATCTATGGCTAATTTTTACACTTTTGATAATTTAACCAATTTTACTACGAAAACAATTGCACAAGAAATAAAATGAGTAAGTTCGCATTAATTTATAAGCGGAGGAAGAGCAACGTCGTGGAAATAGAGTGTATATAATCAGCTCGTAAAATAATTAAGCAGCTTCTATGTTACAAGCCAAAGAGAAAGGTCTTTACAGTTTAATTAACATGAGATTCTATGTGTAAAAATAGCACTAAAATAACACTATTGTTTTTCGTAACATTCCACTCGGTGGCGCTCTGCTAAGCAGCGGATCGCCGCATATGAACAATCGGCTCGTAACTTCAGCATAGCAGTAACAATAGCGGTAGCATCAAAGGTGGTCGCGGCGGCATTACAACCGCTCTCAGCAAGGCCAGGCACACACCTGACGCAGCAGAGTCATCTACATCAACATCTACATCTACATGGGATACTCTGCAAATCACATTTAACTGCCTGGCAGAGGTTTCGTCGAACCACCGTTATACTATTTATCTCCCATTCCATTCTCGAATAGCGAGCGGGAAGAAAGAACACCTGAATCTCTCTGTTCGAGCTCTGATTTCTTCTATTTTATTCTGATGATCATTTCTACCTATCTAAGTGGAAGTCAACAATATATTTTCGCGTTCGGGGGAGAATGTTGGCAATTGAAGTTTCGCAAGTAGCCCACGCCGCAGAGATAAGCGCCATTGTTGTAATGATTCCCATCCCAGATCCTGTATCATTTCCGCAACGCTGTCTCCCATGTATCGTGACAATACGAAACGAGCTGCCCTTCTTTGGACACTTTCGATCTCCTCCGTCAAATCAACCTGATAAGGATCCCACACTGGGCTGCAATACTCCAAAAATGGACGGACAAGCGTAGTGTATGCAGTTTCATTTGTAGTTCTGTTGCTCCCTTTAATGGTTCTGCTAATAAAACGCAGTCTCTGGTTCGCCTTTCCCACGATATTATCTACGTGTTCTTTCCAATTTAAGTCTGAAGTAATAGTAATTCCTAGGTATTTTGAGGAGTTTACGGCCTTCACTTTTGATTGATTTATCTTGTAAACAAAGATTAACGGATTTCGTTTCGTACTCATGTGGACGACTTAGCACTTCTCATTATTTAGAGTCAATTGCCAATTTTTAAACCATACTGATATCTTATTCAGATCGTTCTGCAGTTGGTTTTGATCTTCAGATGATTTTACTAGACGATAAATGACGGCGTCATCTGCAAACAACCTAAGAGAGCTACGTAGATTTCCCCTAAATCTTTTATGTAAATAAGGAACAGCAGAGGACCAATAACACTACCCTGTCGATCGCCCGATATCACCTCTGTTTTAGTCGATGCCTTACCATCGATTACAACGAACTGTGTCGTCTCTGACAAGAAATCCCCTATCCAATCGCAAATTTGGGGCGATATACCATAACCACGCAATTTGATTAAAAGCAGTTTGAGAGGTACGGTGTCCAAAGCTTTCTGGAAATCAAGAAATACGGTATCGATTTGCGAACCATTGTCGATAGCACCCATCACTTCGTGTGAATAAAGAGCTAGTTGTGTTTCGCATGAACGATATTTTCTAAATCGGTGTTGATTTTGGGTCAATAGATCGTTCTGTTCGAGATAATTCATAATATTTGAATACAGGATATGTTCCAAAACCCTGCTGCAAATTGACATAAATGAAATAGGCCTGTAGTTTAGTGGGTTACTCCTACAGCCTTTCTTGAATATAGGTGTGACCTGTGCAACTTTCCAATCTTTTGGTACAGATCCTTCTATGAGAGAGCGGTGGTATATGGCTGATAAGTAAGGAGCTATCGCTATAGCATAATCTAATGGGTATACAATCCGGACCAGAAGACTTCTTCTTGTTAATTGATTTTAGTTGCTGCACTACTCCGATGATATCTACTTCTACGTTACTCATTACGGCATCTGTTCGTAATTCGAAATCTGGAATAGTGGTTTCGTCTTCTTTGGTGAATGAGTTTCTAAGAGCTATGTTTAGTAACTCTGCTTTAGTAGCGCTCTCATCCGCAGGATCGCCATTACTATCAGGTAGTCAGGGTATTGTTTGTGTTTTGCGCCTAGTATATTTAACAAATCTGTTTGGGTTTTCGGTCAAATTTCGAGAAAGTGTTTCGTTGTTTCAAATGTTTGTATAGCTTATGGGACTTAACTACGGGGTCATCAGTCCCTAAACTTACAAACTACTTATGAACTAGCTAATCCTAAGGACAGCACAAATATCCATGCCCGAGGGAGGATTCGAACCCCCGATCGTAGTGGCCGTGCAGACCTTGACTGGAGCGCCTCAGTCCCCTCGGCCACCGCGGCCGGCAGTTTCGTTGTGATAAGTATTGTAGGCATCTCGCATTGAAATCCTCGCTAAATTTCGAGCTTCTGAGTACGATCGCCAATCTTGGGGATTTTGTGTTCGTTTAAATTTAGTAGTCAGAGGTGAGGCGCAGGGTCTCTGCTGGTCAGCGCAAAGTTCACGCGGCACAGGCAGAGGAGGGCAGCGCAGCTTGCAACGCTCACAAAACACAGCAATTAGACTTAATTCCTGAGTCTCCTCCAGAACTCAATGTGTGTGTGTCTGTATTCTGATAAATTGAGTATAAGAGCAGTGAAAGACCTGTTGAGCAACAGGCAAAAGTGACAAATATATGGCGAACGTATCTGATCTATGGAAGTGCATTATAAGCTGTTGATAGATCCATCTTTAATAAAAGGGTCCGCTTCAGCTGTTTTACTTTTTTTAAAAAGACGACCGGTTTCGTGACTTAAAAGTCGAATCTTCGGGTCACATACCTGAATAAAAAAGAAACATCAGACTATAAGCCAGTGACAAACCAGAATAAGCCTGAAACTTTCTGGCAGATTAAAATTGGGTGCCGGAACCGGGACTCGAACATGGCATCTTTGCCTTTCGCGGGCAAGTGCACTACCGACTGTGCTATCCCGACACGACTCACGATGCCGCCTCACAACTTTACTTCCGCCAGCACCTCGCCTTTCTTCCAGGAGTGCTAGTCTTGCATTGTTCGCAGGAGAGCTTCTGTGAAGTTTGGAAAGTAGGAGGCGAGGTACTGGCGGAAGTAAAGTTGTGAGGCGGCATCGTTAGTCGTGTCGGGATAACACAGTTGGTAGTGCCCTTGCGCGCGAAAGGCAAAGGTCCCAGGTTCGAGACCCGGTTCCGGCACACAATTTTAATCTGCCAGGAAGTTTCATATCAGCGCACACTCCGCTGTAGAGTGAAAGTTTCATTCCAGAATAAGCCTATCTGGACAAATAAGGAATAGAAATATACTTACAGTTAAAACCTAAAACTAGGGGCTCGCCAATACAATCAACAACAACCCCGGCTGTCAGAACACCTAACACAAACATCAGGGCGACAACCGCCCTCGTCGATCAAAGCAGCTGATAGAGCCAGGCGGCACGGACAGCAGCGTGGCTGGACGTAAACTGGCGCAGGAGCCAGACTGCGTCATGACAGACTGCACCGGGGGTCGCGCATGCGCAAACTGCATTTGGCGGACAGTAATTACAGGAAAAACACTTGGTACACAAAGTACGTGAACGGGACGTACGCACGAACGCAGTTTGCGCATGCGCGACCCCCGGTGCAGTCTGTCATGACGCAGTCTGGCTCCTGCGCCAGTTCACGTCCAGCCACGCCGCTGTCCGTGCCGCCTGGCTCTATCAGGTGTCGTATTCGGGAGGATGGTGGTTCAAATCCACCTCCGGCCATCCAGATTTAGATTTTCTGCGATTTCCCTAAATTACTGCAGGCAAATGCTGGCATGGTTCCTGTGAAAGGGCACGGCCGATTTCCTTCCATATCCTTTCCCAAACATTCCGAGCGAAAGCTCCGTCTCTAATGACCACGCTGTCGACGGGACGTTAAACTCCAAACTTCCTTCCTTCCTTCTATCAGGTGCTTTGATCGACGACGGCGGTTGTCGCCCTGCTGTTTTGTGTGTAGTGTTCTGACAGCCGCGGTTGTTGTTGACTGTAATGGCGAGCCCCTGGTTTTATGTTTTAACTGTAAGTATATTTCTATTCCATCTTTGTCCAGATAGGCTTATTCTGGTTTGTCACTGGCTTATAGTCTGCTGTTTCTTTTTTATTCAGGTATGTGACCGAAGATGCGACTTTAAGTCACGAAACCGGTCGTCTTTTTGAAAAAAGTTAACAGCTGAAGCGGACCCTTTTATTAAAGATTTATCATCTTATCTGTGGATGTCCGTCAACAAAAGTTTTATGTTATTGACAGTTCACTTGTGTTCTTGAAAATTAACACTGATGGAAATTAATGATGTCTGATAACGTGCTGTTTTAATGTACAACTTAATGAGATGAGACCTTTTTGAAAATGATTGAGGGCTTTGGTACTCACTAAGATGAAATCGATGGATACTGAGGAGAAACATACTATCTTCAGCTTCAAATTGACAGTTGGTACATTCTTAAAAATTTATAATGTTACATCGACTACACAGGAATTTGTAACGATGGTCCAGTTGAATAACTGAAATTATCACGTGTTTAGTAAGCAGTGGAGTTCAGAAAAATGTTTAGATCTTGAAGATGTTCAGTAACAAACGAGATGAGAAGTACTCTTTTTGTAAAATGTTGTTGAACGTTGCAGTGCTTGCAGTACAATCAGCTGCAACGTGCTTTAAGTCTCAACTCCCCTTCAAACAGAATTTTCCATGTAAGAGGAAAATGTTAACGCCATAGTGCGCATCTGTATGTGATAACTACTTCTTTTTTTATAAATCACTTACGCTGTAGAATTTTTTTTCCACAGGACTGTGTGTCATAGCGTTTTAAGCATAACCAAGGTTCCCTTTGAGGTATCTAATGACCTTGGCGGATTTCCTTCTTATGCAAAAGGGACCTTGACATAACAGAATACTAATATCACACACCATTAACTTTCGAAAAGAACTGTGCTTCTTCACTTTATGTGAGATATTGCGTTTTAGGTACTTAATAGTAACTGAACAGGTATACTTACTTTCATTCTACGAAGAGCATCAAAGACGATGGTGGTGGGTGAAACAGCACGGGCTTCAGGTGAATCCTGCGTGACGGTAGACGTGCTGTCCTTGGCTGTCACAATACCAGCTTCTGTTTCAGGACTACTCAAGTCCAGAATCTTTGTTATTTGCGGTTCAGAAGTCCTGAAAAAGAAATTAATATCATCCTTTCCGCTGACTGAGTTAGTAGTGTACATTTATGCACCAATTCTCATTTTTTGTGTTACACTTCAGTTTGGAGAACACATTTCTTTGCTAGTGACTAAAGTGATAGAGGTGTAAAATCTCGTAACATGGGTTGATGATATTCCGTGCAGGATGACTTATCATGTTGTAGTTACAATTTTTATCCTTATGCCCGAGGATATGAAACCAGAGAGTTATGTTTGAATTATCAGAGGCCGGAGCGTAAAATTCATCCTATTAAAGTGGCGTCGAAGCTGATCCATTACTTCGAAATGTAAACCATCAAACTTTTACTGATACAATTTTACATAGAATTGTGTAGTGAAACAGTGTCATTTAGAAGAACCATTGCAGGTAAACACAAAACGAGCCCTTTCAAAAACATTCTGCGGGAATGTCATCTGGGAGGGAGCCTGCCCAACCCTAGAAAAAACCACACTCACTCTTACTCCACCGAAAGCTTATGACGACGGAGAGCACTGTAAGATAAGATATTAACCCTTCTTCTTATAAGGGCACAATCGCCGGAGTTACTAATCAGGCTATATATGAGGAGTCTGGTATCAAATACAGCTAAATCCATTTTATTTTTGGGTTTTGTGATATTGATATTTATTTTAGTATTTTCCCCTCTAAATCGCATGATAATCTCACTAAGTGTAAAAAAAAAAACCAATGAAAACGGTTTTAAAAACCGTTTAAAAATGTGGCTTTGATTCAAAAACGACCAATTCCAAGCAGGTTTTCTTTCAAAAGTGTCCTAGTCCATCAGTAGCCAGGATAACACAAGACTGTTCGTGGTATCACTTGTTTTTTTTTTTTTTTTTTTTTTTTTTTACTTCCGTACTACGTGTGTTTTAGCGCTGTCTATTATTGTGAGAAAAGGAGTTTCTGGCATATGCTGACTAAGAGAAGGTATAGTTTGATGGGACACATTCTGAGACATCAAGGTATCGTCAAGTTAGCATTGGAAGGAAGTGTGTAGGGTACAAATCGTAGAGGGAGACTAAGAGACGAATGCAGAAAGCAGATTAGCAGATTTAAAAGGATGTGGGTTGCCGTTCTTATTCGCAGATGAAGAAGCTTGAACAGGACAGGGTAGAATGGAGAGCTGCATCAAACTAGTCTTCGGACTGAAGAGCACAACAACAACATATTATTGTGAGATAGAAATCTTTCAACTACTCTCATATATATATATATATATATATATATATATATATATATATATATATATATATATATATATATATATATATATATATTCACTTCAGTCATGTTTTGGTGAACGAGGTGGATCGCGCTATCTAGTCACTCCAGTTTCGGCAGTCATCACGGTGATGCGGTTGGTCATAGAATAGCAGTTGAATATATAAAACCGAATTTTAAATTTTTAGAAGTAAAATAGATCGTAAAAATTAGATCATGAAAATTTGAAGACAGTTTGTTAATTGTGCAGTACCTTTCGCACTGCGTAAATAAAGTGGCACCATTAAAATATTTTACTTTACCACACTAGTTCCTCGCTAATTAAACTAACAGGCTCAACATCAAGAATCAACGACCTGCGTACCATCTTATGCGTTGGGGGCAAAACTTGTGAAGACAACAGGATGGTGAAAATTTTACTTAGAGACTGTGCATTTCACTCGGGGTGGTGAAAGAAATTATGCACCTCGCGAATAATGCACATTCGTTTCAACCGAATTCAGTTATTCGAAGTCTACGGCAATATGGACGAGGTAAAAGGAAAGAAGAAATTGTGTGGGAGAAACTTTGAAACTACTCTCTGCCGCGGCAGATTGGCCGTGCACACTGGGGCTCCGTGCTGCGGTGCGTGCTGCCGTTCGCCATCTGTGGCACGAGTGCACCCCCCCCCCCCTCGACCATGAGTGTATGTGTTGTCCTTAGGTTAGTTTACCTTAGTTTAAGTAGTTTTTAAGATACGGACTAATGACCAAGAAGTTGAGTCCGATAGATTTACTAACATTATTCTTCCTCCTGCCGTAATTTTCAACGATGAAGATAGTCGTATCACAGCTGCTACCACGATTTGAGGGCGATGGGGGGGGGGGGGGGGGGTGTCTATTACGAGGCCAAAACGTGAGGTTCCTAAACAGGGGCAGTGGCCATTATTAGGAGCTTCAAGTGTAACAATGTGGATCATTGTAATAAGCCTTGTGACATCAACCAGCTCAGCATTTACATGCCGGTTCTCCGAATGCAAAGAGAAACTAAAGTCGGTGTTTTCCTGTAACCATACTCTGTGTTACATGATTAAACAAAGAAACTAAAGTCGGTGTTTTCCTGAAACCATACCCTGTGTTACGTGATTAAACAGAAATGGTAATCTGTGTGACAATATATTCTGGAGGTAAAGTGGGCCTTCATATAGAACTCAGGGCTGGATATACTGAGTAGGGTATTAACATCAGAAGGAAGGAGGGAAGATTAGGGTTTAACATCCTGTCAACAGCGTGGTCATTAGAAGTGAAGCACATACTCGGATTATTTAAGGATGGAGAAGGAAATCGGTTGTGCTATTTGAAAGGAACTAACTTGGCGTTCACTTGGACTGATTTAGAGACATCACGGAAAACATAAATCTGGTTGACCGGAGGTGGATTTGAACTGCCGTGTCAAAATTTCATAACATTTACAAACAGAAATTAATTTAGAATAAGCGAGTATAGCACACATGAGAATTCATATAGAAGAAATCTAGTATTAAGCTGAAGGTCTAGGTAGTGACTGTTACTAGCTTATTCTAAATTAATTTCTGTTTGTAAATGTTATGAAATTCAGCATGGTCGCACACCACGTGGTACTTAAGAATAGTGAGCCGCTGTCTCCCCACACATGAGTTAGTTTCGTGCACAGTATAGTTAAAATTTGTGATCAAGACACCTGCCTCTCATCAAGAATCCACCGACGCCTCGTTTTGCTGCTGCTTTCAAGTGTTTCTGAAGAGTAATGTAGCACCGTGCATTATGTGTGTGTCTGTGAATGAATGAATGTGTTTATAGTTACACATTGTGAGTTTGCATATTTCCTCCCACATTACCTCCATATTCATAAAGGGCAGAAACAATTTTATTATGGGCAGTAATTTTATGATTTAATTCAGTTTTGTACAAGGTGTGTGCTTACTTTGGTCTCCCCACATTTATTTGCTTGTTTATTTTCCTGAATAGATTATAATTTTAAAGTTTAAAACTTCTGCTTTATGATTCATGTTCTCCATCCCATGTTTAATTATCTATTCATTTATTTTTTAACATTGATTTTGTGTTTGTTAAAACGTTGGTTGCTCCTTTAAGGAGTAAGCAGTTAGATAAATTTCAGTTGCGCATGTACTGTGGCCACTCGTAAAGTAATTTAGAGCAGAATTGAGCGTTTTCACTTACATATGCAGATCTCAACTGCCTGAGATCTTGCTTATTTTAATATCAGGCTACTTTCAAACTGTTCATGTTACCTTTAACTCTAAACAATTTTTGTAGTACTATGGAGTAGTCGTATTTATTACATAACGATGGTGGACAGAAGATTCATCCCACATTACGGCTTTGCTTTCTTTATTCATTTGGAAACATATAAGTCGTCGCCATTTTATTCGATAACTCTTGCATACATATCATTAAGAGAAAAAAATTTCACGTTAATTAACTGAATGTATCGTAATAGGAGAGATAAAATTATTTTCCAGGTTTCAATAAAATTGTTGGTAATTGATTATTTGCTGTTATTGCAGTACTAAACTGCCTGTCACAAGTAATCTCAGTCACAGTAAACTTAATCTCTCATCGAGCTTGATTGTCTCTTACCTACTTTTACTTCTCCCTTTAATGTCGCATCCTTGGGACTCACACGAAAATAGTTTATTAAATCTGTCAAGATCGTGTTTGTCGTTTTATTCATTAAATTAACAACTACAAACCGGTTCTGTTTCATCCATTATGACATATTCCGTCTTTTTCGTTGTTTTCTGTGGTTTAAAAATTGTAGAGAAAATAATTAGGATTCACGCCTTCTTTTGGGTATTATACATCACAGCTTCGTAAAATCGACTTGTCAACTGACTATAACCAAGGCCCTACATCCAGTTAGTGGTCTACTGCGAATGACGAAAAATTTGAAAGTTTATGGTGGTTACAGCACCTCTCTTTAAATTAGTCTCAGACACAATATTTAATAGAAGTATGTACTACCTACAATATACACTACTGGCCATTAAAACTCCTACATCAAGAAGCAATGCAGATGACAAACGGGTATTCATTGGACAAATATATTATACAAGAACTGACATGTGATTACATATTCACGCAATTTGGGTGCATAGATCATGAGAATTCAGTGCCTGGAACAACCACCTCTGGCCATAATAACGGCCTTGATACGCTTGGGCATGGAGTCAAACAGAGCTTGGATGGCGTGTACAGGTAGATGCCCATGCAGCTTCAACACGATACTACAGTTCATCAAGAGTAGTGAATGGCGTATTGTGAGAAGCCAGTTGCTCGGACACCATTGACCAGACGTTTTCAATTGGTGAGAGATCTGGAGAAGGTGCTGGCCAAGACAGCAGTCGAACATTTTCCGTATCCAGAAATGCCCGTACAGGACCTGCAACATGCGGTCGTTCGTTATCCTACTGAAATGTAGGGTTTCGCAGGGATCGAATGAAGGGTAGAGCCATGGGTCGTAACACATCTGAAATGTAACGGCCACTGTTCAGAGTGCCGTCGATGCGAACAAGAGGTGACTGAGACGTGTAACCAATGGCACCCCATCCCATCAAGCCGGGTGATACGCCACTTTGGCGATGACGAATAGACACTTCAAATGTGCGTTCACCGCGATGTCGCCAAACACGGATGCGACCATAATGATGCTGTAAACAGAACCTAGATTCATCCAAAAAAATAACATTTTGCCATTCGTGCACGCAGGTTTGTCGTTGCGTACACCCTCGCAGGCGCTCCTGTCTGTGATGCAGCGTCAAGGGTAGCCGTAGTCATGGTCTCCGAGCTGATAGTCCATGCTGCTGCAAACGTCGTCGAACTGTTCGTGCAGATGGTTGTTGTCTTGCAAACGTCCCCATCTGCTAGCTCAGGGATCGAAATGTGGTTGCACGATCCTTTACAGCCATGCGGATAAGATGCCTGTAATCTCGACTGCTAGTGAGACGAGGCGGTTGGGATCCAGACGGCGTTCCGTATAGCCCTCCTGAACCCACCGATTCCATACTCAACTAACAGTCATTGGATCCCGACCAACGCGAGCAGCAATGTCGCGATACGATAAACCGCAATCGCAATCAGCTACAATCCGACCTTTATCAAAGTCGGAAACGTGATGGTACGCATTATTCCTACTTACACGAGGCATCACAACAACGTTTCATCAGGCAATGCCGGCCAACTGCTATTTGTATATGAGAAATCGGTTGGAAACTTTCCTTATGTCATCACGTTGTAGGCGCCAATCTTGTGTGAATGCCCTGAAAAGCTAATCATTTTCATATGACATCATCTTCTTCCTGTCGGTTAAATTTTTGCGACTGCAGCACGTCATCTTCGTGGTGTAGCGTTAATGGCCAGGAGTGTAGTAATGTAATATGTGTACAAACAGCAGTCACTCCATCTTTAACAATTAATTTCCCCTTAATAGCCAACTAAGAGGAGGGAATGTATTACAAACAAAATGTTTATAATTTTGGGAATAAAACTACCAATAAAATCAGAATTCAATAAATTATTATAAGTAAATGATGGAAATTAAAAAAAATCATAAAGAAATAGTACGGGAAGTTTCACTGTCGAAAAATTGTGTTCTTCTTTACTATGTATGAGTGTATAGGATTACCAATTGTATCTTAATCAGACGGATGAGGATGGTGTTGCTGAAATAATTTTGAAAAGTCGACAATTGAAGACGGAGTGTTGTTCAGCATCTAGACAATTTCGGTACTTAATTTTTTTTTTTTTTTTTTTGCTCATGTATGTCATGCCGAATACAAGCAGAAGTCTGGATGAGTACCCTCGGAATGACTCTCGCGCAAACGACACATTGATCTTTACCCTCCTCTGTCTCGACAAAGCCCATTTTTAAATATCTTTCGTTGTACTTCCGCATTTTTGTTATTACACTTACACGGTATACTGAGACTAATGGACCACTATCAGAGTCTTCTGTTAATAAATACGACTGTGGCGCTTTATGTTAATGTTCTTCATTTGGCCGTCTTCCCTCCTCATTAATTTCCATCGGAAGTTTCCTTTGCTGTGAAGGCGATGGAAAAATTACTAGCTTCTTCTGTGACCTCGAATTCATCCATCGATCCATGTTGGAAGTAATTTACTGGTGAAAAAGCGGATGATAAGAGGTAGTGCACTGAAGAAGAAAGTTTCACATGGAGTGATGTCTCGGACCGCGTACGTGCAGCGACCGCTCTCATTGATCGACTGAGCTCCCACCATTTCTGAATTTCATGCGCAGAAGGATACTGCGCATTGAGCGCCGTGATCCGGCGCACACGCGACTCCCGGGATGTTGCAGAGCAAAGCAGCAGAGACTGAATAAACTACGAGAAAGCGTAATCGCTGCTTGGGAACAAGACCTGATCTAAACGTAGTTTGCAGATGAGGAAAATGGTGATGCATTTGATTTTCACATTGTTTTAATTAATACTGTTTCTCATTCTTTCACAAGTTTACGCGAAACGTGACCGCGGACCCCCTTGAAAGAATCGGCAGGCCCCTACGCGGTCCGCGGACTACACTTTGGGAAGACCTGGCCTACCGTATTGTAGACAATAGATATCAAATCTAATGGGTACTTGCAGAGATATTCGCCCATAGTGGAAATGTCTAAATATTTACCCACCATTCGTTAACGACAGAAAGACGTAGAGTATTTTAACCTTTAATAGGTGAAGCTGAAGGTACCGTTATATCGTCTGGATAATTGGGGAAGGTTAGGGATATGTTAGATGCACAACTGGCGTCCAATAGAAAGAGATTTACCAGGTTACTGAGCCACAGAAAATAATTGTTATATTCTATTGCCTGCCGCGGTGGCCGAGGGGACTGAGGCGCTCCAGTCACGGTCTGCACGGCCACTACGGTCGAGGGTTCGAATCCCCCCTCGGGCATGGATATTTGTGCCGTCCTTAGTGTTAGCTAGTTCATAAGTAGTTTGTAAGTTTAGGGACTGATGACCCCGTAGTTAAGTCCCATAAGCTATACAAACATTTTTTATATTCTATTTAGGATGTTTCGTTGACGCTAAAATTAATTGCGCATTACACATTTAACTTCCATATTTACATACGCCGTAACTGTGCTTTTTAAATTTTTCGTATATATACGAAAATATACGAAAAATTTAAAAAATCTCGTTGTTAACTGACTATAACCGAGACCCTACATCCCAAAATTAGGCGACTCGCCATATATATATATATATATATATATATATATATATATATATATATATATGCAGGGTGAGTCACCTAACATTACTACTGGAAATATTTCATAAATCACAACAGATACTATATAACTAATTCCACAGACCGAAAGTGAGGAGAGGGACTGTGTCATTGCTTAATACAAACCATTAAAGAATCCAGGGACGTATGATTTTCAACACAAATGTATGTTTTTAATGGATACCTATTATTATTTTAATTTAACTGAAAGTAGAAAAAATACTTAAATCAATGCCGTTTGTTATATTGTAAAACATTAATTACATTCAGAGTTATTTAAGCTGAAGTTGACGCTTGAGTAACTCCTCAGCAGTTCAATAGTTTGTATAGGAGAGAACCGACTTAATGAGGGACACAAAAAGAACAGTGACGTATCTTATGTACAGAAGAGATTTTGTCAGCATATTGCGTCCACGTGATAACATTTTATTAGTCTTTTTCTCTGAAGAAAAGTACGTTAACAAGAGAATTTAGTTAAACCTTTCAATGTTTTTGTTTTCAGTTATAGAATGCAAAACAGTGTGTCCTGACACTTCAGGCCAATAAATGTTCAAAGTGGTGCCCATTATTTGCAGCACAAATTTGCAATCTACCCCATAATGAATGTCTTGCACGACACAGTACATCTGGTTTAATGTTGCAACACACTGCATCAGTACGATGTTTGATATCCTCCGGGTACTTCACGGTACTCGTTCGTCTTTAACGTACCCCACAAAAAGAAGTCTAACGGTCTAAGATCAGAAAACGGGCTGGTCAATTTATGCGGCCGCCACGTCCTGTCAAACGCCCGTCGAACATTATGTTTAGTGTGTCACGTTATGTGCAGAGATTAATAATGTGCAAAGACTAATAAAAATATTAGCATGTGGACGTAATGTGTTGTTCAAATCTCTTCTGCACCTACGTTACATTCCTGTTCCGTAATTAATTCGGTTCTCACACGACTGAACTGATTAGGAGTTACTCAAGCGTTAACTTAAGCTTATATTAACTCTGGATGTAATAAACATTTTACAACATAACAAAATACATTGATTATGTATATTTTTCAATTTTCAGTTGTGTAAAAATGTAAGAGGTTTCCATTTAAAAAACATAGGTTTGTGTTGAAAATCATACTTCCAAGCATTTATTAATGGTCCGAAGTAGCCAGTTAGTGGCGTATGCTGGGACTGTAACTTGGGCTATGACCTCTATTGGGTCTTATACAGTATTATAGAGATTCCAGTTTGGGCTTTCATTACAAACAAACCAATCCCGTGTCACAAAATGAGTTATAACAATATTTTTCTTGTTTTATTCTTCATTGGCTATATGGAGCAATTTGGATTCGATACCATTTATCGCTTTTAGTGTCGTACTGGTTATAACATCGATAAGTAACGGTCCACCTAAATTCTACGTAAAAAGTCACATTTTAAAAATCGCTTAGTACGACGTCGCTTATCGTGTAAAAAGATGTACGTTTCTTTATATTTTAGACAAATTACAGCGTTCATTTTCGCTTGTTATGCATTTGGGAATTATAAATAACAATGTAACGCGTATGCTCAAACTATTATTTTCTGTGGACTGTAGTTTTCAGTTTACTACTACACTATGAGCCGGGCGTGGTGGCCGAGGGGACTGAGGCGCTCCAGTCACGGTCTGCACGGCCACTACGGTCGGGGGTTCGAATCCCCCCTCGGGCATGGATATTTGTGCCGTCCTAGTTCGTAAGTAGTTCATAAGTAGTTTGTAAGTTTAGGGACTGATGACCCCGTAGTTAAGTCCCATAAGCTTAACAAACATTTGAAACATTTTGAAACTACACTATGTGATCAAAAGTATGCGGAAACCTGGCTGAAAATGACTCAGTGTGATGTTGTCCCACCCTTAGCCTAGATGAGAGCATCCAATCTCGCAGGCATACATTCAGTCAGGTACAGGAACGTTTCTCGGGGAATGGCAACCAATTCATCACGGAGTGCTGCACTGAGGAGAGGCATCGATGTAGGTCGGTGAGCACTGGCACCAAGTCGGCGTTCCAAAACATTCCAAACGCGTCTATAGGATTCAAGTCAGGACTCTGAGCAGGCCAGTACATTACAGGGATGTTATTGTCGTTTAACACTCCGCCGCAGGCCGTTCGTTATGAACAGGTGCTCGATCGTGTTTAAAGAAGCAATCGCCATCCCCGAATTGCTCTTCAACAGTGGGAAGCAAGAAGATGCATCAGTGGAGGCTTGTGCTCTGTTAGATACACGCAAAACAACAAAGGGTGCAAGCTCCCTCCACGACAAACACGACCACGCCATAACACCACCGCCTCGGAATTTTACTGTTGGCACTGGCACTACACACACAGCCATCGGATCGCCACACAACGTTTTTCCACAGTTCAATCATTCAATGATACACTCCTTACTTCAAGCGAGACATCGTTGCCAACCGCGGTGGGCGAGGGGACTAAGGCGCTTCAGTCACGGTCTGCTCGGCCACTACGGTCGGGGGTTCGAATCCCCCCTCGGGCATGGATATTTGTGCCGTCCTTAGGATTAGCTAGTTTGTAAGTTTAGGGACTGATGACCCCGTAGTTAAGTCCCATAGACTCTACAAACATTTGATACATCGTTAGGCATTTATCTGTGTGATGTGTGGCTTATGTTCAAAATTGTTCAAATGTTTGTGTAGCTTATGGGACTTAACTACGGGATCATCAGTCCCTAAACTTACAAACTAACTAATACTAAGGACAGCACAAATATCCATGCCCGAAGGGGGATTCGAACCCCCGACCGTAGTGGCCGTGCAGACCGTGACTGGCGCGCCTCAGTCCCCTCGGCCACCGCGGCCGGCTGTGGCTTATGGGCAGCCGCTTGCTATACCTGTAACTTCACGTTTCCACTTCACTAAAAAAGTAAAGCAGTCAACAATCCGAAGATTGGTTTGAACACCACAGTGCTTTACTAGACATGGTCCTGTTTGGAGGTGGTATGCCGTTGCCTTCCTCCGACCTTCGAATTGACTTACCCAGCCAGTTATTGGAGCACCTACAGTTTAACGTGGGTTCCGAACCACGGTGCTACTTGGTATTTTTTACATCAGCAACACTGCCAGAGGTGAAAGAAGTGGAAAGTGACAGATAAAAATCCTAGGACCTGGCGGGGATCGAACCCGCGACCTTTGGATGTGTACGGTGGCACTCTACCACTGTGCAACCGAGGCACCTCTTCACTTATTACCCGGTTTTTAATTTTTGATTACACGTTATCCCCAAATATTGCGCAAAGATAAGAAAAATTCCTATGCAGTCCCTTACAAATACTGTACCGAAAATGCTGCAGGTTTACTGTGTTTTTCTGCAACTTTTTGAATCTTTGAGTATATGGCAGCCTACAATTTACAGATACGAAAATGAAATACGAAAATATATAACTGTTATATTGTACATTTTTGCTCTTAAGACAGTGTTTAAGCTTGAATTAAGGTGATTATTTCTTATTTCTTGCTTCCCTCTTCTTTCTCTCTTCCCAAAACCACTTCATTCTTTGACTGTGGTCATATTTTCTTTGCTATGTCCATTTTGGTTACGGTAGTAACACTAAAAGTGGGTCGTTGCGATTTTCTTCAGCTCGAAATTTAAATGAAAGTAACGGCTTAACTATTCATCTGACACGAAAATTGAATAACCTAATTTGTAGAGGAGAAAATTATCTACAACTTTGCTCTCTTATGTTGTTTTCATATCTCGTAGCGTTTCAAACATATTTGCAAAAATAACAGCGATTTTGGGATGTATGTCTGTCTGTCTGTCTGTTTGTCCGTAACGTGTTCCCTGTTTTTAAGATGAACCGTTCAACCGATCAGCACCAAATTTTACAGACATGATCGTAGGCCACCAGCGACCAAAACCTTCCTTTTTCAAATTTTTCGGACAAAAAATACGGTAGTAATACCTAAAAAACCGTTCATCTGATACGAAAATTGAATAACCTAATTGGTAGAGGAGAAAATTCTCTACAACTTAGCTCCCTTAAGTTTTTTTCATATCTCGTATCGTTTGAGACATATTTGCAAAAATAACGGAGATTTGACACCCTCCATTGAAATAACGAAAACCAGCCGTTAGGAGATGTCACGTGACATTCCTCGCGCAGAACTCTCTGTGGCATACGCCATCTTGCGTGTATTTGATGATTTTTTTATTGTAACCTACACGTTGTCATTTCAGAGCAAAGGCTCACTGAAGAATTAACAAAAACACATCGTTTTTTGTACGATAAATGATAATCTAATGTCTACAAATGCCATATTAGCATCAGTTAACAAGGGCCATCAATAGTATGAGTTTATAGGACCCATCGTCTGATTGCTAGCCGTAGCGTCGTGGGCAAGGCGGTAGACTGTAATGCCATGGTTGGTGGTTCGAAACCCGCCACTACCTAATTTTTTTCCCCTAAAAGTGTTTCAGACACTCTTATTAGTTAATTTTTTATTATTTAGATTATTATTTTGGTCCAAAACGTTTGCAAAAACTTATAAAACTATAAATCTAAAGTGGGCCGTAAAACACGTCAGTGCGATTTTTTCCTTGTCTTCTCCCTTTCTTTTACTTCAGATTTAAAGTTCATAGCGTTGTTTCTAAATTTCTTCCTTTCATTTATAATTTCGCTATTGATTCTTGCCCATTTCAGGTCTTCTTCTACCCCTTGAATCCAGCTGGCATTTTTAACTGAGTTTTCTACTACATCAAAAGTCCTCTTTGTCAGTCGGTTGCTCTTCATGCTATGCATATGTCTGTAAAAATTGTGCAGTCTAACAGAGAACACCACAATCACCATCAACTTTAAATAACCATGATAAAACAGGGTGTTTCACTAAGTGTGTTTGCCTCTGTAACTTATAAAATAATAGGTGACGGGAGGCTGCGATAGCGTAGCTGACTGGCCGAGTGGCTATCCCCTGGGGCACGGCCCACTGTCTCATGACCACCAGCCAGTCAGCTACGCTGTATTAGCCTCCGCCCCCTAAACTTTGAAGCGTTGTAGCTCCAAACTAACAGTGATAGGAATGTAGTTTAAATTGATTTGGACGCAGCTGGTTTAAACGAATCCAATGCACGATAGAAAAAAAACTATTGTTCCATTTAAAAAATTATATCTTTGTGGTGTAACTCTTTGGAAAATGATACAATAAACTATGTTCATAGCTACGCAGAAAGTGTAACATTTCTTGTGTTGACCTACCACATTAAAATTTCCCGTCACCTATTATTTTATAAGTTAAGAGGCAAACACACTTAGTGAAACACCCTGTATATAGTTCAGTCCAGCAGTGGGAAGGACTTGGAAGTGGGCATCCAAGGTTAATTAATTAATGTTGTAACACAATTGATGATTTCATTTTCAAGCGTGATGAATACGCCACATTTATTGAAAAGGTAATGACTGATAGACGGGGCTACAAAATAAAGGAACGTAGCGCCCTGGGAGGTCGCCAACAGGCTGCGGACTTTGCGTCCACAAGAGGAGCACGCGATCTCGTCTGGATAGGTCGGGGGCTGGCCAGTAAGAGATGCCCTCGTGTCCAGACCGCCCCTGGCCGGCCCTCACGTGTTCTTAACTAGGCCTCTGATTGGTCAGCTTCGGGGTGCTCTCCAAAGCATGTGACGGTAAGCGACGCTTTCCAATGCGTACCCTCGTCTGCTAGACTTACTGTGGGAAGACCGGGACATGAACAGGGAGTGGGTAGGCAGTGCATACCGGCGGTTGCCGGTGCACGCTAAGCCAGGCTCGGTTCCCGTGAGTCTCTTAGAACCCAGTACAACTAATTAAAATGAAAATTTTATTTTGAAAATAAAGTTTCATACAGCCTGTTGGCCCACCACGTACATATTCTCGATTATTCCCCTTTACGGCAGCAGGTTAACTGAAGCAAGTCATAGTTTCACTTCCTTCACTGCCTTTTGTTTCCTCCCAAAGCCTCTTCATTACTTCACTATGTTTTTTCTGCCTTTCGTCTTCCACTTTTTCTTCAATGTTCTTTCTTTCGTTGGGCCGTGTTCAGTTTTATTGTTTCTGATTTTACTCCTGAAAAGCTTTCTGTCCATTATTTCTTCTTCTGAAACTTTTAGTCGTTACAGATCTTCTTGTCTTTCCTTCATACAGCTGTTCTTTCAAAAAAATGTACAACTGTTTGTTAAGGTTATGGGACTTAACTGCGGGGTCATAAGTCCCTGCCGCGGCTGAGCGGCCGAGCGCATTGAGGCGCTATGCTCTGATACGCGAGGCTGCTCCCCGTCGGGGGTTCGAATCTCACTCGGGCACGGATGTTTGTGCGGTCTTTAGTATAAGTTAGTTCATAAGTAGTTTGTAAGTTTAGGGACGTATGACCCTGCAGTTAAGTCCCATAAGCTTAACGAACTTTTGAACGTTTGAAAATCAGTCCCTAAACTAACAAACTACTTATGAACTAACTTACACTAAAGGCAACACAAACATCCATGCCCGAGGGAGGATTCCAACTGCCGACGGGGAGCGGCCTCGTACATGGGAGCGGTGTTCAAGATTTTCTCAGTGTGTCCGTTTCCATTCATCCTATATAGGTGTCCATAGAATTTCAGGCGTTTTTCTAAGTTTATCTTTGATGTTGGATGTGTTCTCGTTGAGTTCCTTTGTACGTTCTTTAACCAATGTAACATTTCGGAGAACAGAACGGTACATTTTTTGAGAATTTTTCGTTCTTGTTTCTCAATATTGTGAATTTTCGCCATCCCTCTAATTACTGTGGTTTCTGCTGCATACAAGGCTTCAGCTAAAACAACCATGCTGTAGTGTCGTAGTTAAGCATTGTCATACAGTGTTTTTTTATTATAATGGTTCTACGCCAGTTTGTGTTGCAGTTTGATATTCTTTCCGTGTTTGAGATAGTGTTTAGTCCTGTGGGTTTGATTTGCTCCTAAGCGCTCGAAACCAGTGACCTGCGAGATTTTCCATTACTGTGTTTTTAGCTAGACTTTTCTTGTTGGTTTCGTATCCACATACTGAGCTTCTTCGTAGGAAAATCGGAGCCCGTTTTCAGGAAAGATTTCATGTACTTTATCTAGTGCTTCCCACTGATATGAACCACAGACATTGCCGTAGTGTGGTGGCTTGCGAGCCTCTTTGAGGCACCACAAGTGGAACGACAGCGGAGGGTTATCTGAGGGGAGGCCAGTCAAACCTGTGTTTTCTGAAGAAGGGCAGCAGACTCTTCAGTAGTTACAGGGGCAATAGTCTGGATGATTGACTGAGCTGGCCTTGTAACATCAGCTAACGTGGGTTTGCCATGCCGTTACTGCGAACTGCAGTAATACAAAGACGTACGTTGTTAGATTGCAAATGTTAGCAGCGCTACAATTTTCGACCGGCAATGGTCGGTAAGCGCCTGAGACAGGAGCCATGTCTTCGTGACTGTAGTAGATAATATTTAATAAATTAGATAAAAAATAGAACGTAGTGGACAAGTTTACTTTAACAGTCTATTTTAAATCTAATTCTGTCTTTGCTTTTTTGCTAAATCATTAACAAGTTCAGTAAAAAATCTAGAGTTTCAGCTGCCACGATTTCGATTACTACGAGTGACAAATGCCGGAGCTGAGTTGTCTCATACTATTCCTCAATTAAGTTTTAATTATTTTAATTTGCCAAGTGACAAGTATTGTATAAAATAATAAAATTGCGGTAAACACTTCCGTAGTGTCCCATTCTAGGATTGCATATTTAGTTACGATTTCGAAAGCTTTATACTTAACTGGTAAATTGTCAGTTTGGGTAGAACAAGGTGATAAGTATTAATAAGAGAAGTGAACAACTAGGACCTATTATATCAGAATATTTACTTTGCAATTGATCACATTTTTGTTATAACGTTGCTTTATCTACAGTGAGAAAAACTGATGATGTTAGAAAATTAAATATTTGTCAGACTTCTCTCATCGCAGTAAAACTTGTATTTAACTGAGGTATTTTGTGTCTAGTACAGGTTTTGAAAATAGTAACTTTAATTAGTTCTTCCGTGTGTTGAAATCAGTGGTCAGAAGCTAGTTCATCAAAATGTTTTCTAACTTTCTTTTGGCGTTTTCCATGAAAATTCAGATCTGTGTAATTTTATTTTATTTTAATTCTTATTTTGCAGTTTTACTGGCTGTTAACTTGAATTATTCGAAATGAGTTCTATAAACTTCATCGCTTCATGACACTGGCAATTTACATGGCAACGTAAGACGTACAGCATAAAAAATAAATAAAAACAAAATTCCAACGTTGTTCTTAGGGTGCGAGGGGAATATTTATCTGCACCAAGGGAAATAGTGGGTCTGGACGTATAACGGTGTCCGGACACTTGCCACGCCGGACACTTGCCACACTTTTACCTGCTCTGAAGGGTCGGGGGCCCCTGTCTCTTCCTCCTCCTCCAACCCCCCCCCCCCCCCTCTCTCTTCCACCCGGCCCGAGAATTCCGTGGACGGTGTCCCGACATATGCACATTGGTCGCTTTCGCATTTCGTAGTACGCTCGTCAGTATGGAAGTTATTACACCGGCCAAGGGAAGGCCTTTTGCCCACTACAATGGTTACGCGATAATAAGGTGTGGATTTGCTTACTCCGAAAACAGGATCATTGCAAGGGGAAGCTGCTTTCAAAGAACGGAGACGTATTGCAGAGAACACCTGTGAGGACCACCTAACAATGCGACCTTTATTAATTGTAAAAATAAAAACAGTGTATCAGACCTCAGTATCCTTAAATAACTTAATGATGAAGCTAGCTGGTCACAGTTCGGTTCACTAGCGTTTAATCAATACGCCGGCCGCGGTGGCCGAGGAGACTGAGACGCTCCAGTCACGGTCTGCACGGCCACTACGGTCGGGGGTTCGAATCCCCCCTCGGGCATGGATATTTGTGCCGTCCTAGTTCGTAAGTAGTTCATAAGTAGTTTGTATGTTTAGGGACTGATGACCCCGTAGTTAAGTCCCATAAGCTTAACAAACATTTGAACATTTAATCAATACGCGGTGAAATTTGACTCAACGAAGCAAATACATTAAATATCACTCAAATGATCCTCCTGCAACCAGAACTTATAGTTAAATCTACCGCTTTTCAATTTGCAATTTCCTATTTAGGTAAAAGCTCCTACAGTTGACACGTTAAGAGAACGTTTTTCTACCTTCTAATATTATGGCCATACCGTCAAAGATTTTGAGTTCTAAAATTATTCCTGTAACTTCAGAGCCGCAATTAGCTCCCAGAAATATCATTTTTGTTAAACTGATAAGGTACACTTTAGGTTTTAAAAAGTATCTGAACTTTAGAATTGCACCTAAAATACACACCATAAAACAGATCTGCTCTTAAGATTGACAAGTTCAGCAGCTATAGTGTTGAAATAATTTCCATAACTCCAAAATTAGACAAGAATAGAAATAACTTTGCAGTAGACGTAGATCTCATGCAGTATATTTAGCTGCAGTCCTTAAAAATTAAAGTTTCTCACCATATTGTTGATTATCTTTAATCAGGCCAGTAAAAGCTATGGAAACGAGGAAAGGAGCTGACTATTCAAAAATAATTGTTACAAAAGAATATCATATACAAAGGTATTAGACGTATTTTTCTTACGTATTAGAAACTTTTGAAAACATAGTTTATCATTTCGTCTGCAACATCACTTCTTTGATAGGGTGATTTATTTTGCATCACCAAGGGTATCTACTTTTATGTTATGTTTGCAGCAGTCCTCGTTTCGAATTGGGGAATATTTACTTCGTCTTATTTGATGAAAGAATTTCTAAAAACTGCATTTAATAACTCCACTTTAGTGGCACTGTGTTCAGTAACATTACCATTGCTATCGCTGTAGATAACATAGGACCAGAATCTCTTTGGATTTTCCGCCACATTTCTACAAAGAGTTTCGTTGTGAAAAATATTAAACGAATGTCACATTGAAGGCCGCGCTAAATTTCGAGCTTCGGTAAAACATCGGCAATCGCGGGGATTTTGAATTCGTCTAAATTTTCTGCAAAAGCTTTCTGTTCTGTTTTATGTACCATGGGGGGACCAGTTCAGTCTCTTATTAATTTATTTGGCAGGAATCCCTCCAATGCTGTTTATACTATTTCTTTGAATGTAAGCCACATATGGTCTTCACTTTTAATTTAGATAAAATGGAGACTGTCTGCTACAAAGATGTCAACCGAATTTTTATCTTTTTTTTTCTTCCTTTTTTAATAGACGTATTTAGAGTTTACTTTTGGTGAATATCTTTGTTACAGATTTGAGTTCACTACAACTTTGGGTTCACTTATCCCTGTATCCGTCGTGATGCTCAGGAATATTTGCGACTAAGAGCTCAAATGTGTTTCCGAAACCATTTACAATTGTAATGGGCTCGTGAACTAATTGTTCAAAATAATTTTTAAAAAAGCATTTAGAACAATATTGGAAGATGTATTTGCCACCCTGTCAGAAGGTGTATTTTTGTCAACATACGGATGGTAGATTTAAGTCACCGCCAACTATAATTGTATGAGTAGTGTACCTATTTGTGTTGAGACTCAAGTTTTCTATGAACTGTTCAGCGGCTGCATCATGAGAGTGCCGGGGTCGGTAAATTAAAATGTTCAAATGTTTATTAAGCTTAAGGGACTTAACTGCGGGGTCATCAGTCAAACTTACAAACTACTTATTAGCTACCTTATACTAAAGACGACACAAACTTCCATGCCCGATGGGGGATTCGAACCCCCGACGGGGTACGGCCTCGCGCATCGCAGCATAGCGCCTCAATGCTCTTGGCCGCTCCGCCGCGGCAGTTATTAATTTATTCCGGTAGTCGGGTATAACATCCACTCACACTAACTGACAGGAACTATCAACTTCAGTTTCGCTTGCGATCTAGTACACATATTACATTGTGCTTTTTGTTTCTTTCGTAGTGCTGATCATAAGAATTATGACATTTACATTAAAAAACTAGGGTGTTTCCTCTTCGACTCAGCTAAACAATGTAGAACAACAGTGTACTTTACAAGCATAGCATTATATATTCCTTCATTTCTTTATTTCAAATTTGAATGTCGACTTTAGGTGATCTGTCAAACATAGAGGCTCTTATCTATATTTTGTAAACGTATTTTCTGTCATTGATTTGAACATTGTCCCAATTCACTTTATTAACTAATATTTCACCGCAGAAGAGTAAATTTATCAAGTGTATCTTTTTCTTCCTCCTTTGTTTCATGCAGTTGTAGCAATTAATACATATAAAATGCAGTGATGAAACTTGAATGATAAGCGACATTCGAATTATCTTTATATTGTTCCTTTCATGTTCCTTCCATGGCGATGGATTGTTTCTATCGCAATCAGTAAGTGTGGAAGAAAGCTGCCGTACAAACGGAGGGAGAATGGATCCATATTGTGGTTGGAAGAACTAGTTACACATTGACATCGCCGACGGCATTGCTTTCGTTTCCCAAAAGTTATAAATATTTCGATTTCGCGATATTGAAAAGAAGTTGTACATTTCGGCGAGATGTCGAGCAAAAATATCCCGTTCGTATTGGCTGTATCAACTAAGATCGGAGACAGAGGTTTGGAAGCAAACAGCAGGAGTACGGGGAAGGGCGTCCCTTGCCTGAGGGACCGCTAATCCGACTACCTGGCGAAGGGTCAGGTGTGGCAAAAGTCCAGCGTGGCAAGTGTCCGGCATCCCGTATAACAGATACAACCTGGCTATCACTGAAACACTGCACTTTGGACAAACCATGACTTCGGCAAGATCTTTCCTTAAAGTCAATAGGTAGATCGTACAGATTCTCTACTTTCTGCTTGTGTTAGTTTTGGCTCTGATGATCTTCTGGAATGTACTAGGAAGCGAAATAGCTTCCTGTATCATTGTCAAACTGTAATGCATCACTGAAATATGTGTCTTTACTTTCATGCCTGGTGTTTTATTCTACGTTTATCACACAAATCTGATTATAAGGATACCACGAATACCTTAGTGATGAGATGGTAGTAAAACTCTATTGATGATCAAGTACAGTATATTTCCATTACGGAGAAACTGTCACAGCAGCACTAAGTTGATATCTCAGAACGAGATTACCAGAGGCTGTCAAAACTAAGCGTCGTGAAAAGTTCTCCATGGACGTGTTTAAGCCATGAGAACGGCTTGGTTCGTTTAATAACGCAGATAGTCACATATGCTACCTCTCTGCGCTATAAAACATTGTCTCACCATCCCACGCACTCATGAAATTGAACGCAATGACTTCATCTCACTTGAAGAAATCAATGCGTATAAATCGTTACTGGGATGACGGAGGGTTCATTTTCGATGTGGATTTTCTTTCTTGTTGTTGTGATCTTCAATAAGGAGACTGGTTTGATGCAGCTCTCCACCCTACTCTATACTGAGCAAGCTTCTTCATCTGCTCATAAGAACGGCAACCTTCGTCCATTTGAATCTGCTTACTGTATTCGTCTCTTGGTCTCCCTCTGCTTTTTTTTTTTTTTTTTTTTTTTTTTTTTTTTTTTTTTTTTTTTACCCCATACACTTTACTCCATTGCTAAATTCATGATTACTTGATGTCTAAGAATGTATACTACCAGCTGATTCCTTCTTTTGGTCAAGGTATGGCAGAAATTCCTTTTCTCCCCAATTTTGTTCAGTACCTCCTCACTAGTTATGAGATCTACCGACTCGATCTTCTGTAGCACTACATTTCAAAAGTTTCTATTCTGTTCCTGTCTGAAATATTGATTGTCCATGTTTCACTTTCGTATCAGGAAACAGGAAACACTCCACACAAATGCCTCCAAAAAAGACTTTCCCCACACTTAATTAATATTCGATGTTAACAAATTTCTCATTTTCAAAAATTTTTTCTTTGCCATTTTTTATTTTATATCTTCTGTACTGCGACCATCATATGTTATTTAACTGCCCAAGTAACAAAACTCGTCTATCACCTTCATTTTTTCATTACATAATATGATTATTTTAGCATCGTCTGATTTCCTTAGACTACATTCTGTGGTGTCGCACAAGTCTAAAGTGCGCGCCACCTACTTTCGCCGCGCGCCGCCATGCACGCATGGCGCGGCGTTCTTACGACGTCAGCCACGAGCGCCCTCTGCTACAACTCCGCTCGTGGCCACCACTGAAAGACATCGTTCACTTGGGACTGAGATAGGAACCAGTTAACACTTCGGAATCAGATAGGCACCAGTGAAGACTTGGCTATCGGACAGGCACTAGGCAGGCCTCTAGCTCAACTATGTATCAGCATTCTGCAGTACTGAGCTATGTAAAAGTTAAGTATTACTAAGTCTCTAAGAAATATATATCTCGTTCTAATTTACTCTAGTGTTTCTAGTTCCTGCTGTCCCACTGACTGGTCACCTCCTACCTGCACAAGCGTGCATCCTTTATTCCTGTGTCGGTCTTTCTACTCGGCCACCGACACCTACGACGGAAACGAGACACAAAAGCGGCGACGAGGCTGGGACACAAAACATTCATTTTTCTTTATTTTGCTCTTGTTAATGTTTATCTTATACGATCCTTTTAAGATACTGTCAGCTCTGTTCAATTGCTCTACCAGGTCTTTTGCTGTCTTTAACAGAATTACAATGTCATCATCAAAACATAATGTCACTTCTTCTCTCTGAAATTTAATTCCTTCTGAAAATTTTTCCTTGCTTTCCTTCACAGCTTTCTCATTGTACAAATTGAATAGCATTGGAGAAAGGCTACAACCCTGTCTTACTCCCTTCCTAACTAATTCTTCCCTTTCATGACCTTCGACTCTTAAAAGTTGCTGTCTGTATTTTGTACACGTTGTAAATTACCTTCCGTTCACTATATTTTATCTGCTGACTTTAGAATTTCAAAGAGTGTATTCCAGTCCCCATTGTCGAAAGCTTTCTTCAAATCTACAAAAGCTAAAAATGTATGTTTGCCTTTCCTTAATATATCTTCCAAGATAAATCGTAATGTGAGTATTGTCTTTCGTTTTCCTACATTTCTCCTGAATCCAAACTGATCTTCCCCGAGGTCAACGTCTATCAGCTTTCTGTAAATAATTCGAGTTAAAACTTTGCCACCATCACTTATCAAACTGATGGTACTGAAAGTTTGATACCTGTCTGTTCCTGCTTTCTTTGGAATGGGGATTGTTACATTTTTGTTAAAGCATGTGGGTATTTCGCCTGTCTCGTACGTTTTAATCAACATGCGGCCCGGCCTCCTCATATCTAGCGTTCTGCTGCTGGATGACAATGCGAGACCACACTAGGCGACGGAAACGCAAAACCATATTGCAACTCTGGGTTGGGAGCGCCCTGATTTTTTCCTGGACGGCTTTTTGAAGCTTATAAAGCTGTTTGACAAATGTACTTGGAAATTAGGTAGAAAAATAAAGATATGTCTTATTTTTAATGTATCATTCTATTTTTTCCTTTCATATACAACTGTGCCCACAGTCGACAGGGGAAACGTATTTTCCAACTTCACCTCGCATTTTTGCCATGGCTGGCTCTCATGGAGACTTCAGTAGCTCTGAGGGAATGTCGTCTAATCCAGGCGCCTTGTTTCGACTTAGGTCTTTAAGTGCTCAGCCAAATTATTTTCTCATTATAGTATCTCCTATTACATCTTCATCTACTTCCTTTTCCCATGCCGGCCGCGGTGGCCGAGGGACTGAGGCGCTCCAGTCACGGTCTGCACGGCCACTACGGTCGGGGGTTCGAATCTCCCCTCGGGCATGGATATTTGTGCCGTACTTAGTATTAGCCAGCTCATAAGTAGTTTGTAAGTTTAGGGACTGGTGACCCCGTAGTTAAGTCCCATGAGCTATACAAACATTTGAACATTTGAACCTTTTCCCTTACTACAAAATTGTCTCGAAGTCCATTTCCTTTGTAAAATTTCTCTATATATTCTTTCCACCTTTCCGCTTTCTCTTCCTTGCTTAAAACGTGTTTTCCATCTGAATTCTTGATATTCATAAAGCTGTTTTTCTTTATGAAGATAACCGCTTGTATGTGATTCACCTGTAAAATCTCGTGGGTCAGTGAAATACACTACTGGGATGTGAAAGCAGAACACGTTGAATTCTTTGACCCAGCAGAGGGTGTATACAGCGCACGATCACTCAGACAGAGACATACTCACGTGAGGTCAGTCCCAGAGCGTGCGCAATGTCGAGGCTAGTATTGTGTATACTCTGCAAGCTGAAGGTCTGCCATGTCTGCCGAATGTAGTCTTTGGGAATGGCCTGCCATTCAATTTCCACCTGGTGCTTCAGTTGGCCCAGATTTTGTGCTGGTCGTACAGACCGCGCAAGATGAGGTTCATCAGGTCCCAGGCTTACACAATGGGGGTCGTATCTGCAGATTGGGCTGGCCAGGGTAGTTGACGTACATCTTGGGTGGTACGGTCTACATGTCGACTTGCATTGTCCTGTTGGAAAAGCATATCGCCTTGTTGGTGCATGAACAGTAGCAAGACGGATTGACTGATGGTTTCAATGTACCGCTCACTGTTCAATGTTCCCTCGAAGACCACCAGAGGAGAACGACCATTTTAGGATATGGCTGTCCTCACCATGAGGCATGATCACGCATCCCGTTATAGCATTTTCCGCTCACGCCCAACATCGTTCAGCCTCCCTCTACTGTTGTTGCAATAGGAACTTTGGAAGGATGGATGGAGATGTGTCGTCTTCAGTGATGAGTGTCACTTCTGCCTCGGTGCTAATGATGGTCGTACATGTGTGTGGCATTATGCAGGGATTGCGAGAATCTGGAGTGTATACGACCGAGACTTGCCACAATTCATGCACCAACAAGGTGATATTCTTTTTCAACAGGACAATACAAGTACCTCACAAACGGCTTTTAATCAAATTGCGTGGTTATGGTATATCGCCCCAAATTTGCGACTCGCTGGGGATTTCCTGTCAGAGAGGACACAGTTAGTAGTAATCGATGGTAAGGCATCGACCAAAACAGAGGTTATATCAAGCGATCGCCACCGTAATGTTATTGGTCCTCTTCTGTTCCTTATTTACATAAACGATTTAGGGGAAAATCTAAGTAGCTCTCTTAGGTTGTTTGCAGATGACGCTGTCATTTACCGTCTAGTAAAATCATCTGAAGATCAAAACCAACTGCAGAACGTTCTGAATAAGATATCACTATGGTCTTAAAGTTGGAAATTGACTCTAAATAAGGAGAAGTGTGAAGTCGTCCACATGAGTACGAAAAGAAATCCGTTGAACTTTGTTTACAAGATAAATCAATCAAACATTAAGGCCGTAAACTCCACAAAATACCTAGGAATTACTATTACTTCACACTTAAACCGGAAAGAACACGTAGATAATATCGTGGGAAGGCGAACCAAAGACTGCGTTTTATTGGCAGAACCCTTAAGAGATGCAACAGAACTACTAAAGAGACTGCATACACTACGCTTGTCCGTCCATTTTTGGAGTATTGCTGAACAGTGTGGGATCCTTATCAGAACATCGAAAGAATCCAAAGAAGAGCAGCTCGTTTCGTATTGTCACGATTCAGGGGAGACAGCGTTACGCAAATGATACAGGATCTGTGTTGGGAATCATTACAACAACGGCGCTTATCGCTGCGGCGTGGGCTACTTATGAAACTACCATCGCCAACATTCTCCTCCGAATGCGAAAATATATTGTTGGCTCCCAGTTACATAGGTATAAATGATCATCAGAATAAAATACGAGAAGTCAGAGCTCCAACGGAGAGATTCAGGTGTTCTTTCTTCCCGCGCACTATTCGAGAATGGAGTGGGAGATAAAAATATGTTCAAATGTTTGCAGAACTTATGGGACTTAACTACGGGGTCATCAGTCCCTAAGCTTACAAACTACTTATGAACTAGCTAAGACTAAGGACGGCACAAATATCCATTCCCGAGGGGGGATTCGAACCCCCGACCGTAGTGGCCGTGCAGACCGTGACTGGAGCGCCTCAGTCTCCTCGGCCACCGCGGCCGGCGATAAAAAATATAACGGTGGTTCGACGAAACCTCTGCCAGGCACTTAAATGTGATTTGCAGAGTATCCCATGTAGATGTAGATGTTGATGTAGATGACTCTGCTGCGTCAGGTGTGTGCCTGGCCTTGCTGAGAGCGGTTGTAATGCCGCCGCGACCACCTTTGATGATACCGCTATTATTACTGCTAAGCTGAAGTTACGAGCCGATTGTTCATATGCGGCGACCCGCTGCTTAGCAGAGCGCCACCGAGTGGTATCTTATGAAAAACAATAGTATTATTTTAGTTCAATTTTTTCACATAAAATCTCATGTTAATTAAACTATAAAGACCTTTCTCTTTGGCTTGTAACATAGAAGCTGCTTAATTATTTTACGAGCTGATTATATACACTCTATTTCCACGACGTTGCTCTTCCTCCGCTTATAAATTAATGCGAGCTTACTCATTTTACTTCTTGTGCAATTGTTTTCGTAATAACATTAGATAAATGGAGTACTTACGAAACTACAATTGGCAACATTCTCCTCCGAATTCGAAATTATATTGTTGACTCCCAGTTACATAGGTATAAATGATCATCGGAATAAAATACGAGAAATAAGAGCTCCAACGGAGAGATTCAGAAGTTCTTACTTCCCGCGCGCTATTCGAGAATGGAATGGGAGATAAAAAGTATAACGGTGGTTCGATGAACCCTCTGACAGGCACTTAAATGTGATTTGCAGAGTATCCCATGTAGATGTACGTGTATCCCGTATCACCCAATGTGCTCTTCAAGGTGTACGTCAACTAGCCTGGCCACCCCGATCTGAGCATGTTTCGGACCGGATGAAACGTCACCGTGCAAGGTCTGAACGACCAGCACAAAATCTGGTTCAACTGAGTCACCATGCGGAAATTGCATGACAGGCCATTTCCCAAGTCTACATTCGGTACCTCTACGATCGACTCCACGGAAGAGTTACTGCTTCTATAGCTTCAACAGGAGGGTATTAACAGTACCAGCGTCGACATTGCGCACGCTCTGGTGACTGTACTCACGTCGATATGGTTCTGTCTGTGAGATCGTGTGTTGTATACATCCTCAAGTATGTGTCAATGAAATGTTCACTCTGCTGGGTCGTCGAATTCATGGTGTTCATGTTTCATTTTCCACGAGTGCACTTAATTTTTGTAAGGGAAAGAAATGAAGTACTTACCGTCGCTGGCGAAGCATCCGCGAGCTGATTTTCCACGTGGATTGCAGGGTGATGTAGAGATCGGGAGGCGGGGGCGGCTCTGGCGCAGCGTTGGGCGGCGGCCGCGGCAGGATGGGTGGAAGCGACCTGCGCCGTGGACGCACCTTCCCCAGCCGCGACAAGGGCACCGCCTGCAACACCAAACACTACTAAATGTTCAAATGTTTGTAAATCTATCGGACCAAAATGCGTGGTCATCAGTCCGTAGCTTACAAACTACTTAAACCTACGTAAACTAACCTAAGGACAACAGATACACCCATGCCCCAGGGAGGACTCGAACCTCCACGGCGAGCAACCGCGCGCTCCGCAGCGTGACGGTTTAGACAGCTTTTTTTATTTATTTTATTATTATTTTTTTTTTTACGGGTCTCCTTCCTCCCCTTCAACCCGTCCTTCCGCTCGCCAATTGATGTCTTCTCGGCCCGGCTTATATGCCTTTAAACAAAATATTTCTTTGAAGATAAAACGAGGTTGTCTCTACTGCGTAGCAATACACTACTGTTAATGTCCATTTCTGCATTATTATCGTTTCTTCGACCGCCAAAGAAAAATCAGTTCGATTTGAACGAATAAGTGAGAAATGATGTAACTTCGTGTTTTTTTCCACTTAGATAGAGATAAAAAAACATAATAAAATAAAAATTTCCAGGCACAGAAATTAGCTCTAATTAACTGAATATGCGTTCTTAGCTTGTGACGCAAAACAGAGATCTTCAGACACATATACAATCCACACCATTCTGGGACGTATTAGCTACATAAAAAAAATAAAAACATAAATGCCTTCTTCGGCGATCAAATAATTCCGGTCAAATTTCCCCTGAAATGGCAAAAGGTATAATGATAATAACTGAAATGCTTCTGTGTAAATTAATGTTGATTACATTTCTCTTTGTTAAAGCTCTGTTTGTAATTACATTATAGTTTTAATCAAGAAATTAGCGTAATGTTCCTTGTACTTTTTCTTTCTTTGGATCATGTCATGTTGCATTGTCAGGTAATGTATGAAATCTTCCTTTCTCTTTGATTCTGCACTGAAGATAAAGTACACTGTATGTCCCATTACCCAGTTGACCGCGTTCCTCTTTGTCCTTGGGAATGGGATGCTGTCGGGATGGAGGGCATCCGCTGGCGATATTGTGTGTGGCGAGGTTCTCGTGATGAGGGCCAGTTTTTGCCTCGCATACTCCCATATTCCTGCATTTATACTGCAGACGAATCTGTGTTCATCACTGTTCATCACTGTCGACTAATTGACATGTCAGGCACAAGGGAGAGTCTTGTAGGTGTATCTTATGGAGGCGGGACATCGTCGGGGTTTTCTGTTGACCGTCATATACCACGCGGCCCGCACTTGGGAAGGTAAGTCTGACCGCTCGGCTACTCCACCGCGGCAAACCCTACTACTAAGTCCACCTACATTCCTACTCCGCAAGCCAAATTCAAATGTTCAAATGTTTGTACAGTCTATGGGACTTAACTACGGGGTCGTCAGTCCCTAAACTTACAAACTACTTATGAACTACTTACAACTAAGGACGGCACAAATATCCATGCCCGAGGGGGGATTCGAACCCCCGACCGTAGTGACTCCGCAAGCCACCATACGATTCGTGCTGGTGGGTATGTCGACTTCGCTTTAACACGTTCGCTGCCGTTCACGCTCTGGTGCGCTGATGCTAGGTGCCACTTCACGCTCTGGCGCGTGATCGTATTTTGACAATATCTTTTCATAGTTTTGAACCACTGAATGTTTTGGTTTTAGTTTTCAGTTTTTTATATGGTTTTTTATTTGCATTATGTATTTTTGTGAAAAAAATGAACAATATAAACAGTACATACAAGGTATTTCATGAAACATATGCTTATTTCTATATCATCAGCAATATAAGTATGAATAACTAAGAAGTATTTTTTAATAAACTGGTAACTAATCGAAATAAAATTAAAATAATCAAAAGCTTGCTTCCAGAATGAAACTTTCACTCTGCAGCGGAGTGTGCGCTGATATGAAACTTCCTGGCAGATTAAAATTGTGTGCCGGAACCGGGACTCGAACCTGGAACCTTTGCCTTTCGCCGGCAAGCTCACTACCGACTGTGCTATCCCGACACGACTCACAATGCCGCCTCACAACTTTACTTCCGCCAGTACCTCGCCTCCTACTTTCCAAACTTCACAGATGCTCTCCTGCGAACCATGCAAGACTAGCACTCCTGGAAGAAAGGATATGGTGGAGACATGGCTTAGCCACAGCCTAAGGGAAGTTTCCAGAATGAAACTTCACTCTGCAGCGGAGTGTGCGCTGATATGAAACTTCCTGGCAGATTAAAATTGTGTGCCGGAACCGTGTCGGGATAGCACAGTCGGTAGTGCGCTTGCCAGCGAAAGGCAAAGGTCCCAGGTTCGAGTCCCGGTTCCGAAACACAATTTTAATCTGCCAGGAAGTTTCATATCAGCGCGCACTCCGCTGCAGAGTGAAAGTTTCATTCTGGAAACATCCCTTAGGCAGTGGCTAAGCCATGTCTCCACCATATTCTTTCTTCCAGGAGGGCTAGTCTTGCATGGTTCGCAGGAGGGACCTGTGAAGTTTGGAAAGTAGGAGGCGAGGTACTAGCGGAAGTAAAGTTGTGAGGCGGCATCGTGAAAATGTTTATTAAGCTTATGGGACTTAACTACGGGGTCATCAGTCCCTAAACTTACAAACTACTTATCAACTACCTTATTCTAAGGACGGCACAAATATCCATGCCAGAGGGGGAATTCGAACCCCCGACCGTAGTGGCCGTGCAAACCTTGACTGAACCGCCTCAGTCCCCTCGGCCACCGCGGCCGGCAGCGGCATCGTGAGTCGTGTCGGGATAGCAAAGTCGGTAGTGCGCTTGCCCTCGAAAGGCAAAGGTCCAAGGTTCGAGTCCCGGTTCCGGCACACAATTTTAATCTGCCAGGAAGTCTCAAAAGCTTGCTTACTAGTTTACATAAGAATCCAATAAATCTATCATGACATCATGAGAAGCGTGTGTGGCTCGTAGGCGGTAATGCAAACGCGGAAATCTGGAGCCCGTACGTGTGAATATCACTTATACTCTTCCCTGAGTGCCTACCAGAGCATACATCTTTATTAGACGTTGCCAGTTTACAAAAACCCATAATAGAATGCTAGGTCGTAGCACGCGCCACAGCGTGAGCGGCACCTGACTCAAGTAACGTTTACACGTGCTAAAGCGTGAACGGCAGCGAACGTGTTAATAGAAAATTTTGGGAAGGTGTGATTAAAGGAAGAAAAAGGAAGGAAGCTCAGGTTTTAACGTCCCGCCGACAGCTTCGTCATTAGACAGCTAACGCTCGCAGTTTTGGGTAAGGATTGGGAAGGAAATCGGTCGTGCCCTTTCAAAGGAACCATCCCGGCATTTGTCTGGAGTGATTTAGGGAAATCACGGAAAACCTAAATATGGGTGGCCGGAAGTGGATTTGAACCACCGTCCTCCCTAGTGCGATTCAAGTGAGGTGTGATTAGTCTGTAAAGGAGACCGCATATAAAACGCTTGTACGACCCTGTCTTGAGTATTGTTCAAGTCTTTGGGATCCTCACCAGATCGGTTTAAGGGGGGAGGGGTAGGAGGTCAAGCCGGCGGACTTGACGTAGAAAAGGCACGACAAGACATTTTAATTTCCACTATCTGTAGCTTTAGAAAAAAATTCATAAAATTTTGTCAGCGTTACCGGTAACGATTCAGGATTCACACTTATAGCAGTGGGAGTTCTGAAGCATAACAAGATAATTTAAATTTACAAGTGAAATTTCATAATTTTATCACGTACTATAGCCTGCGTTTGTCGCTGTAGGTACGCTTTTCTTCATAAGCAAGAGAGATTCTTCAATGAGTTTTGCACAACATACAAACAAATGTTCAAATGTTTGTCAAGTTTAAGGGACTTAACTGCGGGGTCATCAATCCCTAAACTTACAAACTACTTATGAACTACCTTATACTAAAGACGGCACAAACATCCATGCCGGAGGGGGGATTCGAACCCCCGACGAGGAACAGCCTCACGCATCGTAGCATAGCGCCTCAATGCGCTCGGCCGCTCCGCCGCGTCACATCATACAAACCATACTTACAGGTGTATGAAACTCTAGAATTTTTAAATATATAAAAAACTGCGGTAATAATAAATTTTGTTAACTATAAAATGTTTGTTGTTTCTAAACATAAAATTTAAAATGTAACAGCTCATGCAGTTTTTCATAAATTAAATAAATTCTACAGTTTCATACACCTGTAAGAATGGTTTGTATGCTGTGTAAAACTCTCCTACGTATGAAGAAAAGTGTACCTATAGCAACAAATACAGCCGACAGTAAGTGGAAAAATAATGAAACTTCACACGTAACTAAAAATTATTTTGGTATGTTGTAGAACTCCCACTGTTATGAGTGTGTTAGTTTAACATATATCTAAAAACTGCATAATGTAATAGTTTCCATGATTACAGTGGCTTGGCTGAAATGTTTTGAGGGAAGCATTTTTGAGGAACTCTGTACTCGGCTGTTATAGTGTAAGTAGCTATGTAAACTGCTGCTAATTTTTTGCAGGCATAGTTCAACAAATGCCTGTGATTGTAAAATAAAAAGTTATTTATGTGTCTTTCAATGGAAATAAAGTGCTTTCCTTAAAATTTTCATCAAGAGCTTCTTTCTTCCGACAAGGATCCTATAACATGTTTTACCATTTAGTGGATTGCAGACAACGACAACAGCGCATTGTCCGTCTTCAAAACAAGATGAGTATCTAATTATACCTCTGTTACCAATATGAAGCTTTTGGTTAGTTAGATGGCTGTTACAATAAAATAATTTCCTGTTATTCAATAGACATTATTGTAACATCCTGGCAGATTAAAATTGTGTGCCGGAACCGGGACTCGAACCTGGGACCTTTGCCTTTCGCGAGCAAGCGCACTACCGACTGTGCTATTGCGACACGACTCACGGTGCCGCCTCACAACTTTACTTCCGCCAGTACCTCGCCTCGTACTTTCCAAACTTCACACAAGCTCTCCTGCGAACCATGCAAGACTAGCAGTAAGTAAAGTTGTGAGGCGGCATCGTGAGTCGTGTCGGGATAGCACAGTCGGTAGTGCGCTTGCCAGCGAAATGCAAAGGTCCCAGGTTCGAGTCCCGGTTCCGGCACACAGTTTTAATCTGCCAGGAAGTTTCATATCAGCGCACACTCCGCTGCAGAGTGAAAGATTCATTCTGGGTTATTGTAACAGCTTAAACTCTACCGAGAAGGGGTGAAGCTGTTTCAAGTGGTAGATTCGATCAATGCGCTAATGTTATCGAAATGCTTCGGGAACTCAACTAGGAGTCACGCTGGAGGGGCGGCGGCAGCGCGGGAGTAGCCGAGCGGTCTGGAGCGCCACCTTGTGGGTCGCGCGGCCTCCCGCGTCGGAGGTTCGAATCCTCCCTCGGGCATGGATTTTTGTGTTGTCTTTAGTACATGTTAGTTCATAAGTAGTTTTTAAGATTATGGACTGATGACCCCGCAGTTAAGTCCCAATAAGCTTTACCGACATTTGAGGGGAGGCGCCTTTTTATCGATAAGCACTGTGAAGAAATTTAGAGGGCCGGAATTTGAGGAGGATTGCAAAACGATTCTACTGCCGCCAACCGACATTTCGCGTACAGACCACAAGGATAAGATTAGAGAGATAAGGGCTCGTACGGGACGGTGGCTGATGTAAAATGTAAGTTGGTAGCAACAAAATCGTTCTGCAGTTAGCTTCAAATTTCGGCCCTCTAAATTTCCGCTGTAGTATTTCTCAGAAAAGAACGTCGTCCCTGTACGAGCCCTAGTTTCTATTATCTTTGTGGCCTTACACAATATGTGAGTTCGCGGCAGTAGAATGGTTACGCAGTCACCTTAAAATTCAGGGCCTCTAAATATCCGCAAGGACATTCCTCGAAAAGAACGTCGACTTCTCTGCTGCTATTACCACATGAGTTCCCAAGCATCTCAGTAACACTCGTGTATGAGTGAAAGCTATCAGCAACAAACCTACCATCCCGCCTCTGATTATCTGGTATGCTTTCCTTTAAACTAATCTGGCGAGGAACCCAAACACTTCATAAATACCCAAGAAGGGGATCGCACAAGCATTTTATAGGCAACTAGCTGAAAACTCGGCGATGCCCGGGTATTTATTTATTCCTGTTATTTTTCAAGTATATATTCATTTGTATAATGACTGTATGTCTGTAAAATCTCTTACGAATACAATTAGTAGTAAAGAAGTAATAGATTAAAACTTGGTGCGTGATGGAGCAATTTTCCATGAAGGTAACTGTTTATGTGCTCATATCTCATGAACTACGTGTCGGAATGTGATACAATTTAGAAGCTACATTCAACTATATATGTGTATACTGTCTGTAAAATTTCCTGTCGCTACAATTTGTAGTGATCAAATTATAAATTGTAACGTCATACCGAGAGCCGTAGTTTTACGCCATAAACAGCGAAAAAGAGGTAAGCGAGAAACTTTTTTCCTTTCATCATTTTACTATGGTTGCCAGCGAGAAAAAGTTTAATAATGGTTTGAAATTATGTTTAAAGTTTTTTGCAAGTCGCTAAGTACTGTCATTCTCATACTGTGTATTTCGAAAGGCTCGCCACATTATATGGCATTTTTTGCGATTGCTATTGGTTATGACGTAATATCTTTTGAACCATGTGCCATATGTGATTCTTAACCATGCAGCAATTGTTACCCCACGGTAAGGAATGCGTGTACCAAATTTGGTTGAAATCGGTCCAATGGTTTCGGAGAAAATGAGCAGCATTGTCGCTAAATGCAGCAGTTTTTCGCGCATCTCATTGTTTATGACGTCATATCTCGTGAACTATATATCGTATGTGATTCTTACACTTACGGCGACCGTCCTCATGGATTGAAGCTGACGTGTACAAAATTTCATAAAAATTGGAACAAAACTGTAGATTTGTATGCAACATGTACACACATACGGAAACTCTGCTTTATATATTAGACTAGATCATCCACGTTCCTCACGAATGTCCTGACATGCTCGTTCCATTTCATATCGCTCTGCAACGTTATGACTAGATATTTAATCGTAACGATTGTGTCCAACAACACTCCATTAATGCTGTACTACAGCATTTTGGTATTATCTTTCCTACTCATCTGCATCACATTACATTTTTCTACATTTAGTGGCCGCTGCCATTTCTCACATGGCATATACACTGGTCAAATTAACTAGGGAGTCAGTTGAGGTATCTAGTTTCAAAATGTTCAAATTTTTGTAAATCTATGAGAGTTAACTACTTTGGTCATAGTCCCTAGCCTTACAAACTACTTATACTAACTTATGCTAAGGACAACAAATAAACCCATGCCCGAGGGAGGACTCGAACCTCCGTAGCGAGGCGCCTAAGTCCCGCGCAGGTAGTGAGTAGTGATTGATGAGGTCTTACCTTTATAGCAGTGCTGTATTCATAAAGGCCCACTTCTGCTGGTACGAAGACGTGCAGTGCATGTGCTTGTGTATGCTGCTGCGGCCAGTCTTCTGTTGGCTGTTGCTCGTTAGTTGCAGAACTTTGGACATTGCTGTAACTACGAATATCGTCATTTTCCTCTGAGTCCCCAGGCTTATTTATGGTGCCCTCTTGTTCTTCCAGCTCATCAAATTGTGGCGGGGACATGTTGGAAATCACGTCACTGACTCATCCTTGCCGGTGAATCATGGGGCTGATTCACAATAACGATCTGCGAACAGCAAGTCCCATAGAACATATTAACTATATTTTGTAGCGGTTGCACATAAGTAGAGAAAACAAATTTTAACACTATTAGTGATAAAGAATAGGTTTTAATCTAGCGACCACGCAAAATACAATAAATAAATAAAAGAAAGGAGACATATCAACTAAAAGTGAATTCGATTATTGTACAGAAGTATGACTTGTAAGTACTTCTAAGGAACATAATTTAAGGTAAATAATATAAGTAATTATCGAAAGCCGGCCGCGGTTGCCGAGGGGACTGAGGTGCTTCAGTCACGGTCTGCACGGCCACTACGGTCGGGGGTTCGAATCCCCCCTCGGGCATGGATATTTGTGGCGTCCTTAGTTGTAGCTAGTTCATAAGTAGTTTGTAAGCTTAGGGACTGATGACCCCGTAGTTAAGTCGCATAGACTCTATAAACATTTGAACATTTGAATTATCGAAAAATGTTTGTATAGCTTATGGGACTTAACTACGGGGCCATCAGTCCCTAAACTTACAAACTTCTTAAGATCTAACTAAGACTAAGGACGGCACAAATATCCATGGCCGAGGGGGGATTCGAACCCCTGACCAGACTGTGACTGGAGCGCCTCAGTCCCCTCGGTCACCGCGGCCGGCAGTAATTATCGAAAGCAGTGTGAGGGAAAAACATTTAAAGTTATCATGGAATCCGAAAATAAAGCGAAGCCCCCTGGCAAAGCGGCGATATGTATTACGACGGAGGTTAAAGAGGCGAACGAAGTTACAGAAAACGAAATTTCGTGTGAAGCAACGTCCAAGAAAGAAACTTCGAAAGACCCGCGTATATATCAGCTTGTATATATTTAATTTGGTCATCAAACTCAAAATATATCGGTACCTTCGAAATGACGTATTTAAACTTGTATGTTGGCACCATTTGTCTCACATCCCCTATGTGGTAATTATTCCGCATAATCGAGTTGTTTCTTGATGAAATACTCCAAACGTTCCAAACAGTGAAAGTATACGTCTAAATTCACTTAAATGACGAAACGGTATGAAATTCTACACAGAAAAGAGTTTAAGTATTATTGAGTGTTTATACACATCTGATATAGAGAAAGACGTTATTCATTGCGGCGTGATCTGTTTGCGAAGTTTCAATCACCGACTTTTAATTCTGAATGTGAAAATATTTTGCTAGCACCCACCTACTTAGGGAGACATGACCATCCCAATAAAATAAGAGAAATCAGATCGAAAACGGAACGATTTAGGTGTTCTTTCTTCCCGCGCGCTATTAGAGAATGGAACGGTAGAGAAAAGTTATGAAGGTGGTTAATGAACCCTCTGCCAGGCACTTGAATGTGATTTGCAGAGTATCGATGTAGATGTAGATGTAGATATGCACACTGGCAAAAAAGCCTACTCTAGCGCACTTGACCGTAATTCCTTTTAGCACCACGGCGTTGTCATGGTCTCACAAGGGTACCACGTGAGTATAGGATTTTTGTAATTTCTTTATATTTATGGTACATGAAGTTCAGAACTCAAATAGGAATCAGCCAGACCATTCGATGCGACTCTAAAAAATTCTCGAGAAAATCGACTTTGAAATATTTTATTACCTGTATTTATATGTAAAAGACACAATATTTTGCGATAGTGACCGTGGCTCATACGTTCGCATGCCATGATACTCGGGATCGATTTTAGGTCGCGTGGCCGGCCGCGGTGGCCGAGGGGACTGAGGCGCTCCAGTCACTGTCTGCACGGCCACTACGGTCGGGGGTTCGAATCCCCCCTCGGGCATGGATATTTGTGCCGTCCTTAGTATAAGGTAGTTGATAAGTAGTTTGTAAGTTTATGGACTAATAACCCCGTAGTTAAGTCCCATAGACTATACAAGCATTTGAACATTTTTTTAGGTCGCGTGAAATTTTGCCGGTATGGTAGCTCAGCGCGTTCGGTCAGCAGGCTAGCTGCTCTCTGTAACAAATATCTGAGCAAAGAATTCGTCGATCAACAAGAGCAATAAAGATCTACGGCCGCATAGAAGCCCACTATCCAAAGAACAAAAATAAATTAGTATCGTCGTAAAGTGACAGTCGCGAAAAATACAGGATCGATGGATCAAATCACGCCATTCGCTGTTGGTTTTTGCTGTGTATTTATTTCTTTTGTTGCCTTCAAATGCCTACAGCAGAGCCGATCATGGCGGGCCAAATGGCTCTCAGGACAGCTGAGCGGGCCAAGTGTGGCTCGGAGTCTCTCGTCTTTGGTCGGCACTTTTCGGAAGTACTCGCTTCCGCGCGCCTTTCCGTATTTCATTGCGACGTTGTTCTGTTCCTTGGAGCTTACGGTGCAATATTTTACAACTGCCAACGCGCATTTCGCTAAGCTCTCTGATATTAAAGAAAATGAAAATTTTGTGAGATTCATTTTAGTTGTGGAATAAATACAGGAAGTTTTCAAATCGTTTTCAGGATTTTATCAACGTCCCATCTCATTTTGAGATGTCTTAAAAAACCATCGGTTGAAAGTGTCCCTATTTGATGATGGAAGTTACAGATTTGCTGAATAAGCTTTACGAAGAATTTCCTCGAGAAGAGTTCCTAAGTTATCGTAATGAGACTGAAAAAGTTGTATCTATGTTTGGCTCAGTTTATTCAGGTTGTTACAAAAGGTACGGCCAAACTATCAGGAAACATTCCTCACACACAAAGAAAGAAAATATGTTATGTGGACATGTGTCCGGAAACGCTTAATTTCCATGTTAGAGCTCATTGTATTACTTCCCTTGCCGGCCGCGGTGGCCGAGGGGAGTAAGGCGCTCCAGTCACAGTCTGCACGGCACTACGGTCGGGGGTTCGAATCCCCCCTCGGGCATGGATATTTGTGCCGTCCTAGTTCATAAGTAGTTTGTATGTTTAGGGACTGATGACCCCGTAGTTAAGTCCCATAGACTATACAAACATTTGAACATTTGAACTTCTCTTCAACTCATATTAATCATGGAATGGAAACACACAGCAACAGAACGTACCAGCGTGACTTCAAACACTTTGTTACAGGACATGTTCAAAATGTCCTCCGTTAGCGAGGATACATGCATCCACCCTCCGTCGCATGGAATCCCTGATGCGCTGATGCAGCCCTGGAGAATGGCGTATTGTATCACAGCCGTCCACAATGCGTAGACAAGAACTTTCAAATGCCCCCATAAATAAAAGTCAAGAGCGTTGAGGCCAGGAGAGCGTGGAGGCCATGGAATTGGTCCGCCTCTACCAATCCATCGGTCACCGAATCTGTTGTTGAGAAGCGTACGAACACGTCGACTGAAATGTGCAGGAGCTCCACCGTGCATGAACCACATGTTGTGTCGTACTTGTAAAAGGCACATGTTCCAGCAGCACAGATAGAGTATCCCGTATGAAATCATGATAACGTGCTCCAGTGAGCGTAGGTGGAAAAACATGAGGCCCAATCAAGGCATCACCAACAATTCCTGCCCAAAAGTTCACAGAAGATCTGTGTTGATGACGTGATTGCATAACTGTGCGCGGATTCTCGTCAGCCCACACATGTTCATTGGGAAAATTTCAATTTGATCACGTTGTAATGAAGCCTCATCCGTCGCATGTCAACACAAGCACGAAAGTTAACACTACCTTCCTTCAATTGGGCCAACTGGCGGTGAATCGAGGAAGTACAGTACATACTAACGAAACAATTGGGTATTTTGACAGTTATCTGCACGAATTATTTCAATTTACATTTAAAGAGAAACACTAAAATGATTTCTAACATGGAAATTAAGCGTTTCCGGACACATGTCCATATAACATATTTTCTTTCTTTGCGTGTGAGGAATGTTTTCTGAAAGTTTGGCCGTACCTTTTTGTAGCACCCTGTATATCTGTGAAATATTTTTTTCAATAATGAATGTATATAAGTCACGATTACGACGCAGCCTGAGTGTTGACTATCAGACAAACGTCCTCCGCGTCTTCGTGAGACGACCGTTTGAACAAAAATAAATAAGACAAAATGTTTGTAAATCTATGGGACTTAACTCCATTGGTTATTAGAACCTAGACTTACAAACTACTTAAACTAAGTCAAACTAACCTAAGGACAACACACACACACACACACACACACACACACACACACACATACGCGCGCGCGCTCCAGGGAGGACTCGAACCTCCGACGGCGAACAAACGCGCGATCCGCAGCAATGCGCCTTATACCGCTCGGCCACTCGACCGCGGCTCTACCGTTTGTACCACATAAAAATTTTATTACGTCTTCTACGAATGAAAAGAACTTAATTTTTTCTGATATCTTTTGTTAAGAACTGTGGTCATGATACTAGCGTTAGAGTGTGTGTGCTAGAAGAGTATATTTTTCACATATAGGTGCGATAATTTATTCTGTTCTCAACATCATTCTATAGAAATTAAATTTTGTATTTGCACATCTTCTTATATCTCATTAAAATGTAGGAATTTTACGTGGAACAACATGGCTCGCACAATAATATTAGTGTAATACAGTGGCAAAAAAAAGTAACTCTTTTTTTTTTCTCTTGTACCAACAGTCAGTAACGGTATAATACCATTCATTACAACATCCATCTTCAATTTTCGACTTCAATGTTTTGACTTAGGTCTTTCAGTGATCTGTGAAATTAATCTCGCTGTATAGTATCTCCTATTTCATCTTCATCTACTTCTTCTACCCTTCCTACAATATTGTCTAGAAGTTCATTTCCTTTGTAGTGCCCCTCTACATATTCTGTCCACATTTCAGCTTTCCCTTCTCTGCTGAGTACTTGTTTTCCACCTGAGTTCTTGATATTCATAGAGGTGTTTTTCTTGTCTCCAAATTTCTCTTTCATTTTCTTGTAGGCGGTATCTATTTTTCCTCTATTTATACATTCTTCTACAGACTTGCGTTTGCCTTCTAGCCACTCCTGCTTAGCCATTTTGCACTTTCTGTCAATCTCATTTCTTAGTCGTCTGTACTCCATTTTGCCTGTTTCATTTACTGTATTATTATATCTTCTCCTTTCATCGATTAAGTTTGGTATTTCCTGTGATATCCAAGGATTTTTGTAGGTCTCGCTTTTCTACCTATTTTGTCCACTGCTGCCTTCACTATTTTATCTCTCAATGCTACCCATTCCTCTTCTACTCTTTTATTTTCCCCAGTTGCCGTCATTTGTTTCCAAAAGCTCCTTCTGAATTTCCCTAGTACTACAGGTTCCTTTAATTTATCTAGGTCCCATCTCCTTATTTTCCTAACTTACTTCATTTCTTCAGTTTCAGCCTACAATTCATGAGGTATGGTCAGAGTCTATATCTGCTCCTGTGTATGTCTTACAGTTTAAAACCTGATTCAGAAGTTTGTGTCTCATCATTATAAAATCTATCGGGTACCTCCAGGTGTCGCCTGGTCTCTTCTACGTACACAGCCTTATTTCATAATTCTTAAACTAGGTGTTTGTTATAACTAAATTATGTTCCGTGCAAAATTCTACCAGGCGGCTTCCTCTTTCATTCCTTTTGCCCAAACCATATTCACCTACTATTTTTCCTTCCTTTCCTTTTCCTAATACCGAATTCCAGTCTCCCATCACAATTAAGTTTTCCTCTCCCTTAATTGTCTGAATAATTTCCTTTTCGTCCTTATACATTTTTTTATTTGCTCATCATCTGCAGAGCTAGTTGGCATATAAACCTGTACTACTGTGGTCGGTGTTGGCTTGACTACGATAATGCGGTCACTGCTCTGCTCATAGCAGTTTACCCACATTCCTAATTTCTTATTCATCATCAGACCAACTCCTGCAATACCCCCAACTGATTTTGTATTTATACTCCTGTTTTCCCCTGACCAGAAATCCTATGTCTAACATCAACCTATCCATTAATCTTTTTAAATTTTCTAATCTCCCTACCCGGTTAAAGTATCTGGTTTGATGCAGCTCTCCACGCTACACTGTCATCATCAGGGGATAAGAAATGCAGCCTACATCCTTTTGAATCCGTTTACTGTATTCGTCCCTCAGCCTCCGTCTACGATTTTTATCCTACACACTTCTTTCGAATGCTATCTTGACGATTCCTTGATGTCTCAGAACTCAGAATGTGTCCCACCAACCTATCTCTTCTCTTAATCAGGGAATGCTAGAATCTCCTTTTCTCCCCAATTCTGTTAACAACCTCCTGATGAGTTACGCGATCTACTCATCTGATCTTCATCATCCATCTATAGCACCACATTTCAAAAGTTTCTATCATCTTATTGTCCAAGTTTCACTCCCATACAAAGCCACACTCCAGACAAATGCTTTCAGAAAGGACTTCCTATTATTTAAATTAATATTGTATATCAACAAATTTCGCTTATTCGGAAACGCTTTTCTTCCCATAGCCATTCTTCTATTAACAAATTTCTCTTCTTCAGAAATGCTTTCCTTCCATTGATTTCCTGCATTTTATATCTTCTCTACTTCTACACATCATAAGTTATTTTACCACCCAAACAACAAGGCTCTTCTGATACCTTCACTGTAGTCTTTCTGAATATAGCTCTTTAAGCACGGCCTGAGTTTATTTGATTACATGTTATTACCTTATGTGAGTCAATTCGACTAAGTTGCTCTTCTAGGTCTTTTGGTGTCTCCTAAAGGATTACAATGTGATCAACAAACCGCAAGAATTTCTATTTCTTTTCTCTGGACTTTGATTCCCTTTACAAATTTGTCATTGCTTTTCTTTACAGCTTTCTCAGTGTACAGTTTGAATAACACTGGGGAAAGCTACAACCCTATCTTACTCACTTCACAACCAGTGCGTCCCCTTTTTTTTTCATTTGCCTCTTATAACAGCTGTCTGGTTTCTGTACATGTTGTATATAACTTATTGCTCTTTATAATTATTTTGCTACCTTCAGTATTTGAAAAAGAGCATTCCAGCCAGCACTGTCAAAAGCTTTCTCCAAATCTACAAAATCTTTTTACGTTGGTTTGCTTTTCTCTATCTCTCTTGTAAAATATGTCGTAAGGTGATCTTTGCGCCCCGGGTTAATGACCAGAATGATACATTTCCCATGAATCCAAACCGATAGTACTGCATGTCATACTGTACCAGTTTTTCCATAATTCGTGTTGTTATTTGCAACCATTACTTATTAAACTGGTAGACTGATATTTCACACATATCTACGCTTTATTCTTTTGGAATTATTACATTATTCTTGTAGTCTGGGAGTATTTCACCTATCTCACACGTATTTCACGCCAGATGGAATGGTTTTGTCATGGCTGGTTCTCCCAAAGACTTCAGTAGCTCTGAGGGAATCTCGTATATTCCAGCGGCCTCGTTTCGACTTAAGTATCTTAGTGTTATGTCAAATTCTTCTGTTAGTAGCTTACCTTGTATCTCATCTGCATTTACTTTGTCTCCCGTTACAACACTGCCGCCAAGGTCGTTTTCCTTGTATAATCACTCAATACATTCCTTCCACCTTTCAGATACCGTATAGCACGGCTGTATATTTGTGCCACACACACGCAGTTCCAAATAGACAATGCAGTTTTGGGCAGGCCTTAGGAAGCCATGGGTTCTATTCGGTTCCTAGTTCAAGCTGACGGAAGGACAGGTAAGCAAAGATAGAGATCGCACAATAGGAAAGGCATTTCTACGCTCCTAATTGCCCACCAATTTGCTGTCTCTATACAGTCGAGAATTGATTGTGTGTTGAAGACTGTGAAGTCTGTTATGGACTAGTCACAAATGACAGTGTGCATTTTGTGCCTGTCACTACTTCATCGTTTTTATGAAATAAGGTACCCTTGTCCTCACGATCCCTACTCGCCGGCCGTGGTGGCCGAGGGGACTGAGGCGCTTCAGTCACGGTCTGCACGGCCACTACGGTCGGGGGTTCGAATCCCCCCTCGGGCATGGATATTTGTGCCGTCCTAGTTCGTAAGTAGTTCATAAGTAGTTTGTAAGTTTAGGGACTGATGACCACGTAGTTAAGTCCCATAGACTGTACAAACATTTGAACATTTTTTTGATCCCTACTCGTCATCACCGAATTCGTCCAAACTGATGGTACATGTAGGGCGTGGTGAGATATGAAAGTGCACCAAGTGGGAACTCCAGGTGGCTAAGCGTTTTTTTTTCTTTTTTTTTTTTTTTTTTTTTTTTTTTTTTTTTTTTTTTTTTTTTTTTTTTTTCTTTTGCTCCTTGGCAATGCGTAAACTACTGACTACAAAATTAACTGCGACAACAGATAGGTTATTTTGTATTTATAATTTATATGTGCACAATATCAACAAAGGTCGGCGTTCATGACGTGCGCAAGATGCGGTCAGAATTATTGCTTCCCTTGTTTCTTCGATGAATATCACCCTGATACATGTAATTGATCAATTGCAAAAGAATGGAAGTATCGATTTACATACATGACGTCTCCAAGTACACGTTAACTACAGTCCCTTTTTAAATGCTTGTAGCCCGAATTTCATCCAATGCCCTTCCTTTTTTTGCTTATATAAATTAATAAAAGAACCTTTATGCTATTGCGGTTAATTGTGACGTCAGCCTACATCTACAACAATACTTTGCAAACCACTGTGAAGTGCATGACAGAGGGTACGTCCCACTGTACCAGTTATTAGCGCTTTTTCTCATTCCATTCACGTATTGACAGTGGGAAGAATGATTGATTAAATGCCTCGGTGCGTGCTGTAATGAATCTTATCTTGCCCTCACGATCCCTACGAGAACAATATGTAGGTGTACGCATTGCCAAGGAGCAGAAAAACATTTGCCGCCGATCGGAGGTGAAACCGCGACCTTCTCAATACCCGATCTTTTACCGATGAGCCAAACACCGCTTCCTAAACACGCCCTCACAGGGACAATTGATAAGATGCATATGATGATAGATCTATATCAAGCTTCCTTTTATTTCCTAAACGCTTGGCCATCTGGAGTTCCCACTTGGGGCACTTTCGTGTCTCACCACGCCCTACATGTACCATAACATTGGACGAATTCGGCGATGACGAGTAGGCGTCCTTTCCTTGTAAGTCAAACTGGACCACGTGTCATCGGATGATACAGATGCAAATTATCTGCCTTCTCCCGCTCCTAAGTTTTTAGAAATACTGTTACGCTGTTGAGTTCTAGTGACTGATTTACCAAACAGTTCATACGTGTAAGAAATGGCAGTAACGCAAAGCTGGACTTTGGTTTAACTATAAACTGCCCAGTTTGGCTTACTCTTTTAAAAGTGGATGCGTATAGCGTAGCGTTATTGGTTAGCCCGTCAAACGTAGAATACGCTGGCCGTTTTAGAGTCTTGTAGATTATGTAGAACTGCTCCTAGTATTCTCCACAACTAACGAAAGTCATGTCAGCGAAATATCTGTCAATATAGAAGCAGTGAAGTAGGATGGATCTAGGCCAAGTTGTGAGAGAATTGCAGAAAGGACATGCTTGAAGAGAGGTGTCACGCTCAGTCACAGTCGGTTTCAAACCCGATTTCAACTGCTGTTATGAAGAAATACAGCTTTCTTTCAAACAACTTCGAGAGAACGACGTCCAAGGGACAACTGGCTTTTACTCAATGTGCTACATAAAGCTGCTTGTCGCCATTGAGACATAAAACAAAGTACAATGACTAAATGTAGGCATGTAATTTTATCCAATGAGAAGCGATATTTTCTCTTTTAAATGATGCAATTCATCGAGTGCATTGACGGTGGAAAAATATATTCTCTTGCTGTGTTTTCGTGGTGGAGGTTCTTATGAGATGCTTGACGTGTAATGACTTTGTCCTACTATTTCAGATTACAGTGAAAGTAAGGAAGGAAGCTTAGGGTTTAATGACCCGTCGACAAGTTGGTCATTAGAGATGGAGCTAACGCTCGGAGTTTTGGGTAAGGATGGGGAATAAAATCGGCCGTGCCCTTTGAAAGGAACCATCCCGGCATTTGCCTTGAGTGATTTAGAGGAATCACGGAAAACCTAAATCTGGATGGCCGGAGGCGGATTTGAACCACCGTCCTCCCGAATGCGAGTTGTGAAAGTAAAGTACAATATTTCTTTAAGAACTAAATATTAACCTTTCTTCCTCATCTTGATCATGAGTATGCTGTGGACACTATCGTCTTACGAAAACGACAAAATCGATATTCAAAGGACATTTACACTATTGGCCATCCTGAAAGAAATTTGAAACTTGTTTTTGTGGCGAAGAGAGAGGAACGTGATTAGTAGACGTATATGACGGGGCCAGCAACGCCCCCTGCAAGCGCCATATTAAGGCGTACAGACTGCCTGTGGACGTGCTGATATTGTTCTTTAATGAGGTTGTTTCGCGTGAGCAGTTGCAGTATGCCTCGTAGAAGACAGTGAGCGTCTTTCGAACATGGTTAAAAATTCGAGCGAGAAGCATTTGCTTTATTATCCTTCAGAGATAGACGTAACCAATAGCCGTCATAGGGATCTGTAATTACTGGATGCAGGAGGAAACGACGGACCAACCGAGCCGATTGCACCCATCTCGTTGCACCATTTCAATTGTCGACAGACATACTAAGGCCACGGGAGTGACAGATTGCTGTACAACATCACAAACCATATCACAAGAGGTTCCGTCTGTTGCGCAGCAAGCCGTTTACGCGCGTTCCATTCGACGTCATTTGCAGTGGAGCCGACTGTCCGCAAGGCGTCAACTGCTGCGTTTACCACTTACTTTATAGTTAACGCCACAGGCGTTTACACCGGTAATGGTGCGACGAACGCCATACATGGAAATTGAAGAGAAATAAATTATCTTTACCGATGGATCTTGATTCTACGTGCAACACCATTGTGGTCGGATTAGAAGGATCTGTACCAAAAATAAGCTGCACAGGTCACACCTATATTCAAGTAAGGCAGTAGGAGTAACCCACTAAACTACAGGCCTAATTGATTGACGTCAATTTGCAGCAGGGTTTTGGAACATATCCTGTATTCAAATATTATTAATTATCTCGAACAGAACGATCTATTGACCCAAGGTCAACACGGATTTAGAAAATATCGTTCATGCGAAACACAACTAACTCTTTATTCACACGAAGTGATAGGTGCTATTGACAACGGTTCGCAAATCGATTCCGTATTTCTTGATTTCCAGAAGGCTTTTGACACCGTGCCTAACAAACGGTTTTTATTCAAATTCAAATCGCCCCAAATTTGAGATTGGATAGGGGATTTCCTGTCAGAGAGGACACAGTTCGTAGTAATCCATGGTAAGGCATCGACTAAAACAGAGGTGATATCGGGCGTTCCACAGGGTAGTGTTGTTGGTCCTCTGCTGTTCCTTCTTTACATAAACGATTTAGGGGAAAATCTAAGTAGCTCTCTTAGGTTGTTTGCAGATGACGCCGTCATTTACCGTCTAGCAAAATCATCTGAAGATCAAAACCAACTGCAGAACGATCTGAATAAGATATCACTATGGTGTAAAAATTGGCAATTGACTCCAAATAATGAGATGTGTGAACTCATCCACATGAGTACGAAAAGAAATCCATTAAACTTTGTTTACAAGATTAATCAACCAAAAGTGAAGGTCGTAAGCTCCACAAAATACCTAGGAATTACTATTACTTCAGACTTAAACTGGAAAGAACATGTAGATAACGTCGTGGGAAAGGCGAACCAGAGACTGCGTTTTATTGGCAGAACCCTTAAAAGATGCAACAGAACTACTAAAGAAACCGAATACACTACGCTTGTCCATCCATTTTTGGAGTATTGCAGCCCAGTGTGGGATCCTTATCAGGTGGGTTTGACGGAGGACATCGAAAGAGTCCAAAGAAGGACAGCTCGTTTCGTATTGCCCCGATACAGGGGAAATGATACAGGATCTGGGATGGGAATCATTACAACAATGGCTCTTATCGCTGCGGCGTGGGCTACTTACGAATTTCCAATCGCCAACATTCTCCTCCGAATGCGAAAATATATTGTTGACTCCCTCTTACATAGGTAGAAATGATCATCAGAATAAAATACGAGATATCAGAGCTCGAACAGAGAGATTCATGTGTTCTTTCTTCCCGCGCGCTATTCGAGAATGGAATGGGAGATAAATAGTATAATTGTGGTTCGATGATTCCTCAGCCAGGCACTTAAATGTGATTTGCAGAGTAACCCATGTAGATGTAGACTATGGTGGGACACTGCTGAAATGTTGTCTTATGCACCTCCATACCGATATTATCGTTGGTGTCGCATTAATTTGCACTCCCGCACCTCTAATACGTATTGCCAGAACACGAAGCAGCCAGCGTTACATCTCTGAAGTGTTGGGGCTTGTTGTCCGCCCATAGCTGCAGAGCTTGCGGATGGCCCGATTGGACAGGACCAAGCGCGACTACAGGCGGCACGCATTGTTCAAGACTTCTTTGTCACCCATCGAATTGTACTGCTGCTTCGTCCTCCCTCTTCTACTGATACTCGTGCATGGAAAACAACTGTACGATTATTGCAGCATACACCACCCGCTACTATACCAGATCAACTTTGGCAATATATACTAGGGTTAAGTCTGTAGTCACAGTGGCTCCGATATCGGTGGGTTTTACCGATGACCGGCATTGACGGAAGACTGCCGATCGTTTCAAATCAGTACTCGACTATAGGCACGGTCACAGTGTAGCCGATCTCATCGCCCGAACGTAGAGACTTCGGACGACAGTCGGTGAAATTCAGATCAGTTTGTTTTCTTCGGTCAAATCGACCGACGTTCTCACACAGTAGATATGGGCAGTGAGAAACTGATACGTCAAAGAAATAAAGAGATTGTGTCACCTAGAAGACGATAAATATCAGAATCGGAATATACTTCGGAATCTATAGTCTGATATTACAGATTATTGGAAACTGCAAGTTGGTTAAATCTTTTATCATTATTATTAGGCATAAATTATAAGCACAAAAATGGGTTCAATTCGGAATTGTGGCGTATGTTAATGTTATTGTACTGGCACTGTTACAATGTTTTGCTTTGTAATAATCGGGTATAAGCTGTCCACAAGTTATTCGTACTGGTTCTGGCGTTCTTTAACAAGGTGCTGATTCTGTAACATGAAGTGACTTGCAAATGTGATCTACGCGTGATTCCGCTATTCAGTGGTTTCCGTGTAAGGAATTATCTTATTTTTAACTTCACACTTGTAGCACAAATATATTGAATGACAGACATACATCATAATAGGATGTTTCTAGATAGCCTATAACTGTTATTCATGGATTTAAATTCTGAAAACTTCACCCATTATGTACTTGTATGCTTAGCGGTGTGACCGCACCGTTGGCCGATGTTTTCAGTCAAACTCGGGCGGCGGAGCCTGACGACAGCTTGTCGGTGCCACTGTGAACATAGCCATAGTCAAAAATTACCCGCAATGTAGCTATAACTTTTCATACATTGTTGATACTGAATTATGTCCTAATTTATTTTATTTTTATGATGTTTTGGTCATGGTAAGAAAGTTTGATCCTCTTTCCGCCATTTGTATTCATTTTATTGCACATATACATGGCCTCTCCATTAGACGTTTGCAGCAAAGGGGAACAAGGAGCAGTGATCGGAAGGTGTATCTGGGGTCAAAATCCATCAAAGATTGTCGGCACAATATGGGATAATATCTTGCCACAGCGGAGTGTCTACTGATGGATTGATAAATTAAAGAACGGTTGCACAAGTATCACGCATGGGGAAGGAGCCGAACGACCATCGACGCCCACAAATGACGACAACACTGAGTTTGCAAGTGACATGGTTCTCTTAGACAGACGAGTTACTATTGATGAATTGGTACAGCGTCTTAAAAAATCTCATTATTCTGCCTACGAAATCATCCACATGCTAAAGCCTACAATTCGAAGCAAATACTGAGAACTACTGTCGAAAGGCGTTGTGTTGTTGCACGACAGTGCCCCCCACTGCTGAAACCCTCCGGAAGCTCAAGTTTTCATTAATGGCTCGTCCTCCGTATAGTCGTCATCTTGCCCCTTCTGACTAGTGTGGTTCACTCAAAGGGGGATTAAGAGACCGTCGATTCACCTCGGACCAAAAAGTGAAGGACGCAGTACATACGCGGTTTGCTGTCGCACTGAAAACCTTCTTTTCTCAGGGTATCCGGAAGCTTCTGCAACGCTGGACTAAGTGCGTTGAAAAGCAAGGAGACTATTTTGAAGATGATGTTAACGTAAGTGTCCTATTTGTACTGCTATAAAAGTTATGGCTCCATTGCGCAGCCGCGCGGGAGTAGCCGAGCGGTCTGGAGCGCCACGTTAAGGGTCGCGCGACCTCCCGCGTCGGAGGTTCGAATCCTCCCTCGGGCATGGATGTGTGTGTGTTGTCCTTAGGTTAGTTTAACTTAGTTTAAGTAGTTTGTAAGACTAGAGACTTATGACCAACGAAGTTTGGTCCCATAGGATTACAGACATTGAAACAGTTAATACATTGCGCATAATTTTTGACTTACCCTCGTAGAAGCAGCATGGACTGCTATACCCTAAAAACATATCCAGAGCCTCTTTGATTCAATCTCGAGCCGTGTAGCAGCGGTTATGGCCAGATATGGCACTCAGTACCGATTTCTTCATCATCCTCATTTATCATTGGACTGTATATTCAATAATAGCTTTGGATGTGGTACCTCTGGACCATCATGATGTTCGATTATCGATAGTCAGCATTCTACGTTTTTTGGGTAGAAGAATTCTCAAGTACCCTACGAGTCTATTGGTGGCAGACTACTAATGGTAGTCTATTGTGTGATGAAGTAACTAATCAAACTACGCCACATGAATCTCGCTTGTATACGAGTAGTTACATCTGCACAGTTTATATATGTGCATGACCCTCAGCTTTGTATTGTTCCCATTTCTTACATGTTCGAGCTGTGTGGAACCAAATAAACTAGGACACGATAGTGCAACAGTATTTACGGAGTTCAGTAACATTACAAGTCTAATATTCTCCGTTTGTATTACCTGATGACACGTACTCTTGTCTCACGTAGTACAAACGACGAAGTAATCAGAAATACAAAATGCATACTAGTACTGTCATTTGTGAACACACCACGATAGAGATAACAGTCTTCTGTAAATAATCGATTCTGAACATTTTACCCAATATTCAACATGATTCCGATCCTCGGCTTTGGTTTTGTGGGCACAGAATAGGGATTAATGACGAAATGAGGGATATTTGATGATGATGAATAGTTTAATAATTCAGATGGCTCTATATCAGCGGCATATTTGCGGAGAATCAACGTAATAGATTGGACGTGTACATTTTCAGGGATTATATGACTACCATTTTCTATTTGTACCTTTTTTTCGTGTTATAGATATCTACGTTGATAAGTTTGTTATTTGTAAATGTGCGAATGTGTTCGTATAGCTGATCATGATGTTTTTCTTAAGAAGTTAACGTATATTGAAATTCCGGTTCATATACAAGATATTCATTCAGATCAGTATCACCACCTAAGAAGAACTACCAAAGTGTCTTGACGTTTACAAATGGAACACACATTGCACCATAAGCGACTAAATATTAATTAAACAAAAATTTTATTATGGTGGCTCTTCGGTGAGGTTATCTAAGCCCCTGTCTGTCAACGAATAAAGTCTTCGACAATGTTATCAGTTGTAGAACGAGCAGACTGCTGGCAGTATGACATAAGACTGGCGTCAATCTGCACACCTATTGATGAACACTCACTCTTTTCGAATGAAACTGCGGGAATATCAGGAACATAAAGAATTGCGGAACAAATGTAGTTGAAGACACTGTAAAGACGCGGTACTGCATCCATTTTCGGAAGAAGAGAGGAGAGAAATAATTCTGAAACTCGATGCACTCTCTGCCATGCACTTAGGTTTGAACTACAGAGTAGTCAGCTTGATGTGATGTAGATTTAAACTGGCTAAAGGTGCTGGGCCATATCCATATTCATAACAAACTATTTCGCGGCGACATTTAATATTCAAATATGTGCACCATAAGCTGCCTGCAAAAGAATTTAAAAAATGTCATATGGTATTAGATGACCAGAATGGTACGTAACAATAGACCTGCATATAAGACGCTTATGGTGGGATTCTCACAATGTTGTTAATCGCCACGATTCTGTTTATTTCATTATTAAGCTTATGCAAAACCACTCTACGAGCGAACGGCGTTCATATGTAATTCGAAAACACCACAAAGATCAAAGATGACGTGCTAGTGACGCAAAATTTAACCGACAGGAAGAAGATGATGTGATACGCAAATGATTAGCTTTTCAGAACATTCACACAAGGTTGGCGCCGGTGGCGACACCTACAACGAGCTGAAACGAGGAAAGTTTCCAACCGACTTCTCATACACAAACAGAAGTTGACCGGCGTTGCCTGGTGAAATATTGTTGTGATGCCTCCTGTAAGGAGGAGAAATGCGTACCATCACGTTTCCGACTTTGATAAAGGTCGGATTGTAGCATATCGCGATTGCGGTTTATCGTATCGCGACAGTGCTGCTCGCATTGGTCGCGATCCAATGACTGTTAGCAGAATATGAAATCGGTCGGTTCAGGAGGGCAATACGGAACGCCGTGCTGGATCCCAATGGCCTCGTATCACTAGCAGTCGATATGACCGGAATGTTATCCGCATGGCTGTAACGGAGTGTGCAGCCACGTCTCGATCCCTGATTCAACTGATGGGGACGTTTGCAAGATAACAACCATCTGCACGAATAGTTCGACGACGTTTGCAGCAGCATGAACATCAGCTAGGAGGCCATGGCTGCAGTTACCCTTCACGCTGCATCACAGACAGGAGCGCCTGCGATGGTATACGCAACGACGATCTTGGGTGCACGAATGGCAAAACGTCATTTTTTCGGACGAATCCAGGTTCTGTTTGCAGATTCATAATGGTTGCATCCGTGTTTGGCGAAATCGCGGTGAACGCACATTGGAAGCGCGTATTCGTCATCGCCATACTGACGTATCACCCAGCGTGATGGTATGGGGTGCCATTGGTTACACGCCTCGGTCACCATTTGTTCGCATCGACGGCACTTTGAACAGTGGCCGTTACATGTCAGATGTGTTACGACGCGTGGCTCTACCCTTTATACGAAACCGACATTTCAGCAGGATAATGCACGACCGCATGTTGCAGGTCCTTACGGGCCTTTCTGGATAAGGAAAATGTTCGACTGCTGCCCTGGCAAGCACAATCTCCAGATCTCTCACCAACTGAAAATGTCTAATCAATAGTGGCCGAGCAACTGGCTCGTCTCAATACGCCAGTCACTGTTCTTAAAGAACTGTGGCATCGTGTTGAAGCTGCATGGGCATCTGTACCTGTACACGCAATGCCCAGGCGTCTCACGGCCGTTAATACGGCCAGAGGTGTTTGTTCTGGGTACTGATTTCTCAGACTCTATGCTCCCAAACTGCGTGAAAATGTAATCACATGTCAGTTCTAGTACAATATATTTGTCCAATGAATACTCGATTATTATCTGCATTTCTTCTTGGTGTAGCAATTTTAATGGCCGCAAAATCTATTGTTTATTAAAAAATTTTGTTTTGAAGAAGGATTCCGGAACGAATTCTTTTAATAAAATTACGGGCATATGACTGTACCATATCTAATAACTTACAGTATTGGTATAGTAATTATCACCTGGACTTATTTCTATATCTATGGCAATGGTTGGTGGTCCCTTGAGGTATACATATGGACAGCTGTGCTTAAAGAGATAGAGGGCTTGCAAGAAAGATATGATCGGAAGTCTGGATATAAATCAGGCGAAACACTTCTAGGTCGACATGATACATTTGAGCATAATAGTATGTGGTAGCCTACGTAATGTATCGTGTTATGGCTTGCTGAACATGTATATCTACAGCTTCATTAATAATCTACCATCCACCACAAGGTGCTTGGCGGAGGGTACCTGTCACCACTGCAGGCATTCCATTTTCACTTCCACTTCAGAATAAAAAGCGGGAAAATGAATGATTTCATGCCGTTGTACGAGTCCTAATTTCTCTTATATTTGTGCAAAATGTAAGTGAAGCACCTTTCGGAAATCAACAATACGTAGTGTGCCTGTTGCCCTTCTTTCATGGTTCGCAAGATATATGACAAAAGGGGGAGCTAGATTTCATGTAAGCAATGCTTCTAGGGCCGTGCTGATGCAAACTAAAGTTAATGATAGTGGTGTGTAATTATGTTGGTCCGTTTATTTTACATTTCGTATAAACAGGAGTCGCGTACGTTTTTTTCGGTTGGCTAGGACTAAGGGCCGGGCTAAACATTCACAATAAATGCTAGCCAAATTATGGACGAATGTCGTCCAGTATCTCTTTTAAAACCTATATTAAGAACAGCAAAGGACTCAAGACCGAACACTGTGAGAGCCGATTTTGATAGCTCCCCGGTTTGAGGAATCAGTTTGTTTTGCATTTGTGCACTTCTACACTCATACTACAATACTTAAGCTTATATAGAAGAATTCCATATTTTTGAAATGAAAAGCCTTCGAAAGATCACAGAAAATCTCTATGGGGTATATAACATTTTTCAGTCTTTGAAATTTGACAGGTAAAAGCATATATAGCATTTTTTGTTGGAAAGCCTTTCTGAAAACAAAATTAACATATTGTTAGTACCTTTTGTTATAAATATTTGGAGCAACTATTGAACATATTACTTTTTCAAGAAATTTGAGTAAAGCTGTCAGAAGTGAGACTGGGCTATACTTGTTGAAATAATACATATCCACTTTTATATGTAATGTTTTAACTATGGCATATTTCAGTCTATTAGGGAAAATATTCGATTTGAGAGAGTTATTACATATGTAGCTGAGAATCCTTATGACCTTTTGGGAACAAGCATTTAGTACTCTGCTGAAAATGCCATGAATTACATGTGAGCCTTTACTTTTTAGCGAGTTTATTATTGTACTAATTTCAAATAGAGAGGTGGGTGGAACATCAGTTTCCTAAAAATTCAGAGGTATGGCTCTTCCAATAATGGCCTTCCCTCTTATAATGAACTTCTAGGTCCTATTTTCACCACAACAGTTACAAAATGATAATTAAAAATACTCTCAACTTCGGACTTTTGCTAATAAATTTTTCATTTATTTTGATGGTGCTACAGACTTCTTGTGTTTTTGGTTGTCCTGTTTCCTTTACAATAATATTCCAAACTGTTTTACTGTTATTGTCAGAGATATTAATCTCAGATATAATATACATAATTTTGGATATTTTAATAACTTTTCTTGAGGTAGCATAGTAGTTTTATGCTACATTAATAAAAGTTATTAAAAAGTCCGAGATGATGTACATTATGTCTGAAATTTACACCTCTGATAACAAAAATAATACAATTTGCAATATTATCCGAAAGGAAACAGGAAAACCAAAAACACAAGAAAACTGTAGCACAATTTATGACTGTTTCTGTGTCTTTACTCTTTCTTTCTGCTAGATACAGTTCCTCTTTCTGGTTACGAGATATTTTATTGTTTTTTAAGCTATGGCATTACATGGTTCTTTACAATTATGTTACATTCTTTTCTTCGATAACCATTTCTAAATGGACTTAAAAAGGTATCATGAAATGAGTTCTATTTTAAATTAGCATCAGATTTGTTGTACACCTCATTCCAGTATAAATGCTGTAGGCTTTCTCTGAAATCTGTAATTGTTCGCATTATTATGGAGGACTGTGCAACATGATCAGAAATACTATTCTCAGCAGGAAAAGCATTTATTTTGTTGAATGTCTCTTGATGTATAAAAAGTTATCTATTAGTCTCCTGCTGTTCTTTTTAAAAGTTTCACTGAAAGAATCGAGTAATGATTCAAGGTCAGTTTTCATATTTCACTCTTTCAGGCAATCAATATTGAAATCCCCACATATAACAACTTGAATTCCTCTGTCTGCCAGATAGAAAATCAAGGAATCCAATTTTTTTTTTTTTTTTTTTTTTTTTTTTTTTTTTTTTTTTTTTTTTTTTTTTTTTTTTAGAAATAACTTCAAACTTCCTTCAAACTCAAACTTCCCAGTGGCATCCTATATGTAGGAACAATTTTTTTATGTGCCATCATTTAATTTAAACTCATAACATAAGCTTCTGTATGTTGCTCTAAATGAAACTGTTTTGTGACTAAATTTGTCACTCAGTTATAACTTTGAACGGACGTGCCGGCTCCTACTATCTCCTTATTTTCTCTACTTACACGTGCTGATAGTTTGTATCCACTAATATTTACTTTTTCTACATCAGTCACAATGTGATGATAATACAGGCACAGTACATCTGTCACATCCTACATTTTCAACAATGAAACCATCTGTCACAACAGGTCCACAGAACTCCAGAACTACGGGTACCTTTCCTATGGAATCTCAAACACTGTGTACTCAATTGTTGTTTACATTTTTTTTCGAGATTTAGGCCACACACATGAAATTGTGTTGTTATGAAAGTCTGTACACCCGAAAAATTATACCTACAACCGTTGTATGTAAAAAAAGATGTGCGAAGTTTCTAGTGAAAGCAAATAAAAATTTATGCTGTGTTTCACGAACCAGGAGTAAAAACAGTCAAGGTATCCGCTGTACTTAACTTGTTACAAGGGAAAAAGAACAATTAAACGAGATTATTTAATTATACTGTGTGCAAATGCAAACAAAAGTTTTGATCTTTCCCTTTAACCAGAAATGTACGCAAATAAATGTAAAACACTTAACTGTAAGCTTAAAGAACAAACTAATAAATGTATTTAATGACGTATCAGTGTTAATCTAAGTTGTATTACGTTGTAAATCACTTATCGTTGCGGCAGCACAAAAGTCGCACATCTTGCCATGTGCAAGTCTGGCTGTGTTGTATTGTTGTCTGTAGTTTTGTGTTTTTTTTTATTATTTAGTTGTTCAGCTTTGTAACTATGTTATTCTTGTACCCATTGTTTTTGGCCATCTGAATTAATCTTTGTGTTCTTTTTTCTAGCTTTTGTTGATGAGTGGTATTTTATTTAGCGTATGGAGCATGTGTCAGGGTTGAGTCTGTTTTGCGAGTGTGGTTCGTTGGAGGATCAGGGAATTATTATGACTGATGCTGTGGGGTTGTGGTAAATTTGAATCATAAGCTTGTTGTTTTGTGAGTCCACTGCTATATCAATAAACCCAAATTAAATTTCTATAGATGTTGTTAAAGCCGATATGTAATTTATCTATTTTTGTTTGAGGTTCTATTAAGCACAAGGTTTCATTCATTTACCCTGAACCAGTCTATTATGTTGTATTCTTTGGCTACTATGTTTATGAATATGACCTGTTCATTGTTGTTTATAAAAATATTTCTTATGGTTCCTGAAGCTGGGGAACCACATTGGTAATCTATTTTCTTGTACATAAAATTCATTATTGAATTAAAAGTAATTTTGATCTCTTATAGACTTTAATATTGCGGGTATTTCCTTAATGAGTTAAGTTTATAGCTGACGGTGGGTTTTCCTATATTTTGTTGTTGTTTCTTACATGGTATGCAGGAATACATATTTTTTTATATCGAATGAGATGAGTATTCATGGAATTACATATATAATATTTTTATATGATGTTTTAGTTGTACAGTATTTTAATGATGCACTTTTCCTGTACTTTTAAGTTTCCTGGCAGTAATTTTAATATTAATCCTGCTTACGTGTAGTTTGGGACATTTCTGAAAGTCAATAAAAAGCTTGATGGGGACATTGTGTTTAGGGAGAGTTGTTGCTGACAAATAGTTGGTACTGTGGGAATTTTGTGGTGAGTTTTGGGTAGTAGGATGCTTATATTTTTCGAAGTGTTTTTTTTCCTTTTCTTATTTAATTGTTTTGTTCAGTTTTTCTTTGTTGAGCTTGATGTTAGCTGTTTAATCTTATATTGAGGGGAGAATTCTTGTGGATTTTCATGTAGTGTCCTTCATCTATCTGAAAAACAGTACTACCTTTCTTTTTTCTTCCAATGATAACATTTTCATCTTGAAGCTTTTTTTTTAAGTTACATTAGTGCTATACAGTGCTTGTGATTGTGTCATTTTTGTGGTGTGCTTTGATGTTGGCTATTATATAAACTATTTGTTCTTAGAAATTCACTACTCAATCCAATGTTAACATTATTGTTTTTTCTCCTGTCTTCCTTGTCAAAGCGCTATATTGTGTCTATAACTTGATGATATATAGTTCGCATCAATTTCTGAATAACTTTTCCAACAGTTATATATCTAATAGTTTAATTGTGTATCTGTAATGTTCACTAATCTTGGGTAGAATTGGCATCTGTGCTGTTTTGGTTGTTTTAGAGTTATTGAGTGGTGATTAAAGGTTTCTCAGTTGACTAATCTTTCTATTATGAAACTTATCTATTGTTGTTTCAACAGCTGTTGAGTGACTGTCGTGTATATTTACCAGATGGGTGAAAACCGCGGTATTGTTAATGGTGTTTGCAAAAAAAAAAAAAAAAAATAGCAAATGTTTGTTAAGCTTATGGGGCTTAACTGCGGGGTCGTCAGTCCCTAAGCGTACGAACTTCTTAGAAACTAACTTATACTAAAGACAACACAAACATCCATGCCTGAGGGAGGATTCGCACCTCCGACGCGGGAGGCCGCGCGATTCGCAACGTGGCGTTCCAGTCCGCTCGGCTACTCCCGCGAGGCGATGGTGTTTGCAAGTTGCACTTGTGCCTTATATAATCTGCGGTGTAACTATTGTTTTATGGAGTACAATATTTTATTTCGAATTTAGAGCATGTTTTCTGGGCAGCATGCATTGCTTCCAGAACAATGGGTTAGCTGTTCTTAATGTTTACCTTTAATATATTGAAGCACAAATCATTAAACTTTCATATGGTGTTGAACTTTATTTGCTGTATGGTTCTACGAACATTCACGTGAAGTTTTTGACACAGACCACATAGAAATGCCTGGTACAGCGTGTATAAAATATTCTTTGTGTGGACATTGTCTGCAGCAAGCATAAAATTATTCGTTTTGAAAATAAAAACACCATTTTTTGCTACAATATACCTCTTATTTCTCCCAAACTCGTTTAGCCTTTTTTCTTTAAAGAATCTTCAGGGTAATCTATAATTTATAGACTTATTTTAATTTGTGGTATTTGTAGATAGTGAAACAGTTACCGTCTTATTTATTACATACAAAGATTTCACTTACTGTGTATCACCTTTTTGGTATGGTATCTGCAGTTCCTATCATCTGGTCAAGGTATGTGATTGCACAATTATGCCACTTATGCAGTTTTCGTATATTTTTGACGTTGTAAATGTCTTCTACAAAATTGTGTTAAAGTCGTAACTCACTTTGTGTCTTTTCATATTCTTACTTTGTGCTTCTTGCGAACTTGGTAATATCTGTTTTCTTTGTAGCTATGTGTCACGTGAGTGTGAGTGTGTGTGTGTGTGTGTGTCGTGTGTCTGTATGTGTGTAAATGCACTAGCTGTCAGACGACGAAAGGTTTGGTGTTTGAGGTGAGAATAGTTTAAATGTTTTGTGGAAGTGTTAATATGCGATCGAGGAGTATAGTCTATCTATAGTCTTTATCTATTAGTGTAAACTGTGAGTCATATCAAATATACGCTTACTAGTTGAACAGGGTTTCCTTTTCTGTGCTGGATTTGTGTGCATGATAATTTTCTAACAGGGTTAGAAGATATTTTATTTTTTACAATTATTGATACGTTGTCTGTTCTTTTAGGATATGTACGGCCGTAAATTTACGAAATCGAAATATTGAAACATTTCGACCGTTTCAGGTCGTTGAAATAGATTCAACGACAAAGATGAAAATTTGTGCTGGACTGGGATTCGAACCCGGATTTTCCGCTTCGAGCCAGCGGCCGCCTTAACCAATCACGATATCCAGGCACGCTTCACTCCCAACTCAAATTCTCAACTGATAGCACACTACGATTGTATTTTCCCCCGGCTCATATTTTGCTCTTGCTCGCAGCTGATATTGTATCCCCACAAAGGACCGAGAGTTTGAATGCGTCCGCACTGAAATTGTCATTGCCTGTTGTGATCGTATTTACTATTATTGATATTGTGTCGGCTCTATTCGGACGAATTCAATGCGCTGGGGACACTACAATCGTAGTTATGAATTTGGGTTGGAAGGGAGGCGTGCCTGGATAGCCCAATTCCCTAAGGCAACCGCTGGCACTAAGCGGAAAATCAGGGGTTCGAATTCCAGTCCAGCACAAATTTTCAACTCTGTCGTTGAATTTATTTCAGCGCCCTCAAACGGTCGAAATATTTCAATATTTCGATTTCAACACTTTCTTAATTCGTTCTGATTATTTTCATGTCCTCTTCTCTGTACTTTGGTTTGTTATTGTGTTCTCTGAAGTGTTTAGAAAAATATTTGATACTTCACAAAATAGTTCCAAAAGAGTATAACACAATATAGAGGTTCAGGTGTATGTATGGATGACATCGTCCGTTTAATAAACAAACCAAAATATTTACTAAACTAAATACGGATATTAACAGGGTAGATAAAATATAGAATTCGCAATTAAAAGAGACTAGGAAAACCAAATTTAATTTCAGAACATAACAATAAAAAACGAAACAAGAAGCGAATGTTTGAAATTTGCCGTAAACCCACAACAGCGAACGTCCAACCACCCACACGGACAGAAGTAGGCCGCGCTTCAACACATTCTCCACAGATTAAAAGCAATACCACTCAAAACGAAAACTTTAACAAAGAGCTCGAGACAATAATGCATGTCACCAGGAACAGTGGGTACAAGAATAAAAAAGTCACAAAGTTAAACAACAAAATAAAATTAAAAACACAAAACGGAAATCCACAGAAAACAACAAAACAAAACCAAACAGCCGCGCCGAATGGCCACGTGGTCGGACATCATCGTACGGACTAAGCGTCCGTTTCCGCTGGAATTCGAGTCCTTCTCGGGCATACGTGTGTGTGTTGTCCTCCCGCTGGAGAACGAGTCCTCCTCGGCCATTTGTGTGTGTATGTGTGTGTGTGTGTGTTTGTGTTGTCCTTACTGTAAGTTAGTTGTAGTAGTTTGTATGTCTAGGGACTGATGACCATAGCACTTTGGTCCAATAGGTTTACTAACATTTGCCAAAGACAAGCACAAAAATGTTCAAATGTTTGTAAAGCTTATAGTACTTACCTGCGTGGTCAACAGTCCCTAAATTCACAAACTACTTATGAACTACCTTATACTAAAGACAGCACAAACATCCGTGCCCGAGGGAGGATTCGAACCACAGACGGGGAGCGGCCTCGCGTATCGGAACAACCACGAACACCCAGGACCGTAATAACTACCCAAAGTCACACTTAAAATAACCAACATTTTCAAAAGACAGGACATAAACATAAACATTGCATACACAACAGACAATTCCGTTTTAAAAATACACCCCAAAATGGCCGCTCGCATCGGAACAACCACGAACACCCAGGACCGTAATAACTACTCAAATTAACCAAAATAAATAAAAGACATAAGATGGTACATAATGTCGTACAACTACGAATTCACACTTAAAATAACCAACATTTTCAAAAGACAGGCATAAACATTGCATACACACCAGACAAATGTTTAAATGTTTGTATAGCTTATGGGACTTAACTACGGGGTCATCAGTCCCTAAACTTACAAACTACTTATGAACTAGCTAACACTAAGGACGGCACAAATATCCATGCCAGAGGGGGGATTCGAACCCCCGACCGTAGTGGCCGCGCAGACCGTGACTGACGCGCCTCAGTCCCCTCGGCCACCGCGGCCGGCACACAACAGACAATTCCGTTTCAAAAATACACCTCAAAGTTGACAAAAACACAGACATATACCGTTACCACAAAGCAGGTGTATACCAATTACGGTTTAACACTTGTGGTGGCAGATATTTTAGACATAAACAGTACGTCTGATGTCATATACAAAGAATACATGAGAGCCAGGAAGAATGGAACAAACCACGTCACATTTGCTGATAAAAACACCTCATAATTCTACATGAAAAATATTCACGTACGGACAACTACCGTAGAGAAGAATACCCTGTTGTACGATCAATTACACACATCAAACGATTCACTGTTTACACTAACAGATGAAGAAGTTGCAAAATCCTTTAGCCTTACTCTTCCATTAAAACCAACCAACAAAACATTGTAACTAAAACTTAAATCACCCATAAAACAAAACTTTCAACTGCTCTCTGACCAGCTATTGCACACACACACACACACACACACACACACACACACACACGTACGCACGCTAACATGCATACACAATTAATTATACAGAGGACATAAGATGGTCCTGTGAAGGGTGAGAGAAACCGCGAATAACAAACCAAAACGAAGATAAACTGTAAGTAATCATTTATGTAGTAAGTAAGGCGTGAACTGTTTTATAATCCACAAATAACACAAATGAAAGCAAAATTGTAATTTTTATATCCTAATGATGATGCCGTAAAGTGTAAGGGCCAAAAGCGTCTGAGAGAAATAAAAAGTATACTACAGCAGGAAACGGTGTTTTTTTAGGAATAATGTTGCTAATAATTTAGTAAAAACTATGCTGACTTCATTTTGGGAGGATAAGTGTAATCGTATTCAAAAGTACTGCAGTTGCATTGCAACTCTTATGTGGTAGTTCCGTACTTACCATTAGAAAAGTAAAGGGATGGTCCGCTTCTAGACGAGACGTGTGCGTCCGTCTCGTCGGCGCAACAACTCAGAACTGAGAAACGCTACTGGCCGAAAAAACTGCCCCCAGGGCGCCTGAGGTACGTAAGGCACTGATTAGCCGGAAGCGGCGTTCAGTCAGCAGCTGTAAAACCCGCAAAATTGCTTTGCTTTCAGCCCACATCCGCTCTCGACGCGAGGGTCCACTACCTGCTCGGGCAGGTGATAAGCTCTGATAACTGAAAAAGCGACACGTCTGCTCTGACATCTTAACCCTTTAATGCACAGTGTAGATGATCAGCTACATACCATAATGTTTTCTATTCTCTCTCAAACTGATCAATATTTTTTCCACAAATTCATTTGTAGCTGCTTCTACACATAGTGTTACACATGCAGGTAGCTCGTCCTAGAAATTATAAATTGCAGAGTGCTACTGAATTAGTTTAGATGCATTGAGATACTCCTGTCATGTGCGTTTGTTAACATTAGTATTCCTCCTTTGCCATGTAAAAGTAGTCAGTCACATACTACTGTTGTATTATGAGTTACTTTCTGGAACGATTAGAGGCATAATAGTGACATTTACTGCATTAGGTACATCATGGAAGCAAAATATAGCTGACCAGCTATGAACGTTTTGTTGCTAGTAGTGCTTAATAATTTAAAGAATTTTTTTTTTCAATATGTTTCTCAGTACATACGCACTATACATTAATCATGGGAGTTTTTATAGCTTCAAATAAAAAGTCATGCATTAAAGGGTTAATATATGTTAAATATAACATTTTCACCGATACACTAGTTCAGAGCCATAGGTTACTTCATGTTAATCACGGTACATCTAAAATGTGTGGAATTGTAACTGTTCCCGTAATGTTTTCCGTCTGCTTTAATTCCCTTCTAATGTTCTCCCGCTACTTATCTTTACTTCGATTGTGAAGCTGCGTTCACAAATCACATACAATATTTATGTATGACACGACTCTTTCTGTTAATTATTTCATTGCTGGTTGCAAAATATTTTGACTTTTAACGTATAATCAAGAACAACATATAGTGTTAATTATTAACTTTCTATCACCTAATCTCCAGTAAAAGCAAAGAAATGCAGTCACAGTGACTTCACACCTAGATAATAAGTTTCGACGAAAGGGAGAGGTGTACTTGAACTAGGCATTGCTGCTTGTTAGGTACACATCTCTCTATTTAGCTTGATAACTTATTCCCCGGTTTTATAGTATATACAACTTTATTCAGTTTTCACTAAGATGGTGTGACATATTGCTTGATTTTACTCATAAATGAAGTAAAGTTACTACTGATTTTCTTGGGTAATTTATTGTCCTAGAAAAAACAGGTTTTATAAAAAGTAAAAATAAAATACAAATGAAGGAATTATCAGATGACTAATATTTAGAGTTTACTCTAAATGCCTTATTTGATCACAAAAAATGTTTATTAAGATAAAGGGACTTAACTACTGGGTCATCAGTCCCTAAACTTACAAACTACTTATGAACTATTTTATACTAAAGACGACACAAATATCCATGCCCGCGGGGGGATTCGAACCCCCGACCGTAGCGGCCGTGCCGACTCTGACTGGCGTGCCGCAGACCACTCGGCCACTGCGGTCGGCTATTTGATGACAAAGTCAGCTAAATAATTGTTATTTTTTTACTTATAAAAGGCACATAGAGAAATGACATTTGCTCTGCCTTCGCGAAAACGTTATGTAGCAGTTATTTATCGGAGTATCAGAGTAATTCGGTAAGAAGTTATATTTTTGTGACAGCTTCTCTATGTTCAAAAATAAAGTGTAGAATTTCAACAACGTTAATCACTTTGAAGCACGCATTATTTACCCCACTTTTATACACCTTTTCCACTAACTATTAGTCCTGAGTCATTCAAACACTCATTAACCTTTCTTCGATGTGCAGAAAATCTCAAGCTTAACTTCTCTTTCAGTCCTACCAATGTCTGTTATTATTTCACACAAATTTTAATTTCTCAGATCACAGCATTCATGTAACAGAAATATATATACTCAAAATACTTGCATACAAAGAAATTTGCAGATTTTACCTGATACAGACAGCAAAAAATAAAAGAGATAATGAACCAAGGAAAGTTTTGATACAGAAATTGTACGTCACGTGATGCTACATCTATAACAATCTTGGATACTGAATTCCAACGGTTTTAATACCCTACCATGATATACGGTATCTAATGAATGAAGATAATCCTGGTAGTAATCATCGCGTATCTCAATGAATTCAATAAATATTTTCCATTATCTACAACCGCGACATGTACACATCTCAATCTAACTTATTTTCTCTATATAATCATTGTTGTTACATAACCAAAGGCAAATATGTAAAAGGGGTGTTCATGTGAAAAGGTCTTAACAACCAAACCGGTTGAAATTTGAATATGCTAATCTGGGAGAACGTAGTGCAACATCTACGGACGAGAAGCATTTGTCGTCACTTCCCCCTAAAAATTCAAGGCTGAGTCCTGTGACGTTACAACAACGTACAACACCAATTTGAAGCGCAAAGCGCGATAGTTTGACAGCGGAGAACTTGGAAAGTTGCGACGACTGAACGGGCAATCAGCCTCTGCGAGGAGGTAAGACTCGCACAACTTCCTATCGGAGGGTGGAGACCATACGGAGAACATACTGGCGGACGTGACGCCATGTTCAACTGCCATTTTCCCGCCGAAAGCGGCATTTTCTTTATTTTTAAATACTACGCTGACACTACTAGAGTTACACATTGCCGCGGCGGAGTGACCGAGCGCATTGAGGCGCTATGCTTCGATGCGCGAAACCCCTCTCCATCGGGGGATCGAATCCTCCCTCGGACATGGAGGTTTGCGTTGTCTTTAGTATAAGGTAGTTTATAAGTAGTTTGTAAGTTTAGGGACTGATAACCCCGCAGTTAAGTCCCAAAAGCTTAACAAACATTTGAGCATTTTTAAATTACAGATTAGCACAGAGAAGAAAATGAAACAGAACAGCGTAGTTCAGATGATGTGTTGACATCATTTATACTAATTTTATATCAAAATTTATTCAGAAAACTAACATTTATTCACTTTGAAAAATCCAGAGGCTACACTAATTGAACTACAGTAACGAGCGAGGGCTCAAATGAAAGGTCTCACCCAGACGCAAAATTTGGTGTAACCATATTATCTGCAACATTTACACTGCGCATAATAATGCATTTTTAAGGAAAAACAATAATGATTTGTTAATAACAATTAATACAAGACAGATACACAAACAGTGAGGCAGTAATAAGTTGCAGGTGGCGTAAACACACATTACGATCTGTTTAGAATATATTATTTTTATTAATTTTGATATGTTGTCTTTGTGTAAACTACATTATTTTGTTTATCGACCTAATTTATTTGAATTTATGAGCACAGTAATTCGGAGCAGTGCATAGGACAGAGGACTAGAAAATGTACCTGAAAAACACTTTACCTAAGCGATTACTTAAATATTCGTTGTCATACTCGAGTCTGCAACAAACACCACTGACATTCTAATTTACCCTACTTTTAGTTTGTTACTGTTAATAAAAGTGTTTAAAGAATTGTATGTTTCTACAAAAATAGAGTTTCTATGCATTATTAAAAATCTGTTTATTGCTTAACAATACGAGCCCCTCCTACTAATCCATCCTTTGAAAACCGCACCTCAATAGCACTTTCCGTTTCAGAAAATTTTGCGGTGCAAATTTTAGGCGATTCACCCTGTATAAGCAACACCATCTAGGAGACAAGGCCTGACAGCTGGCCGTGCCTACGTCACACCTGTTGGCGGCGGTGGGCGTGCCCCAGCCAACAGCCAGTGAGCTGGCGGCCGCGGCCTTTAGGTGTGACGTAGGCATGGCCAGCTGTGAGGCCTTGTCTTCTAGGTGCTGTTGGTATTAGACGAGTTTCCAGAGCAGTTAAAGTAAGTTTGTGGCTTGAGATCTAAGTCAGTCGTCGTTTTAGTCTGTGTATAGAAGTTGGAAAATGTATGGTTGTAAGGATAAAACTCTGGTGTCGGCTATAGTTATTTAACGTAAATATTTACGTACATTGAAATTCAGATTTCACAGAGATAATGTATGAGTTCACATCCATAAAAAAGTATTATTGGAAGAAATCAGGATCCTCGCAAGTTAATCAAAAGGTTTTACTAACCTTACAGCTTAATACATATTGCTTACGCAAGTATGTTATGTGACAAACTTTAGCCTCCAGCATATTATATCGTTCGGTCTCGAGAGTACACTTTTTTTTTTTTTTTTTTTTTCAAAATGAACTCGCTCTTATTTTTCTACACCAGATCAACTTTGGCAAGATGTGAAAACAGTGCGGACTGCAACATTATCCAGATACTTCGATTCACTGCTGAGGAGTGTAGTAGCAGTTACGGCCACCTATGGTGGCGTCACTTAATACTAATTTCATTGTTTTTATAACTTCACAGACTGATGCCCGAGCAGTCTAGTCCCCTCTAAACTACAACAACAATCTAACTTAACAAGGTGCTTAATTGTCAAGCATGTAATCTTTGTAGAACGTGTTATCTCCAAAATATATTTGGCTGTGATATCTCCGGTTCTTCCTGGTGTTGAATTTTGTAATTTTGGATGGTGTGACGTTTGACGTTGCAAATGTTCTAAGACAAAAAACTGGAGTGCAGACTAAAATAAAAGTTGCCGAAATGTTGGATAATTTAAAGCGATCACAAACCCATAAGAATTTTATTAACGATTGGAACAGCAACGAAAGTCCAAGTTTTTAATATAAAAGTAAATGCAGTTTACAATAATGCGCACATCATTCACTGTAACGCTTATCAACTTCATTTACAGTGGAAATTCTACCGCATATTAAAGGAACACAAGCACATTTTTCTCTAGCATTAGATTATTCCAACATACTTTGCAAGATCACCGCAAAGTGTGTCCATTTTCAAGAAGTATATGTATATTAGTATTCCGTGTCCATGCTCCACCACTTGGAAGTTCAACATGCGGATCGTATACAAAGTTTATAAAAATTTGCAGCGTTTATAAAACTTACTTACTAAAATTCAGGCAACATCAAATGTAGATCAAACCATCGCAGGACCAAAAGGATTTTTCGAAACATCTGCACGATGAAAATTTCATGTGTTGGTTAGAGCTTTTTTATTAGATCGTGTTTCATATACATCCAAATGCAGACTCCAGAAATTAACGTGGTTAAAAATGAATATATAACAGATGAGAAAGTTCTTCTAAGATAATTACGGTAGAATATAATGAAATTTGAGACTCAATATTTATTTATATAATGCACAGATATTCTTAAACTAAACACTTGGTAGTTGCTAAATTAAACAGCAAGAAATGCTTTCCTTTTTTAAAAATTAACATCATACAGGGACTGACAGCAGTGATCTCTGAAGCATATCCAACTAGAAACTCAAATAAAGTCTTTCTATATGAAAATGTAGGAAGCTGTTGTAATTTCCAAACAAATTAATTTTTCACAGGTCGTATTTGTATAAAAAAAACTGAAGGTCTCTTGGGTATTTTCATTCACTGCCTATCAGATTTTGAGAGAACCGCTCTTAAATTACGTGATACTAAATCGACTCAGAATTAACTGGAACATTAGATATTTGTAATCTGAGCATTTTTCTTCAGCATGTATTATGTGTGAACGCGTACATTAAATATCAAAAAAAGAAATTTCTTCGACTGTTGCTCACTCAGACAATAAGGTAAATGTGCTCCACAGAAGTACCACTAGTCTATTGGCTAATACATTTGGTTCATTAGTTGAGATTATTTGTTAGATACATACACGGATAGTGCGTTTTGCTTCCTGGTATGGAAGTTTTACCGTTTCGGAACTGGTTGCAATTAGATGGTGTGAATATAATAGGGAAAAATATGAGTGTAGGTGAATGAAATATCCCAAGCGGTTGCAACTGCAGAGAATTAGTTACACTTTCAAAAATGTTCAAATGTTTGTAATCCTCAAACTACGTTGGTCATCAGTCCCTAGTCTTACAAACTGCAGAAACTAAGTTAAACTAACCTAAGGACAACACACACATCCATGCCGGGGGAGTGTTCGAACCTCCACGCGAGGCCACGCGATCCGTAACTTGACGCTCCAGACCGCTCGGCTACTCATGCGCGGCAGTTAGACTTTGAACATAATTTTTTGCTAAGGTAGAATATTCAAAATTTTTAGATGTTTGCATTGACGGGGGATTGAATTGGAAGAAACACACTGAAGATCTGCTGAAACGTTTGAGTTCAGCTACTTATGCTATGAGGGTTATTACAAAATTTTGTGATATACAACTCAGTAAATCAGGTTACTATGCCTATTTTCATTCACTGCTTTCATTTGGGATCATATTCCGGAGCAATTAAACATTGAGTAAAAACGTATTCATTGCACAAAAGCGTGTAATCAGAATAATTGCTGGAGCCCACCCAAGATAATCCTGCAGACATTTATGTAAGGATCTAGGGATCTTCACTGTAGCTTCACAATAAATATATTCACTCATGAAATTTGTTATTAACAAACCGACCCAATTCAAAAGAAATACCAGTGTGCATATCTACAACACAAGGAGAAAGTATGATATTCAAGATTAAATCTAACTTTGGCACAGAAAGGGGTGAATTATACTGCCAAAGAAGTCTTCAGTCACCTACCAAGTAGCATCAAACATCTGTCAGATAGCCAACTGGTATTTAAAAAGAAATTAAAGGAATTTCTGAATGGCAACTCCTTCTACACTTTGGATGAAATTTAGATTTAAAAAATAAAATAAAATAAAGTTAAAATTAAAAAACAAGAAATTAAAAAAATTCTTAAAATATTTTCATATATAGATACCATTTACTAAAGTGAAACCTTTAACATCGTACTAAATGTCGTATATATGATCTATGGAACAAGTATTAATCTAATCTAATCTAACCTTTGAAGCGTTGTTGTATTAAGCCTGGTATGTAAGGGACTGCTTTAAAATTTTCACGAGGAACCACAGCAGCTGAACAGGGACGCTTTATTTATACTGAGGCGCGGCGCTGATTGCACGCAGTCGACCATAAACATTAAGGGTGGTATTTTCAAGACCCTGGAGGGAGTGAGACAAAATATCTTACTCCTCCATTGTTGTTGGAACAAAAGAGACCCGTAAAAAATGAACCGCATTGGTTGGCTGTTTCAAGGGCTTTTCCATTGTAAGTAGAGTTATGAAACTGATAAAAGTCATCTGGATAGTTCCCGTTAACAAGAAGCAGAACGCTGCTTTTCAGCAGGGACGCTTTTCAGCAGATTTTAATCTGCGCACTGACTTTTTGTAGCCTTATGCTTTTCACTTGTTACTGCCCCAGTGTACGACTGTTCTTATTCTGAACCAGCGGCAGCGCATACATTGTTTCCACACGCTCCAGGTGTTCTGGCAATTTTCACGACCACAGTAAAAGCGCTATTCCACAGTCCTATCAGATAATTTCGGAAGAAAGAGTTTGAGTCACCAGAAAGGCCTTTCGCCACTAACTGCCTAGACAGTTTATGCTGTATTTATGTAACTATTCTTTTTCCCCGATGAAAATGCGGGACACCTGAATAGTCTGTAATCAAATGATCAATAATATTTTTGATTAAGTAGAGAATATCTATAGTAAAAAAATGTTCAAATGTTTGTATAGTCTGAGAGACTTAACTACGGGGCCATCAGTCCCGAAACTTACAAACTACTTATGAACTACTTACGAACTAGGACAGCACAAATATCCATGCCCGAGGGGGGATTCGAACCCCCGACCGTAGTGGCCGTGCAGACCATGACTGGAGCGCCTCAGTCTCCTCGGCCACCGCGGCCGGCTATCTATAGTCTTTACCGCAAATTTACTAACAGTGATGACCGGTTTCAACTTATTTCTTAGTCATCCTCGGATCCGTTTTCGTGTTTGTCAATAGTTTTATCTGACATCAGACAGTATATCCTTCTAATCATCAAATTACATATATATGCGGTACAGCAAATGAAAAAAATCAGATTGGTTGTTGCACATATATGACACATGTTCGTTAATATATTTTTGAAGAACAGTAACTAAAATCAGGCATTGCTGGTTAAAATTCACTGACAGTGTCTTGTACATGAACCACGTGGTATTTAAAATTACGTTTTTGAATTTTAGCTCCATGAACTGTTGTAGATAAGAGAGCCACGTGGTGGCTAACGTCATACAGTTAATAAATATGCCGTCAAGACTATAGACATTGTCTACTTAACTAAAAAAAAATCACACTGACGTGTTTTACGGACCACTTTAGATTTGTAGTTTTTGTAGTTTTTTGCAAACATTTTGTACCAAAATAATAATCTTAATAATAAAAAAAATTAATATAAGTGTCTGAAACCCTTGTAGGAAAAAAAAACTTTAATCAAATGTTTTTGATATGTCGCGTTTTGCAGCTCTTAAATATTGTAGAAAAGACATTTTTTTTTTTAAATATGCACCAAAGCTGCTTTATTTTAAATGCTGACGACTAGTTTCGGGCTTTGCCCATTTTCTAAGTCACCTATTACAGAGAACAAAGTGTGTTTTACATGAAAATACATTAATATGGCAATGTTATATTGACTTTACAAGTTGTAATTACTTACATTCATATATATATATATATATATATATATATATATATATATATATATATATATATATATATATATATTTGGTTACTGTTTAGGTCACGCTGTTTGTTGTAATTACTTTGGTGTAATTTACAGAGCTGTTGATCCAAAGATGTTTTTATTAAATATTCTTTGCTTAATTTTGTTTGTAACAATATCGTTGGTTATATGCAGTGTGACATAAACAATACAATGACAAATATCGTACAATAAATTTTAGATTTCATTCCAAACTATTTTAAGTGTAATAAATTGATTTGTAGGATGGATTGTAGTTTATATGCTGGCCAAGGTGTTATGGAAATTTTCGATGAATTTTTTATTGCGCATTTCTGTTTGTTCATTTAACATTTGTTCTGGGTACTTAGTCATATGTGTATAGATTTGTAATTCTTCTAAAATGTCCATTAGTTGTCCTTTACAAAATCGAATGCAGTGAATGTGATAAGGCCTACATTGGACAGACAGGCAGACCTTTCAAAATTAGATTTATAGAACACATAAATACAAGCGAAAATAATGTTACAGCATTCGGCACACACCTCAGAGAAAGTAAACATTCGACTGGGAGTATAGAAGAAAATCTCAAAATTTTACATATTATATGCAAAGGACAACTAATGGACATTTTAGAAGAATTACAAATCTATACACATATGACTAAGTACCCAGAACAAATATTAAATGAACAAACAGAAATGCGCAATAAAAATTCATCGAAAATTTCCATAACACCTTGGCCAGCATATAAACTACAATCCATCCTACCGTAATATACTTCCAAATATGCAACAAAACGCGATAAATTATAGTAGCTCCGCAATATTATCCCTGTATTACAATATAGGACACAAATCAATTTATTACACTTAAAATAGTTTGGAATGAAATCTAAAATTTATTGTACGATATTTGTCATGGTACTGTTTATGTCACACTGCATATAACCAACGATATTGTTACAAACAAAATTAAGCAAAGAATATTTAATAAAAACATCTTTGGATCAACAGCTCTGTAAATTACACCAAAGTAATTACAACAAACAGCGTAACCTAAACAGTAACCAAATATATATATATATATATATATATATATATATATATATATATATATATATATAACTGTAAGTAATTACAACTTGTGAAGTCAATATAACATTGCCATATTAATGTATTTTCATGTAAAACACACTTTGTTCTCTGTAATAGGTGACTTAGAAAATGGGCAAAGCCCGAAACTAGTCGTCAGCATTTAAAATAAAGCAGCTTTGGTGCATATTTAAAAAAAAAAGTATTTTCTACAAAAAAACTTTAGGTACTGGCGGGTTCCGAACCACTGCCCTTCAGCGTCACAGTCCAACACATTGCCCACTACGCTACAGATAACAGTTAGGAAGTGTGTTCTGTAATCTTACACTACTAGTGGCCGTTATTAACTGATGCTAATATGGCATGGCAACGTTTAAGTTACAATAAGAAAATCATCAAATACGCAACGCAAGATGGCGTATGACAGAGACAGTTCTGGGCGAGGAATGTCACGTGACATCTGCGAAAGGCTGGTTTTCGTTAATTTAATGAAGGGTGTCTAAATTCCGTTATTTTTGCAAATATCTCTCAAGTGATACGACATATGAAAAAAACATAAGGGAACAAAGTTGTAGAGAATTTTCTTCTCTACAAATTCGTTTATTGAATTTTCGCGTCAGATGGACGGTTTATTTGCAATTAAAATTACATTACAAACAGCATTTTTGGTATTACTAACGTATTTCTTGTCCGAAATATTTCAAAAAGCGAGGTTCTGGTGTCTAGTAGCCAATAATCATGTATGTAAAATTTGGTACCGATCGGTTGAACGGTTCGACCTAAAACGTGGGGACACGTTACAGCCAGACAGACATCGTCAAATCGCCGTTATTTTTGCAAATATCTGTGCAATGATGGAAGATATGAAAAAAAAAAACATAATAGAGCGAAGTTGTAGAGATTTTCCCCGTTACGAATTAGGTTCTCTACCAATTAGGTTATTCAATTTTCGTATCAGATGAACGGTTCGTTTGCAATTATATTACAAACGGCTTTTTTTTGTATTACTACTGTATTTTTTGTCCGAAAAATTTGAAAAAGGGTGGTTCTAGTCTCTGGCAGCCTACAATTATGTGTGCAAAATTTGGTGCTGATCAGTTGAACGGTTCGTCTTAAAAACAGGGAACACGTTACGGACAGACAGACATAAATCCCAAAATCGCCGTTATTTTTGCAAATATCTCCGAAACGATACGAGATATGACAAAACCGGAGGGAAAGAAGCTGTAGAGCATTTTCTCCTCTACAAATTCGGTTATTCAATTTTCAAGCCGTTATTTTCATTTAAATTTCGAACTGTCAAATGACGATCGCAAAGGCCCACTTTTAGTCTTACTACCGTAACATAAAGTGGGCCAATATCTATAGTCCGAGGATGACTCAGAAATGAGTTGAAACATGCAAATAACATGATCAATAATAAATGACGTACTGTATTAACAGAACATTAGGATGAAATAAACATGATATTGAAGAAATGTGATATGTATAAGAACACTGTTTATTAACACCATAAGTGCCTTCAAAATCCGTCGTATTACTTGAATTTTGTTTTGTTTGTATGTTTCATCTGAATGAATTTGTTCAAATAAAAGCTTATTACGTAACAGTATATCTTACACTTCTTCACACAAAATGTTCAGCTCACATGTGCAAATAAGAGCTTTTGAAAATATACGATATAAAACATTTGTTTTGTCACATGACCAACAATGACTCATTTTTGAAACACCAGCTTAGTTCTTGAATTGGACCCTAGGATGGACATACCAAGAGGTACAATTTTAGTATGGCTTTAAATTTTATGTTTTTTTTTTTTTTCTTATTTTTACTTCAACACTTCGAATGTTCCAACCCATATAATATGTATGTCTTTGTTGGAATCGTTCCAGTAATTTTATTTTTGAGTTACAATCTTTTTGACGATATAGTAATGTGATTCATTTGTTGATATTTGTCATGTTTCTTAGGACGCACCTGGGGAACAGTCTCATAGGTCGTGGTTGAAGCCAATACATGGAATTGTAACAGAAGAGTAGTAACAAATAAAATGAAATGTCCCAATGGCCATGGTTCAAGCCAGTACATGAAATAGTAAAGGAAGAGTAGTAAAACATGTGAATATTATGCACGCAAATGAAACGAACATGTTAGCTTAATTTTTCCAGGAGTTCCCACACTGAACAGAAAGACTGAGGCATAAGGAAACTAATCATTTCAGCCAGGAAATTGCGTGGATTACTTCTAAGCTTTCTGAATTATTGCGTCAGCTTATTAAAAAGGGATGTGGTAGGATACTGCATACTTTTCTGCAAAAGGGTCAAGGAGGTGTCATCTAAATGCAGATTCGATTTATGTCAAGTATTAATTGAGTGAAAGCTGCTAACTCGTGATAATAACAAAATTTTATTTTAAAAAGTACATTAAAGAAAATACGTATTGAGAGGCCAATGTCAGAATTCCGAGGCTGCTAAATAAGTGTCGGCAATAGGTTCGTGAACTTAAACCATATCATGTTACTACAGAATAGATAGCATTTTTTAATCAGGAAAGTTACCCCCATAAAACAACACCATACATCATAAGCGAACGAAAAAAAGCAAATAGACTACTTTTCGTGGCGAAATTTCAGATACATTTTTATGGTAAATAACACAGCATTCAGTTGTTGAACAAGATCTTGAACATGAGCTTTCCACGAAGACTACTATCTATCTGAACGCCTAGAAAGTTGTATTATTCAGTCTCACTTATCATATGCCAATTCTGTGTAATCAAAATGTCAGCTTTGGTTTAATTGTGTAGTAGAACCCTTAAAATATTAGTACGACTTAGTATCCATTAATTGTCTACAAGTCATGAACTGATTTCTTTAACTGCATTATCTGATACTGTGTCGATATTGTAAACAACATCCCTCAGTGCCAATCTGGTCTCATCAACAAATAAAAATACTTTACAGTTACTTGTTATATACCCTGGTGCACCCCACTCAATTTTACTGCATTTTGAGTGCCTATTTTAGACATTTAACACTATAGAGAATTACCTTATGCTGTCTGTTATTAAAGTAAGAGGTGAACCATTTGTTAGCTACTCCCTTTACCCTCTGCAAAAGTATTTTGTTATAAACACAGTCAAATTCCTCTGTTAAATCAAAGAAGACAGCGTTTTATTGAATTCATCCATTGCCCCAAAAAGAAATATAAATATAGTAACTCTGACTGTTAAATCATTTCTGAAACCATACTGGACATTCGATGGCAATTTCTAGGAACTGGAATGATCTATTAACCTAGAGTGTTCAGCATTTTCAATACCTCTAACAAATACTGATCACATAGAAATAGATCTGAAGTTGTTTACACGATCCTTTTCTCCTATTTTTTGAAACGGTCGCATCATTGAGTATTTCAGTCTGAAGGAACTGACCATTTCGAAAATAAAAATATCAACTATGTCTAAGTACTGGGATAACAAACGCAGAATAATACTTCTGTATTTTCCTAGATACCTCGTCATATCCATAAGAGTCTTAGTTTATAGTAACTACTGAATCAATCTTTTACTAGTTAGTTTCATGGATCACTATTTCTGGTAACAGTCTTGAAATGCTATTTTCTAAGAGAATTATGTGGTCACCTGTAAGAGCAAAACGTATGTTTAATTCACCTGCAATGTTTAGAGAGTAATTATGAAATACTCTACATATATCTGACTCATCAGTAAGAGAAACACTTCCGATAAGCACTGACTTTATATCCTCTTTTGTTTGCTGCTGACCAGATACTTCCTTCCTCGACTGACCATATGGCATATGGTTTTTATTTTATCCTCAGATTGAGGAATTCCATTTTGCAGACCACTTACTTTTAGTCTTGTTAATTACTAATTTTATAACCATACAATACTGTTTGTAATCTCTAGTTTAAACGTATTAACATTTGCACTTAACTCAAAATCCTTTAAGAATAATTTTATATATTCAGTTAAATTGTCAGTACCATATGAGTTAGGTGTATTCCTCAACTTTATTCATTTTAGAGACGCACTTTATTCTTTGACTCTTTGATATTTCGGGTGCTGTTGTGTGTTTCCAGTCAGTGCGATAATCTATTCCCCTTTGATTATATGTATTGGCGTGAACATTGTCTTAGGGTCAGATTGTAGAATTACACAATAGTACCAGCACTGTAATAAACGTGTTTGAAAACGGCAAGTGCAGAATCACGCTCTTTGTACTCGGCTCTTATTTGAGCAAGGAGAGGGTGAAAAGTATTTGGTTTATTTAAGACCGGCACCCATTTGTATGATAACAACATATATCTTGCTCTAGCTATTTTACGATATATAGGAAAAGTTTTAACAACGAAGAGGACCTGGCTTCATGACAAATTATGTGAATTAGTTAATTCCTTTTCAAAACTATGTCAATTGGGCTAAAATTGTGGAACTACTGGGTTTTTATGCGCACCATTCTCATTTTATTCTGATTTTACGGGCAAGAAATGTTTTCCTTGGAGATTTTTGAACTGCGTTACCTCTGCCCTTTACGTTTGTAAGAATCTGTTAAAACTTTCCACGATAGTAGATAACTGGAGACTGTTAAAACAATTTTGTATACCCAGTGATCAAGATCTGTTGTCTAAGCATTATTGTTTTTTTTTTAAGTAAAGCTAAACTTAGCACGTCGTTGTCGAATGACGAAGCGTGGCCTTTCGAATTTCATTTACGTGAAAAACAATTGTTTTGTTGGAGATGTTTTAAAGCACAACAATTTAACAGCGATTCAAACACTGAAAGAAGGTAGATAAATGAATAAACTCAAGCCGGCCGAGGTGGCCGAGGAGGCTGAGGCGCTTCAGTCACGGTCTGCACGGCCACTACGGTCGGGGGTTCGAATCCCCCCTCGGGCATGGATATTTACGAAAGAAAAAGTTTAATTATTTGTGAATCTAAGGGACAAAACTGCTAAGAGGTTATTAGTCCGTAGACTTACAAACTACTTAAACCTTTTGCTAAGGCAGCACTCCCACCCATGCAGGAGGGAGGCCTGAAACATCCGGCGGGAGCGACTGCGCAATCTCTAGAAATGTGCCTTAGACTACGCAGCCATCACCGCGCGGCGACACAGTAATAAATTTTCTGAAATGATGAGTTAAGTGAAATAAAATTTCCCTTAAACTTAAGAAAAATTAGTCTCACACGTGAATTGTATCCGAATATGTAGTGTATTTGGACACGACAGTGGGTTAATGTCTAGAAGAATAAGGGACTGTGTCACGAGCATGTTGCTCATAGCAGATAGCGAGGTGCAACGTTTGGGTAGGAGCGCTTCCACAGCTCGAGAATGTTGAGGTGAACCATTGCCGAACACAGCGACCAGAAGGAAGGCTCAAGAAGGAAGGGTCAAGGAGGAGAGACCATAGAACGTGAGGACCGAATAACTGTCAGAGAGACAACGAGATCCGTGGGTTCATTATCATCGATCCGACGTACAGCACCCCAGTGACTGAAGTAGAATTGCCTTCAGTGATGGGACATGGGACTCGCGTCAATTAAGTCTCTATGGGCAGCGAAGACGTGTGCGGCCCCTCCGTAGACTAGCTGACAACGTGATGGGTTACCACGCAGGGGGGTGCGGGTTCAATTCCCGGTTGGGCCGGACATTTTCTCCATTCGGGGACTGGGTGTTGTATTTTACTCATCAGCATTTCATCGTCACTCAGACGCAATTCGCCGAAGTTGGGCCTAAAGGCCATAAATGACACTTAATAATCATAATCCTACGTGGCGCAGTGGTAACGCACTGGACTCCCATTCGGCCGGATGGTGGTTCAAATCCACCTCCGACCATCCAAATTTAGGTTTTCCGTGATTTCCCTAAATCACTCCAGGCAAATGCCGGGACGGTTCCTTTCAAAGGCTACGGCCGATTTCCTTCCCCATCCTTACCTGAAAAATCCGAGCGTTAGCTCCGTCTCTAATGACCAAGTTGTCGACGGGACGTCAAACCCCAAGCTTCCTTTCAAATGTTCAAATGTTTGTAAATCTATCGAACCAAACTGCGTGGTCATCACTCCGTAGCTTACAGACTACTTAAACCAAGGTACACTAACCTAAGGACAAAACACACACCAATACCCTAGGGAAGACTTGAACCTCCGACGGCGAGCAACCGCGCACTCCGCAGCTAGGCGCCTTAGACCGCTCGGCTACTCCACCGCGGCAAAGCTTCCTTTCTTCATCATCATCCAATCTCCCGCCATACGACCAGGCAACCAGGGCTGATGGTCTTAGCTGCCATTTCAGTTCAGAACATGATCCCTGTGGATACCATGCGCTGCCTCCTTTAGTAAAGTTCTACTACGATAATATGCCAAGTCCAGTTTCGTCGCCCTTCATATCAAGCGATTTGAGCCATACTTTTTGGCAAGGTAATGTGAGCCTGTATGATGCAAGAGTTTCTACTGTTCGTCTTCGTACTCGTCAAAGACTACCTTAGCTAGTAAGATCGCCGAATCTTTCCACCACTTAACGTTTGGAGCATTATAAACTGGCCTCTCCATTCAATTCGGGATTTTGACAATCTAACGCCCCTTTTGGAACAAATCTGACACAGTAGTGCTCAGGAGGACATCCCACAACTTAGATTCCTTTAAAAGCCGTAGAACTACTTTCATAGAGGTTTAGACATAAACCAACACACTGTCTACCTCAATTCGTGAAGCTCTTTCTCTTGAGTAAATCGTGAAACTTATCTGGGACTGTAATGATTTGTCTGTCCGTACATGTACATCAAATGTGTCGATTTCCGTTCCATTCGGACAAACCCTTCGTGGTGTGCATCATGTGCATCGCCGTTTTTCATTTTTTTTTCAATGCTCTGTCTTAAAGTGTAACATCAATTATCAATATTCAAAAACCAAAACTGTTATTACGATATCTATCCTCCTTTCTCCACTCGTATTTTATAATAGGAATAAAATAATGCCTTACTGTAGACTCGTGAGCTGTTGCATCTGCTCGGAACAGTTCGTCCCAATTAACAATGAACGGTCAGTATGCAGCTGTTTATAACAGTTGCGTAGAGTACGGACTCTTATGAGACAAAAGCACACGGACTCACCTGTACAGCTGGCTGCTCCCTTCCTCCAGCGCAGGAAGACTGGAAGTCTTTGGCAAGTAGCTGCTTTTGCTGCAGTGGTGGGAAACGGCAGACGTTTGGGTTTTGGCTGAATCAGCCGCCCCCGGTAGCTCCGCCCACGTGCGTCGTGCGCCATGCGCGCCCGTACCCCCAGCCGTGTGTAGGTGTTCCTCTGTGTTTGCTGCCTTCCTAGTTCAGAAGCCAGTGTCGCTAACTACACGCAAAGCGCCCGGGTACGATTCCAAGCAGGAGACTGGATGTTCTGTGTTGTTATTATCATTTTCATCATCATCGACAAGCAACTCGCCGAAGTGGCGTCAATTAAAAAGACTTGCGCTAGACGGCCGAACAAGCCCACCGGGATCACCCGGCCAAAAATGTCATACGAATACGATCATTTCTTTCTTTCTTTCTTTTTTTCTGCCTTACTAAGTGGACTTTCTGTACTACCAAATGTTGAAATGTTTGCAGAGCTTATGGGACTTAACTACAGGGACATCAGTCCCTGCCGGTCACAGTGACCGAGCGGTCTGCTGCGTGTTAGTCACGGCCGTTGCGGTCGGGGGTTCGACTCCCCCCTCGGGCATGGATGTTTGTGCTGTCTTTAGTATAAGCTAGTTGATAAGTAGTTTGTAAGTTTAGGGACTGATGACCCCGTAGTTGAGTCCCATAAGCTCTACAAACGTATATATCATCAGTCCCTAAACTTACAAATTACTTATGAACTAACTAATACTAATGACGGCACAAATATCCACGCGCGAGGGGGGTTCGAACCCCCAACCGTAGTGGCCGTGCAGACTGTGACTGACGCGCCGCAGAACGCTCGGCCACCGCGGCCGGCTCTCTACTACCAACGAGCAAAAAGAAAATTACCAGACAAGTACTGGGATCAGTTATAAGTCCGTCAGCTGTTTTCCAATCCGTGGTGTTTTAACCTGCCATTCAGAATCCATTAAATTTCGATGGTACATCCGCGAAAAACGAACCTCGATAGACGTTTCTGGCGCGTATCGTCCGGCCATTGTTATAAAGTCAATCGAAGACTATTGGAAAGGCAATAGCGGGGCGTTACATGCTCAGCTATGGTGGCACTGCCCATGCGCGTCGCCTATGCTGTTCTGCAGCAAATTGGTAAACTTACACATTGCGGCCAATAGGAGCAACCGTTCAAGTTAACCGGCGTCAGCACCCTCGTATAATTTTGACCCATTTAATATTCTTCAAAAGTTAAACGCCAAAATGGCGAAATACTTATTCATGTAATGACCGGTTTCGGAGGACTGTGGCACCATCATCTGGTCATATTAGGTTTTATAAGCTGGTCATATTTAAAATATGGAGATTAAATAATAAGTGCAACATAGCACTTAGTCTACATATAAAAATACATAAATTAAAACATCCCAGCTCGATCATGCAAGCTTTGATCTTTCGATTTATGTATTTTTATATGTAGATTAAGTGCTATGTTACACTTATTATTTAATCTTAATTTTTTAAATACGATTATCAGCTCATAACATGTAATATGCCCAAATGATGGTGGCACAGTCCTCCGAAACCGGTCGTCATAAAATAAATAAATATTTCGAGATCTTCGCCTTTAACATTTTAAGAATATTGAACACGCAGCCATACCACACACGCGCTTCCCAGTGGCAAAAGCGTTTAGGCCTTCCATTCGGTTATTAATGTACTTTCAGCGGCAACACCATGACGATTTTTCTGCGATTCGATTACAGCAACCACCTCTTCCTTTTGGGATTCTGTTAACATAGAAGCCATACAAAGTAGATTAGCCAGTAACTTCAGAAACATAGAGTGTTTATAGATTAATATCTACTTTGTAGAAATACATAAATAGGATTATTTAGTAGATCACTGCCGGTCCCTTTAACATACAGGGTGTCCAGAAAAGGGCTCCCTGATTTCAAAATTAAATATCTCGAAAACAAAGATCGATAGAAGAATGCAGTAAACGGTATGTTTATTGTGAAAGCTGTAAGGAGTTTATACAGCAATTTCTAATAATAGTTACAAAAGCTGCCACAGATGGCGCTGTACGCTGTACAGCTCATATCAGCATACTTAAGTGAAATAATCGTATGAAAACACTCTTTGCAAACAATCACATCACAATGTTATCAAAATGTTCACCATTGGCACTACAGAACTGGCGCAAACGAAGAATGAAATTCGCCATCACATTTCGTAGCGTCTCAACCGAAATGGATTCACATGCCACAGAGATCGCCGATTCAAACTCGTCTAGCGTGGCGGGATGCTTCGGGTAGACCATGTCTTTCACTGTGCCCCACAAAAAAAAAAAAAAAAAAAAAAAAAAAAAAGTCACAGGGAGTCAGATCCGGCGAATATGGAGGCCAATCCATGCCTGCACCAATAAATTTGGGATATTCCAAAGCAATGACTCGATTTCCGAAGTATTCCTCAAGAAAGCGAAACACTTGTTCGGTCCGATGTGGTCGGGCTCCATCTTGCATAAACCATTCAGTACCTGGTCGATCCTCTAACGCTTGCTGTGTGGCGACAAATTGTTCCAAAATTGCAACGTAACGTGCACTAGTGACCGTTTCTCGAACGAAAAAAGGGCCAATAATGCCTCTGCTGCATACTGCAGCCCACACAGTAACTTTAGGAGAATACAGGGGTTTCGCTTCATACCAATATGGCTTTTCGGAACCCCAAAAACGCCAGTTCTTCTTATTCACGTATCCATTCAGGTGGAAGTGTGCTTCATCTGTAAACCAGATGCAGCCAACATCAAATCCTTCACTATCAATCATTGTGAGCACCTGATTAGCAAAGACAACACTTTGTTGCACAGCTCGTACGGGTATGGCCTGGTGCGTTTGGATTTTGAAAGGAAACATGTGTAGGATCTTTCTCAGTATTTTCTGCATGCGGGAATGCTTCAAACCACTCTCCGATGCAATTCTACGGACGGGTGACATTGTATTTCGCTGAATAATTCCAGAAACTGTGGCGATATTTTCAGGCGTAACTGCGGTTTGCTTGCGGACAACATACCCCACTAGATCATCAGTTACCTGCCTGTTAGTTGAAATTTTGCGAAGAGCGTACGAATGGTTTTCGCATCGGGTCCTTTTGGAACATTAAATCGTGCTTGAAAACTTCGCCTTGTTGCCGTAGGACTCTCTTCTAACCTGTGGTACTCTAGCACCAGAAAAACGCGTTGTTCAATGGAATACATGGTTTTAATCTCTTCCTTCGGTACGCTAACCTTTCACGTTTCAGTAGTGGAACTGATCGCTCTGTGCTTCGGATCACTATTTATACTAGGCATTACGTATGGCGATTACAGCGCCATCTGTTAGCAGCTTTTGTAACTATTATTTCAAACTGCCGTATAAACTTGTTACAGCTTTCATAATAAACATACCGTTTACTGCATTCCTCTATCGATCTTTGTTTTCGAGATATTTAATTTTGAAATCAGGGAGTCCTTTTCTGGACACCCTGTATTTTGTGAATAATTTCTTGCCTGATGTCATGAATTAATCTCACGCTAAGATTTGCTTCATTATTTACGCGATGAATGTGTATGACGTTTACCGTAAAGCAGAAGATGATAATTGTGCCATGGAGGCTACAGACTAGAGGTCGTCATTCGATGACATTCGGATGAGATTTTTCCGCTAATTGAATCAGGGTAGTCTCATTGATAGAACAATACACATTGGTAAACATGTTCAAGCGCAGTGGATCGCTGGCAATGGAATCGGGACAAGAACGTTCGTAAAACTTCAATGAAAGGATTGACGTCACGAGGACATCCATCAGGAGTCCTATATCGGTGCGGCGTTTGTCAGTGCAGTTCAGTTTTTCGCGTTCGATGATACACAAAGTGTTGTGGATTACCCTAAAGAGGAAGCTGCAGGTTCTCCACCTTCTGCATGAAGGTGGTTTCGCAGAGTGTGTAGCCCGAAGGGCATAATCTTGCTTGGTTCAAAACATTTCGAATCATATCTGATTCAGCGATCAGGCGACCTTCCACATCTGTGGAAAGGTTAACACGCCCCACCCTACCCCTCTTTTCTGGTTACAGTCGTTACTTTTTCCTAGCTATGTCCCGAAAGTTTTCAACAGTAATTCAGGACACCAATTTTTGTCGGCTTTAACAATTATGAAATGATATATGTGGTGTCTGTTTTTTCGGACATGTCCGAAAGAACAGACACCACATATACAGAGTGGTCCATTGATGGTGACCGGGCCAAATATCTCACGAAATAAGCAACAAACAAAAAACCAACAAACAACAAAGCTTTTTTAGCTTGAAGGGAGAATACAGATGGCACTCTGGTTGGCCCCTTTAGACGGCGCTGCCATTGGTCAAACGGATATCAACAGCATTTTTTAAAAAAATCGTTACCCCCATTTCTTATTACATATTCGTTCAAATGTTTGTAGAGCTTAAGGAACTTAACTGCGGGGTCACCAATTTCTAAACATACAAACTACTTATGAACTACTTTATACTAAAGACAAACATCCACGCCTAAGTGGGGATTCGAAATTCCGACGGGGAACTACCTCGCGCATCGTAGCTTAGCGCCTCAATGTGCTTGGCCGCTCCGCCGCGGCTACATATTCGTCTAGTACATAAATAAATATTAATGTTTTATTTCGCTTTATGATAGATGGTGCTGTAATAGTCACAAACGTATAATTACGTGGTGTCGCGTAACATTCCGGCAGTGCGGACGGTATTTGCTTCGTGATACATTACTCGTGTTAAAATGGACCGTTTACCAATTGCAGAAAAGGTCGATATGGAATTTATGTATGACTATTGTGATCAAAATGCACAACGGGCCTGTGTTATGTATGTTGATCGTTATCCTGGATGACATCATCCAAGTGTCCGGACCTTTCGTCGGATAGTTACTTTATTTAAAGAGACAGGAAGTGTTCAGCCACTAGTAAATCGTCAACCACGACATGCAACAAATGATGATGCCCAAGTAAGTGTTTTAGCTGCAGTGGCATTGAGCGAGAATCGGGAATCTCAAAAACGTCGCTGTTGAGACTTCTACATCAACACAAATTTCACCTGTACCATATTTCTATGCACCAGGATTTGCATGGCGAAGACTTTGAACGTCATGCATAGTTTTGCCACTGGGCACAAAATAAATTACGGGACGATAACATATTTTTTCATGCGTTCTGTTTAGTGACGAAGCGTCACTCACAAACAGAGGTAACGTAAACCAGGATAATATGCGCTATTGGGCAAGGGAAAATCCACGATGGCTGCGACAAGCGGAACATCAGCGACCTTGGAGGGTTAATGTATGGGGCGTCATTATGGGAGCGAGGATAATTGGCCCCTATTTTATCGACGGCAATCTAAATGGTGCAATGTATGCTAATTTCTTACAAATGTTCTACCGATTTTACTACAAGATGTTTCACTGCATGACAGAATGGTGATGTGCTTTCAACATGATGGATGTCCGGCACATGGCTCGCGTGCAGTTGACGCAGTCTTAAGTTGAATATTTCATCACAGGTGGATTGGTCATAGAAGCACCATGGCTCGCACGGTCACGGGATCTTACATCCCCGGATTTCTTCTGTGGAGAAAATTCAAGGATATTTTCTATCGTGCTTCACCGACAACGCTTGAAAACATGCGTCGGCGCATTGTCAATGCATGTGAGAACTTTACTGAAGGCGAGCTACTCGCTGTTGAGATGAATTTCGTTACACGTATTGCCAAATGCATTGAAGTTCATTTTGAATATTTATTGAAGTCATGAGGTTATTACGTGTAATCACGCAGTAACAGCATGCGTTCTCATAATGTATGATAATTTCACAAAACTACATGTACCACACTAGAGCAACCGCAATAAAGTTCAAACAAACCAACGTTCTATATTTTAATTTAAAAAACTTACCTGTTACCCACTGTTTGTCTAAAATTGTACGCAATATGTTTGTGAATATTACAGCGCCATCTGTCACAAAGCGACAAAAGTGTTCCAGATAAAACATTCATATTTATTTACGTATTATTTTTAAAAAAATGCAGTTGACATCTGTTTGACCTATGGCAGCGCCATCTAGCGGTCCAACCATAGCGCCATATGTTCAAATGTTTGTAGAGCTTAAGGGACTTAACTACGGGGTCATCAGTCCCTAAACTTACAAACTACTTATGAACTAGCTAATACTAAAGACGGCACACATATCCATGGCCGATGGGGGATTCGAACCCCCGACCGTAATGACCGTGCAGAACGTGACTGCCGCGCCGCAGACCGTTCGGCCACTGCGGCCGGCTAGGACCATATGTTTTCCCCTTCCAAGCTAAAAAAGTTTTGTTCTCTGTAGTTTTTTCGTTTGATGCTTATTTCGTGAGATATTTGGCCCGGTCACTATAATGAACCACCCTGTATGTAACCTATACAGTTTGTCGATGACGGGCAGTTTTTCTTACTTCAGTGCGGAGGTACTCGTAGGCCTTTACTCTTACGCGAATTATTACTAAGTGACTACGAGTCTGAGTTCTAGTGGGCAGGGTAGAGTTTCGATTTTGTATCTGACGGGAGGCGTACTTGAGTAATTCCGTGCAGCTGCGCTGATCGCTGTGTCCCCAGTGGTGTAGGAGTCAGCACAACTACCTAGAAAGCAGGAGACCCGGCTTCGAATCCCGGCTGGCTACACATTTTCATCTTTACCCATTCGCAGTTAATGCCATACATTCCGTGAACATTAATTATGAAATGATTAGTCGGGAATTAGGTGTTCACATCACTTGTATAAGAATGCTGGTACTGAAAGGCTATTTTTTAAAGTGAGTTAAGTATGAAGTAGTGATAAAACACACGTTGTATACAGAAAAGCAATATCATTGACTGGCGTGAACTACGATGAAATTTGATACGAGTGTTTTCATATGCAGTTGTAGTTTCCAAACTTGTTTATTGAGGCAGTGAGAAGCCGCTAACAATCGGCGATCGTGTCTACCGTGACGCCTCCCCGCTCGCCAGATATTCTGGTGCATCATTTAAACGGTAAGAGGAACGCGTGTCAGCAAAGAAAGCGAAAGCGAGGAGAAATTCCTCTCTCATGTCCCCGCTCTCCGTGGTACAGCGTAGTCAACGGCCAGATTGTAGATATCCGGAAAAATAAACTTATCTGACCCAGATGAGTGGCGTTTTGGAAGTCTGGGTTCGGCAATTTAAGTGATCACTAGCCTAACCCAGCGATATGTGAGCGTAATTAGGCGTTGATGGCACCTATAAAAATTTTATCTACAGCAATATATGAATTAGTTTTACTCTAAAATTATGAAAAGTGTAGTTACTTTACTCAGTACATAATTAAATGAATATTACATACGCATTTTAACTTCGGCATACCCCCTTCCCATGGCAGTATAATGTTGCACTCCCGTAGTTTTCTGATTAAAGTAGTGTATGCTAGTTTCGTTCATAAGAATAAATGGATAGCTCACTCAACCAAAACATTAAAGAGTCGTTTCAGTGGAAAGAATGATAACATGGTTCAACTGACAGAAAAATTACTGCTTGTTTCCACTTGAAAAGAAAGGATGAGTAATTCACTCTATGTACAAAACAGAAAAAAATTAATATTTAAAAATGAATGTTTATTTGTTCGCATTTTATGTGCTGCCGTAACGTTCACTCGATTTCGATGAAACATTGTCAACGTATTGCTTGCACTTTCGTGAAGGTTGTGGGCATAATTATATCACTGTACGACACATAGTACAGGAGATGTGACATCATTAACGCAGAAACTCGTGGGGAAACTATCGCATCATGTTTGTATTATTTTATGCGCTGCCGTACCGTTCATCCGACTGCGATAAAACTTTCTACATTTGATCCTCAGTACTAGAGTAGTCATACTGTCTACGTAACATTTTGTATGGTCCATGGCAGAGAGTACTTTATTTACAAACTTTGACAAAATATACGGTTTTATTCCGTTCGTGATCAAATTTTTCGATGAAATTTTGCGCACTTAACCTTCGAAACAAGAGAAACATTGCAGTCTACCTAAGATTTAATGAGCTGCATGGTGGAGGTTACCTCGCAATAAACTTAGACACCATTCACTGATCACTATGAAGTTAATAGAGCTATACAATTTTTCACAGATGGAGGAGGCAATGGTTGATGAGGTGGAGGAGTTGGACAGAGAGACAAAGTGGCTACCAGCGAAAGGGGAATATGGAGATGGGCAGAGGGAGGAGTAGGAAGAGGCGAACAGAGAGTGGGGGGTGATTAGATGAACAGAGAGAGAAGGGGAAGGAGACCGATAGAGAGAAAGGGAAGCACAAGGTTGACGGAGTCAGTAAAGAAAAGGGGAGATGGAGTTATTTAAAAGTGGGGTAGATAAGAAACCGGCGACGCCGAGTTTTCGTCTAGTGAATATTAATCCAACCGGCACGTAAATCTACGACCTATTGACTGTTTCAGTCAGTTGCTCCAACCAAATGATTTCACTCAAAAAATGAGTGAATAATTCAATCAGTTTGCTAAACTACTCCCGAATGAGTCGATTTTATTCGAACAACTGAGAGAATCGTTTGTTTTCATTTCGTGGTTCCCGTGTCTAATAATCTGTTGGACGAGTGCTGTAGTGGTCTAGGCAGTTAACGGTAATTCGCAGTCCCCGGTTCAATTGCCTGTGCCTCCGTGTTTTATGGTTTTCCATTTTATTTCATTTCCGGCAATGTTCAATTATTTATTACTGTATTTGTAATCCATGACGACATACTGAAAAAAAAGTTACATTCTGCCGCTCTGTTGTCATAACTGTAATCTTTCCTATTGTTTTGTCTCATCCGTTCAGAGCGTATAAGCTCTGGCAGCCTATAAGCTCTGAACCCCGTTTACTCCCGTTTTATAGCGGTCTCTACACTTGTCAGCAACTTCTCTCCAAGAGTCTGAGGTGATTTTTCCATAGACACGCGGGAATGGTCGTGAACTCTAAGGCGCCTTGCTGTGGAGTGCGCGGCTGCCCCCCGTCTACATCTATCTACATCTACATGGGATACTCTGCAAATCATATTTAAGTGCCTGGCAGAGGGTTCATCAAACCACCGTTAAACTATTTATCTCCCATTCCATTCTCGAATAGTGCGCAGGAAGAAAGAACACCTGAATCTCTCCGTTAGCGCTCTGATTTCTCGTATTTTATTCTGATGATCATTTCTACCTATGTAAGTGGGAGTCAACAATATATTTTCGCATTCGGAGGAGAATATTGACTACTGGAGTTTCGTAAGTAGCCCACGCCGAAGCGATAAGCACCGTTGTTGTAATATTCCCATTCCAGATCTTGTATCATTTCCATAACGCTGTCTTCCCTGTATCGTGACAATACGAAACGGGCTGCCCTTCTTTGGACTCTTTCGATGTCCTCCGTCAAACCTACCTGATAAGGATCCCACACTGGGCAATACTCCAAAAAAGGACGGACAAGCGTAGTGTATGCAGTTTCTTTAGTAGTTCTGTTGCATCTTTTAAGGGTTCTGCCAATAAAACGCAGTCTCTGGTTCGCCTTTCCCACGACGTTATCTACATGTTCTTTCCAGTTTAAGTCTGAAGTAATAGTAATTCCTAGGTATTTTGTGGAGGTTAGGGCATTCACCTTTGATTGATTTATCTTGTAAACAAAGTTTAACGGATTTATTTTCGTACTCATGTGGACGACTTCACACTTCTCATTATTTGGAGTCAATTGCCACTTTTTTACACCATAGTGATATCTTATTCAGATCGTTCTGCAGTTGGTTTTGATCTTCAGATGATTTTATTAGACGATAAATAACGGCGTCATCTGCAAACAACCAAAAGAGAGCTACTTAGATTTTCACCTAAATCTTTTATGTAAATAAGGAACAGCAGAGGACCAATAACACTATCCTGTGCAACTCCCGATATCATTTCTGTTTTAGTCGATACCTTACCATCGATTACTACGAACTGTGTCATCTCTGACAGCAAATACCCTATCCAGTCGCAAATTTGGAGCGATATATCATAACCACGCAATTTGATTAAAAGCCGTTTGTGAGGTACGGTGTCAAAAGCCTTCTGAAAATCAAGAAATACGGAATCGATTTGCGAACCCTTGTCGATAGCAGCCATCACTTCGTGTCGGAGCGTCGAGTCGTCCCTCGGGACTGGGTGTGTGGGTTGTCCTTAGCATAAGTTAGTTTTCAGTGGTTTGTAAGTCTAGGAACTGATGACCATTGCAGTTTAACTCCATAGCTTCACAAGCATTTGATTTTCCATACAAATTACTTTAGAGGTAAACGGAAATCCAACTAATACTTTCTACCAGTGATGTGGAAACCACGGGACAACTGTTTTGAAGATTACTGTGCTTTTCAATTTATTAGTAGTTAAAAACTTTCAAAAATTTAAGGACATTTTATTTTCATTCAAAAGGTTGCTCACAAGGGAACCTATAGGTCTCGGAAAGTCCGTTCTGGATTAAATTTTGCATGTTAGTAGCATACTTCAAGGATGTCGACTCACGGAAATCTTAAATCGCGATATGTAGAACGTTCCGAGAAAAAGGGCTTTGAAGTTTTAAGCGCAATTTATGAAGATGTAGTATGCCAGCCACAGTGGGAAGTTCGTTACGTCATGGAAGAGCTTATGATTGCACAGCGCGTTCGGTGGGAGGGCTACACGATTTTATTAATAATAATAAAAACAGCCTGGATCTCAACGATGAACCACGAAGAACAACGAACAAACGTCCGTAACGGATCGAACAACTTGAAGAAACACAAAGAGGCAGTAGCGTGATCGCCTGTGATGCGGTCGCGTCGGTTTCGAGCCTACCTTCAGTAACATTTTAAAAAAATGTTTTAACAGTACACTCACTTCATTACGTTAATGAGATACGTATAGTCAATAAAATCAGAAGTAATTTTAGTTTGTTTATGAAATGGTTGTCACACCTACTTAAAATATGAATTACACTCAATTCACTATATTCTTTTTAGAAAGTTGGATAATTACAAATGTTTGTTAATGGGTGTAATTAATTACCACTGTCACACATTTCTGGGTGGAATATGCTCATTTGTCAAGCTGTTGAAAAACATACTTCGTTGACACTCCTGAAAATTTCTGGAAGGATACCAGGCATATCATTTCCGTAAAGACTGGAGATGACAGCTGATGGGATATTGATTGTATCTTTATACAGTCATCACAAGAATTTATTTCTTTTTTATTTTCAGTGAGATAAGCTCAATTTTGTATACGCATTATCATATCTTTACTTTTTTATAGAAATAGATAGATTTTATAATGGTAAGACATAGATTTCGGAATCATGTTCTACAGTGTAAGACATACCCAGGGGCAGATATAGACTCTGACCATAACTTGTTGGTTATGAACTGTAGGCTGAAACTAAAGAAACTACAAAAAGGTAGGAAAATAAGGAGATGGGACCTGGATAAATTGAAGGAACCTGAGGTTCTTAAAAATTTCAGAGGGAGCTTTAGGCAACAATTGACAGAAACGGGGGGAAATAAAACAGTAGAGGAGGAATGGGTAAAATTGAGAGATGAAATAGTGAAGGTAGCAGAGGACAAAATAGGTAGGAAGGAAAGACCTACAAAAAATCCTTGGATATCACAGGAGATACTAAATTTAATCGATGAAAGGAGAAAATATAAAAATACAGTAAATGAAACAGGCAAAATGGAGTACAGACGACTAAGAAATGAGATTGTCAGGAAGTGCAAAATGGCTAAGCAGGAGTGGCTAGAAGGCAAATGCAAGGATGTAGAAGAATGTATAAATAGGGGAAAAATAGATACAGCCTACAGGAAAATAAAAGGAACATTTGGAGATAAGAAAAACAGCCCTACGAATATCAAGGACACTGATGGAAAACCAGTTCTCAGCAAAGAAGGGAAAGCTGAAAGGTGGAAAGAATACATAGAACAGCTCTACAAAGGAAATGAACTTAGAGACAATATTGTAGGAAGGGAAGAGGATGTAGATGAAGATGAAATAGGAGATACTGTACTGAGAAAAGAATTTGACAGAGCCCTGAAAGACCTAAGTCGAAACAAGGCCCCTGGAATAGATGATATTCCCTCAGAGCTACTGAAGTCTCTGGGAGAACCAGCCATGACAAAATTGTTTCACCTGGTGTGTAAGATGTATGAGACAGGTGAAGTACCCTCAGACTTTAAGAAAAATGTTATAATCCCCATCCCTAAGAAAGCAGGTGCAGACAGGTGTGAAAACTACAGAACCATCAGTTTAATAAGTCATGGCTGCAAAATATTAACGCGAATTATATACAGAAGGATGGAAAAGCTGGTAGAAGCCGACCTCGGGGAAGATCAGTTTGGGTTCAGGAGAAATGTAGGAACACGGGAGGCAATACTCACTTTACGGCTTATCCTAGAAGATAGATTAAGAAAAGGCAAATCTACATTTCTAGCTTTTGTAGATTTGGAGAAGGCTTTTGACAATGTTGATTGGAATAAACTCTTTAAAGTTCTGAAAAAAGCAGGAGTAAATTATAGGGAGCGTAAGGTTATTTACAACTTGTACAAAACCCAGACAGCGGTTGTCAGAGTTGAAGGGCATGAAAGGGATGCAGTGGTTGGGAAGGGAGTGAGACAGGGTTGTAGCCTTTCTCCAATGTTATTCAATTTGTACATTGAACAAGCTATAAAGGAAAGCAAGGAGAAATTTGGTGAAGGAATTAAAGTTCAGGGTGAAGAATTAAAAACATTGCGTTTTGCCGATGACATAGTAATTCTGTCAGATACAGCAAAGGACCTGGAAGAGCAATTGAATGGAATAGACAGTGTGCTGAAAGGTGCATATAAGATGAACATTAACAAGAGCAAAACTAGGGTAATGGAGTGCAGTGTAAGAAAATCAGGTGATGCTGAAGGAATTAGATTGGGAAACGAAGCAATAAAGGAGGTAGATGAGTTTTGTTACTTGGGCAGTAAAATAACAAATGATGGGCGCAGTACAGAGGATATAAAATGCAGAATGGCAATGGGTAGAAAAGCGTTTTTGAAAAAGAGAAATTTGTTAACATCGAATATTGATTTAGGCCTAAGGAAGTCCTTTCTGAGGGCGTTTGTATGGAGTGTTGCCTTGTATGGGAGTGAGACATGGATGATAAACAGTGCGGACAGGAAGAGGATTGAGGCTTTTGAAATATGGTGCTACAGAAGAATGCTGAAGATTAGGTGGGTGGATCGCGTAACTAATGAGGAGGTACTGAACAGAATTGGGGAGAAAAGAAATTTCTGGCATACCTTGACTAAAAGAAGGGATAGATTGGTAGGACACATTCTTAGACATCAAGGAATTGTTAATTTAGCGTTGGAGGGAAGTGTGTGGGGAAAAAATCGCAGGGGAAGACCAAGAGATGGATACAGTAAGCAGATTCAGACAGATGTAGGTTGTCGTTCTTATGTGGAGATGAAGAGGCTTGCTCAGGATAGGGTATTGTGGAGAGCTGCATCCAACCAGTCTCCGGACTGAAGACCACAACAACAACAGATGTCGCACGGTTGAATAAGCGGAGTAAGTTTCGAATGAATCACTTTGATTGTACATGTTGGTGATTTCTCGTCATCCTGAAAGATTTTATCGTTTATTTCAGACTTTGCTAGTCCACACCAAGAGTAATAATCAACAGCAAACGTTCTTATTCCACATTAGACTTCAAACAATGGTTTAAAAAGTCAGTATATTGTTCTGTCATAAGCTTCCCTGATTTGGATAACGTTATTACGTTTTTGTAAATTTGCTCATATTCTTTTACTGTCTACTGAAGTCGTGGGCTAAAGTTGCCCGTTGGCTCTTGTAAAGAAAGAAACGTTTTAAGTGGACGTTTCTGGAGGGAGTGATAGCATATTGAGCTGTTTAAGTGTGTGTAACTATATTCATGTTGAGTGATCACAAAGACAGTTTTGCTGCCTTTGACAGCCAGAGTTCTGTTGTACATAGACTGATACTGACATTACTCTCCAATAATATACATGTTATTACTCTCCAATAATTACATGTCTACTAAAAGTTGATAACCAAATCTTTGCTAAAATTCGGTATTTTGGGTCCGAAATGTGTCTGCAGCAGCCAAAGATTCTTCGATCGTTGCTGTTTCTTTTCTTGTAACAAATTTTAGCACTTTTCGCTGACGAATTCCGTGCTTATTTTTGAATCTGTGTTCCCAGCTATCAATTTTAAATTCAAAATCTGTTAACTGTTGCGCTGCTGCTAAATCCCGCTGCTGAAACGTTCCGTGTCGTCACTCACTGATAATTTCACAAAACGATCATACATCAAATAACTCATTGCTGCATATTTACCGAAGTGATTTCTCCTTTTTGTATTTCGTCTTCACGCTGGGATGAATATTCCATCTTTTTTTTAAACGTCTGCATCCATTTTTTTTAACTTTGTAGTTTCCACGTAGGATAAGCCTTTGCGACATTAACAACTTCAATTTTGTAATGCAGAGGAAGATGGTATACTTTTCTTGTCTTCTTTTTTTGTGGTTCGTATTCATCTGAAATGCTCTGGCCTTAGACTTTTTCGACAGGTTCCTCTACACAGATTTCATTTCCGTGAGCCAGTTCGTCATCAGTCACAAGCATTTTTTGAGCCAGAATGTCCATAGCACGTTTCCAAAATTCTTCAACCATCAACATTGCTTGGGGAGAAATACTCGACAAAGATTCCGATGCAATCAAATTATTTGCAGCAAGCAAGCAATCGTAATAAAACGTGTGCGTGTTTCAACATCTCTTTGACGCTTCGCTGTATAATGAATCTGAAGCTTCTGATACGTTTGTAATGCCTTCATTGATAGACATTTTTAATTCACAGTATTGCAAAAATTCCGTTAGTATTTCATATTCACTGTACAACACGATTCCAGTCTCTGCGAAATTCAGGGATGAACTGGTATTGAAGCAGGTAAGGCCCATATGTTAAGTAGTTCAGTGCGGGCCTTATGGAAGTCTGCCTGTTTATGCTTACTATGCCTATTTTCAGTCACTGCTTGCATATGGGATCGTATTCTGGGGCAATTCAACATTGAGTAAAAAAAGTGTTCATTGCACAAAAGCGTGTAATAAGAATAATTGCTGGAGCCCACCCAACAATATCCTGCAAACATTTATTTAAGGATCTAGGTATCTTCACTGTAACTTCACAATGTATATATATATCATTCATGAAATTTGTTATTAACTTTCCTACCCATTTCAATAGTAGTACCAGTGTGCATAGCTACAACACTAGGAGAAAGGGTGATATTCACTATTCAAGGTTAAATCTAACTTTATCCCATAAGCTATACAAACATTTGAAGATTTTAAATCTAACTTTAGCTCAGAAAGGGGGTGAATTATGCTGCCAAATAAGTCTTCGGTCACTTACCAAGTAGCATCAAAAGTCTGACAGATAGCCAACTAGTATTTAAAAAGAAATTAAAGGAATTTTTGAATGGCAACTCCTACACTTTAGACGAATTTTTAGATAAAACTTAAAATAAAATAAATAAATAAAAATAAAGAAATGAAAACAATAAAGGAAATTAAAAAATCCTTAAAATATTGATTGTTATGTATAGACAACATTTACTAAACTGACACGTTCCACATCATTACGAAATGTCGTATATTTGATCTATGGAACAAGTATTAATATAATTTATTCTGTGCATGCCATAGTTCCGAAGTGTGGCAGCTCTAGCGGTCCTCGAAGCTTCAGACTGGTGTTTATATCGTCAAATAGATGCAATATAATAGGATACAGTATATATCGAGATTCATAGTAGCTTAATTCACGTATCATCTATTTTGGAAAACGTTATTCGAGCACGTAGAAGCGGTTGAGGTATAAGACCTCCGCGTAAGTAGATTTACTACAACGAACCGTATCTTACAAATGTTTCTTTGGCTGAATGGGTATGCTGACGGTTTACGAATACAAGGGGGCGCGACTTCGAATACGACAGTAGTCACTTTTTCACTTTTTAGACCTGTGCAAATAATATTTTTAACATTAATTCGATACGAATTGTACAGTTATAGGCTTTGTAGATTACCCATTCTTAAACGTATTCGATTTTTAATAGCATAATCTTTAAACAACGAGACAAATGATAGCCATAGTAAAAATGTTGAAAACTGTTGCATGTATTTGTAATTACTTTTACTGCCACATGGTGAATCTCTAGTGTTAAGCTAAGATAAATGTGTAGGTTTTCCTCGTTAAGTGGTGTGCATCGGATTGGATGCCAACAAAGCCTTTACTTTTTTTTTCTTTTCTTTTCTTGTTCTTACTTTAGTTACTTTTCTTTATTAAATTATATAGGTTTTACTTTTCTCAGTGTTCTGTTTAGTAAACAACTAATTACAGTTTGTCAATTTGATACCTAAAAATAATTTTCCTTGGAAAGTACTATTTATTTCACAACCCATAACAAAAAATCGCACTGACGTGTTTTACGGCCCACTTTAGATTTGTAGTTTTATACGTTTTGCAAACATATTGGACCAAAATAATAATCTAAATAACAAAAAATTAATAAGAGTGTCTGAAACCCTTATAGGGAAAAAAATTAAGTAGTGGCAGGGATTCGAACCACCGACCTTTCGCGTCACAATCCAGCACTTTGACCACTAAGCTACGGCTATTTTAATTTTTAAAGAAATGCCTCTTCAGTGGCGAACGAAACAACAAAATAAATTTCCCAACTGTTGATTCATAAAAGAAAATGTAGTTCCTCAATCAATCAGAAAATAAATCCTATAATATCATACTATCGATGGCTGTTGTTAACTGATGTTAATATGGCATTTGTAGACACTAGATTATCATTTATCGTACGAAGAACGATGTGTTTTTGTTAATTCTTCAGTGCGCCATTGCTTTGAAATGACAACGTGTAAGTTACAATAAGAAAATCATCAAATACGCAACGCAAGATGGCGTATGCCACAGAGTGTGCTGCGCGAGGAATGTCACGTGACATCTAACGGCTGGTTTTCGTTAATTCAATGGAGGGTGTCAAATCTCCGTTATTTTTGCAAATATGTCTCAAATGATACGAGATATGAAAAAACATAAGGGAGCTAAGTTGTAGAGAATTTGCTCCGCTACCAATTAGGTTATTCAATTTTCGTATCAGATGAAAGGTTCGTTTGCAATTACAATTATATTACAAACGGCTTTTTTAGATATTACTAACGTATTTATTGTCCGAAAAATTTGAAAAGGGAGGTTCTGGTCTCTGGCGGCCTACAATCATGTCTGTAAAATTTGGTGCTGATCGGTTGAACGGTTTGTCTTAAAAATAGGGAACACATTACGGATGGACAGACAGACATACATACATACATACATACATACATACATACATCCCAAAATCGCCGTTATTTTTACAAATATCTTTGAAACGCTACGAGATATGAAAAAAACATAAGGGAGCTAAGTTGTAGAGAATTTTCTCCTCTACAAATTATGTTATTCAATATTCGTGTTAGATGAATAGTTAAGCCGTTATTTTCATTTACATTTCGAGCTGTCAAAAGACGATCGCAAAGGCCCACTTTTAGTGTTACTACCGTAACCTAAAGTGGTCCAAAAATAAACATTTTTGGAGGGTGTTATTCATCTGACCTCTCATAAAAATATTCCTTGGAGGTAGATATTGGTATGCCATCCCATTAAAAATATAATGTAGCCTACGTATATCTTCAGTATTTTGCCTACATGCCACTGACATAAGGAACAGCCCGGATCCTTCAAGGCATAGACTCTACAAGTCTGCGGAAAATGGTCACAGCCATGGCAGTTCTCTCCCATTAATTGCTTCTACTTGTATAAAAAGGGTAACTTATTCTACTTAATAAGTTGTTAGTATAATGTTCCTTTTGATTGTTTCTAATTTCAGAACTAATTTCATGTCTACTTAATAACTAAACCATGTGTACAATACAAATTAGCATTTTTAAGTATGATGTCTAAACTGTAAAGGTGTCTGACATTCCGAAACCTGCAAGTTATTGTATTATTTATGTTAACTGTATTATTCTGGATCTTTGTATAAGTAATTATTCGTGTATGACGACAAAATTATGTATTGTGTATTGTTCTTAACATTTGAAATTCTACCAATCAAAATGTGTAAAACACACACACACACACACACACACACACACACACACACACACACACACACACACACACACCACATTGTAACCAACGTAAGAAACCTACCATCGGTGAGATAAAAGAAAAATTTGCCCTTGTTAACTCATTTTTATCATGTGATATAACATTTACTGGGTACATGGCAGGATAAACGACCTCTGACGGCCAGTACAGTTGCACACCTGCGTGACCGGGACAATATGAAGTTATCAATCAACTCTTTATGCATATTTGACCACTATTCGTTCAGTTCTCTTAGCTTGAAGCAATTTTGTCCACTTGTGCAGTTCTGTGGGGACGAGCGTTGTCGTCCACCTGAAGGAATCCATATCCTATGGCAATACCGTAGGGCACAAGAAAAGTTCGAAGGCTCTCGTCTCTATACCTTTGAGCAGTCAAAGTCCCACTGAACTACAGAGGTCGGTACGTCCGCCAATACTGACTCCTGCCTACACAATTTATTCACCACCAAGACACGGCGTTTCCTGCACATAAGCAGGATTGTTCCGAGTTCCACGTTCTACCCAGATGATTTAACGACTATTGTCCGGTTGAACACAAAATATTGACTCATCTGTGTACATAACCCGGTACCATTCGTTACAACTCCAATCCTTTGTCCCTCAGGCCATTTTCTGCGGGCTAAACGGTGTCGTGGTTTTAATGGGACACATCCTAGGTTTGTGTGCGTATAGGATATATTCCACAAGGCTATTTCGGACTCTGTTGCTATTTGGCGTCCTGTTACTGCCTGGAGAGTGCTTTGCAGCTTAGTTGCATTCTGTCTCTTGCCTTGACGAGCTTTTCAGCGGAGATAACTTTTGCTGATGTTACCTTGGCCTTGCGCCCTTCCAACCTTCGTATGGCCCTGTATGCCATAGCTTCGGGTAAGTCATGGTGTTGCACTGCACTACCTGGTCACACTATTTGGACCAAACTGCTTCTGGATTTCGTTTGGTTGAATAAGCATAAGTACACAACACCAACCCCATCTGCAGCAACTTTCTGTTAACAAGCATTCTCGGATGCTGTAATGTCTCCACGCCATATGATCGACAGAAAGATGTCTAACCTCGTTAGTTCATTCTGTCGATGAGAATACTTCAGAACCTGGATGTCCAAACTGATCCCCAATTGTTCTGACCTGTGTACATTGAAGGTTGACTTTTGAAGAATGTTGACAAAAGATTTTATTAGCTTTCATTCTGTTCATGTATCTGGCGACTGCTTTAATTACCATGAGAAATTCCTATGTTTTGATCCTCTTTCGTCTATGTGATGGTGACATTGTCGCGGCCCATTTGTGTTTCATTCAAGGAGCGCGTCGGGATGTCATTTCTGTTTGTAGGTAGTAGTTTTCTTCTAACATCTGTTGTATGTTACCCACGGATTATCCTTAAGCCCACTCCCTAACCCTTTTCTCAGAGGCTTTGCTGGAAGATTTCTTGATAAGTCTGAGTGCTGAATGATAAATCGATTGCATTCTGCGATTGCCGTCTCTTTAGTTTTCGGTATTAGTGAGTCTATGTTAATAAAATGTAAGCTGCCCAGAAATGTCACTCTAGAAAGCGCCGTGTACGTTTCCTTGTCCGCATCTGAACAATGAAGAACTAATGTCCATCTATGCATTGATTACACTTAGTCTCCGACTTTGCACACTGTAACAACAAATGCTATACATGTTGCAAACTGTTCGGGAGGAACATCAGAAGTATTAATACTTTCAAATTTAGTTTTAACTGGACGCAACTCTTAAAGATGTTAATTATTAAACGCAAGAAGTTTTTATTTACTTTTATTTTCAGTATAAAACATTACTATATCAAGATGCCTACATAACCTTAGTTCAAGTGAAGACTCACGTCAATGTTGCGTCGTAGCAAATGTTGCTCCTATTTTTAAAATATTGTCTTCTAACCACGCATTCATGGAGGCATCTTCCTAATTCTTTTATGCATTTCACGGGCCTTTTGAGAGATAGTTGAGGCAGTCTGTTATCTACGTCTTCCAGTTTTCCTTCTGGATAAGTAAGAATTAAGCACTGCATTTTTTAATTATTAGCACATGTTTCTTGTAGGTTATATACAAACTGTGCCGTCAGGAAAAGAGATATTCAGTAATTTCCGATAACTTTATTAATTCTAATTAAGAGGTAATAATGGAGTCATAAGTGAATCACGGTTTTTTCCGTAGTCTAATCTTATTCTAGAATGAAAATTTCACTCTGGAGCGGAGTGTGCGCTGATATGAGTTCCGGCACACAATTTTAATCTGCCAGGAAGTTTCATATCAGCGCACACTTCGCGGCAGAGTGAAAGATTCATTCTGGAAACATCCCTTAGGCTGTGGCTAAGCCATGTCTCCACCATATCCTTTCTTCCAAGAGTGCTAGTCTTGCATGGTTCGCAGGAGAGCTTCTGTGAAGTTTGGAAAGTAGGAGGCGAGGTACTGGCGGAAGTAAAGTTGTGAGGCGGCGTCGTGAGTCGTGTTGGGATAGCACAGTCGGTAGTGCGCTTGCCCGCGAAAGGCAAAGGTCCCAGGTTCGAATCCCGGTTGCGGCACACAATTTTAATCTTATTCTATTTTGCATTCTAATAAAGTCGAAGTAATTGAGCTTTCTCACGATTATGGTAAGTTCATCACAGATCAACAATTCAGTCCAGAGAATGGGAATGCTTAGAGAGCCCAACAGCTTATTAGTTTCAGATGTCTAGAGTTTTTCTGAAGGTGATTTTCCTCTTACCAATGGAAGCCTTAAATCCCCCGAAATCTGCAATATGTATGTTTCAAAACCGGCCATTGGAAACTCCACTGTATGGAATATCTGGGATGTATACGCTAGTAACATTGGACATCATAACCTTGTGCATAATTAGCACTACCACTTTCAGATCTTATCTCAGCACTGATGACTTGATCATAAAGTGGCTTGTACTTAAAAATTTACTTATGTAACACTTGAAGCTGCAGGAGTCTATGAATTTTCAAGCCATTCACAATAAATGCCGCTGTTCCTGTTTGAGCAGTGATGACAACTTTAATTGCATTTTAACCAATACACTCAGCGTTTTTATTTAAAAAAACTTTTCAGTGCCACCAATTCCACTCATTTATACGAAAAGTGGTTGAGATGAGGGATGCATATACGCTAGTAACTTTGCCGGCCGCAGTGCTGCTGCTGATGCTAACGATATTTTAAAACTAGAGCCGGATATTTTGGAGAGCGAAGTCCAGTGGGCCCTTGAAAATATGGCTAATAACAAAACTAGTGGACATTATGGAATACCAGCAGAATTATTTAAAGTCATTGGAAAGAATGCAGTAAAAGTGTTGCACTCAATATGTCAGAAAATATAGAGCACACGGGCAGTGGCCAGAAGACAGGAAAATATCAGTATTCATCCCGATTCCGAAGAAAGGAATCTAAGGAATGTTCAGATCACCGAATAATTGCACTTATCTCGCATGTTAGCAAGGTTATGCTGAAAATCTTAGCCGGCCGCGGTGGCCGAGGAGACTGATGCGCTCCAGTCACGGTCTGCACGACCACTACGGTCGGGGGTTCGAATCCCCCCTCGGGCATGTATATTTGTGCCGTCCTAGTTCGTAAGTAGTTCATAAGTAGTTTGTAAGTTTAGGGACTGATGACCCCGTAGTTAAGTCCCATAAACTATACAAACATTTGAACATTTTTTGAAAATCTTACAAAACAGACTTTGCCAATATGTAGATCGAGAACTACCGGAAGAACAAGCTGGGTTTAGAAAAGGGAGAGGAATGAGACATCAAATTGCCAACATTCTGTGGATTATGGAAGAAGCAAGAGAATTCTGCTTTATTGATCATGCAAAAGCCTTTGACTGCGTCGATCACAACAAATTATGGGATGTACGCAATAAAATGGAAATACCAGCTCACCTCATTCGTCTGATACGGAGTTTATACCTTTAACAAGAAGCCATAGTGAGAACTTTGTATGGCACAACAAACTGGATAAAGATACAGAAAGGGGTCTGGCAAGGCTGCATATTATCTCCGTTCTTATTCAATCTGTTTGCAGAGCACGTTATGAGGAATGCCAGGATAGATGAGACAGGAATTAAAATAGCTGGAATAAATGTCAACAACCTCAGATATGCAGATACCACACTGGTGGCAGAAAGTGAAGAGGAGTTACAGACACTGTTGCTGAAGGTAAAAAACGAAAGTGAAAAGGCCGGCCTCGGGCTAAATGTGAAGAAAACCAAAATTATGACAACTACACCTATTAATTTCATGGGATATAGGAGGATAATCCATGGAGGTGGTGTCCACGTTCAATTATCTCTGTTCCCAGATCTCGGATGATGGCGACTGCAGCAACGAAATCAGGACACGCTTGTTTCTCGGAAGATGTCAAACCTTGAAAAGATTATAAGGTCCAGAGACATAACTAACAACAAAGATACGTACTGTGAAGGCTATGGTCTTCACAGTCGTATAGATGCGAGACCTGGACCATTAGAAAGGCTGAACGGAGAAGAATTGACTTCTTTGAATTGTGGTGCTGGAGGAAAATTCTTATGATTCCATGGACTGTAAAAAGAACCAACAGATCTATATTAGAACAGATAAAACCAGATTGCTCTCTGGAAGGTCTTATTTTAAAACAGAAACTGACCTACTTTGGACACGATGCGAATATATGCCTCACTGGAAAAACAATGCTGGGGAAAATCGAAGGCACTAGAAAGACGGCAGAGGATGAGGTGGTTCGATGACACAGGAGCAACGTGTTCCAAACTGGAAGGTCTACGGGAGAAAGTGCAGGTCAGAGGAAAGTGGCGTGCTTTGATTCATGGGGGTCACGAAGAGTCGGAATCGACTAAAAGAATAGCGAGCGAGAATCCAATCGCTCCTAATCACCCCTGTTTTTCCTCTTGTTAATGTTACTTTTGTACCCTCCTATCTACACACTGTCCATTCCGTTCGACTGTTCTTTCAGGTCCTTTGCTGTCTGACAATTACTGTTCCATCGAGCAAACGCGGATATTTTTAATTATTCTCCCTGAACTTTAATTCATTCACCCTCCTTTTCTTTACATTCAGTGCACAGATTGAGGAACATTGGGGAAAGGCTACAACCCTGGATTCCTCCCCAGCCACAGGGTCTGTTTCATGATCTATAGTGGTAACTTGTCTGGTTTTTGTGTGGGTGGGATACATTCTTTGTCTCCCGATAATTTACACCTGACACTTTCAGAATTTTGAAGAATTTACTCCCTTCAACATTGTCAAAAGCTTTCTCCTATCTCCTGAATCCCATAATGAGTTTGGAACAGCAGGACTATTCCACTTATGATACTAATGAGCCTAAAAGATATTTTGCTGCAGTGCGCTTGTTTCTCACAAAATGAAACTATTTGCCTGCAGTGTGAAACAGCATGTGTCGCCGCCTTGATTGTAGTCAGGCTGTTTACTATTACGTTTTAAAACGTTTCTTTTAATATCATATAGAACTATAAGTTCAAAGAGTTGAATAGTTCCGCTTTACCCTATTGCCGCACGTGTTCCTCCATAACCACTAAATCCAAACTAATCGACCCCAAGATCGGCTTCTACCAGTTTTTCACATTCGCCAGTAAATAATTCGTGGTATTACTTTGCAACAATGATTTACGAAAGTGATAGCACCATAAATATCATTTGTTTACAATTGCTTTCTTTGGAATTGATATATTTATGTCCCAGAGGAGTGACGCTTCAAAACGCGATAAGGCCACTCGCGGACAAAAATTGGTTTGAAGCGAATTTATACTGTACAAAGTGTGATACATCGAGTTATGGTTGTGTTATTTTAAACGTTTAAACCAGGTGCAAAAATGACTTTCGGTTCAAAGTGCAATAAGTCCTCAGTGAAACTGGTTCAAATCATGGTAAGTCCATTTACTGCCAACGAAAGTATTTCATTAAGGCAAAATCTGTGGCACAAACGACGCGTTTTAGAACTTCACTACAATTTATGTTTTGTATAACCGTACTAATTTTTGTGGACAGCGTATTGTCGCATGAAAGGATTGGCTGTACAGTATCTTGTTTATGGGGGAGCTTTCTTTTTGTGAAAAATAGGACTGACGTGGAAGGAGTTGTACATATAGGGGACCACTGCTCTGGATCTAGGAAGCTGCAGAAGAACGATGTGAAAATGAAGATCGAGCAGAAGGAGAGGTAAGATATTTTAAAAGAATTCAGACAACGTCGCAAAAACTAACTACGCGTTTCGCTTTAATTTCTGAATTGGAATCCACTTAAACGTGAACTATTTAAATCTTTCAGATAACGTGATAACGACCCTGAAATGCTAGAGTTTGAGCCTCCTTGTGGACGCAGATGGAAGATTCAAATGCTGTACCATCATTGTATAAAATATAAGAAAGGATGAATGTCTACAGACCAACTATAGCAGGATAGTAAGACAGAATCCTGTCTTCATTTATGGTTGTCTCCAGTTCGAAACGACGTCCTCGGAAAGAGGATGGGGAAACAAAACTACAAAATTTCAGGTGAGAGACAATATACAAGTTCATTTGTTTTCTAAGTTTTTTTTTGTTCGGTTTTTTTTTAGCTCTGTTCGGTATAGGACCAACTACTGAATAGCGTTGCATCCTCGGTAGTTGCTAGTAATGCCAAAAAGAGGGGGTCGCAGAACAAAATTTTGCAAAGAAAGTGTGATCCAATTCATCGCTGATTTGGAGTCACTAAACTTTTAAAAATTTATAAAGATGTTGTCCGATTCATTAAAAAAGTGGTTCAGCAACATTCTAAAACATTTAATTTAGGGTTTGGTGATCCTGCAGTAGATGTTTGTAGTTACTGCTGTAGAATGAAACAAATAAAACAGTTTGCCAAAAGACAAAGGGCGGGAGTAGACTTTGCCGCTCATAAAATGATTATTATACAGTTTTTGAAAATTATGAAAGAGAAACTGCCCAATAGCTTGCCTTTATGATTTGATCTGCAGTAAGTCCAACCCTGCCAAAACTTTCAATTAGCGAGGCTTATTACGCACGACAACTGTCATATTATGCCCCCTGTATTACGGATACTGACAATTCTCCAAACTTTTACTGCTGGACGGAAGACCAGACTGGTAGTGGTTCACGAGGTTCAAACGAAGTAGTTTCAGCCTTAATAGACTGAGTAAGCAGAAGTATGAAGAAAACACTTCGACAATCAGCCTATTTTGCGATGGCTGCGTTGGACAAAACAGGAATGCCGATGTGGTTCATCCTCTCTACTGATTTCTGTTAATCTCCAGACTCAGTAAAGGAGATACGTATTACATTTCCAGTGCGTGGTCACTCCTACTTACCTGCAGATTGACTTTTCGGTACTGTGGAAAAAGAAAGCCTTCGGTAGCAATTTAACTCCTGAACAATGTCACAGGATTTATCAGAAAATGAGTAAAGTTCGAAGACCATGAATAGACTGGAATGTTCTGAACTTCACGACGACGTCTGCCAAAATTTGAAGCAGCCAGTGGATGGGTGGGGATAAGAGACATGAAAGGCGTTATACTCAAACTTAAGGAGCCCTCATATAGTTTGGACGATTCGTTGGAGAGTTATGACCTTACTAAAGAGGTCTATAACAGATCAGATTGTTCACCCAAATAATCTCAGTCTGGTACAGCCAATAAAATCAGAAAAAAGGATTTTTCTACTTTCTGTATTAATTTGGTAATTGTTGGAATGAAGATACCTTAAAATTTTATGTTGACATTTCAGAGAGATTGGCTACCAAACTATGTGGAAGACGAAGCTGAAGATGTAGAGTGTGATTGCTTGGAGGAGGAACCAGGATATCAAAGGCTTTGAAGAGTGTTTCAAAGAAGAATACTCAGTAACTGCTGGAAGAACTTCCGGGTTATAAGGCAAGACTCAGCGGAACTAGGAAGACCTAAGATGTCCGGCGCAGCTCTGGACGAAACGTTAGGAAAACTACAAAGTTTCATGGACCACAGCCTTATAACCCGGAAGTTCTACTAGCAGCTATGGCATCCGGTCGTGAAAGCCTTCAATGCAATGATCAGTAAATTTTGAACATTATTCTTTAAAACATAAGAAAACTTTCCTTTCAGCAACTGGACATTTGTTACTGTTTCATTTGTGTTGTCTTACTGGTGTAAATAAAAGACTGGAGACTTGTTTTTCGTTATCTAAATTTGTTTCAAAACATGTTTTCGGTTGGTGCAGAACGGAAGTCCATAGATTCCAAAAATTCAGTTGGCAACACTGCTTTAAATAAAGCGATTTGTCTCACTCATTCCACGCTAACTTCTTGCAGCTTAATAAATTCTCATATCTTAATTTGCTGCACAACTTTGCTTAATATTAGGTTTCTGCTCCTGCAATATTTTATTTGTGGACTAATCGCGTTTTGGAAAGTTACTCTTTTTTTACAGAAGGTGGAACAGTTTCTTCATGTTAAAATGTAATTGACCAAACTGCTGAGGTCATCACCAATCAGCTGCTAGGCGCCTTAGACCACGCGACCATTCCTCGCTCCCCCCCCCCCCCCAAAAAAAAAAAAAAAAAAAAAAAAAAAAAAAAAAAAAAAAAAAAAACAGTATCAGCATTGCAGAGAATCTCTCCCATTTAGCCTATGAATTGTTCGATGTCTTACTATTATGCGTAAATCGTTGCGGTTTTCAGTCTCTCAGGCGCGTGTGTGTTCTGCAGTAACTTTTCCGTGCAGAAATGGGTAATGTGTTACGGTCAACCCTCTATTCGTTACTACTGTCACCGCTGTTTGATTCAGTATGCCCTTGATTGTGGTATAGTGCTTGGAAGCGAACCTTATATCGTATACGGTTTTTGAGAGAAGTAGATACTGGGTGATAAAGTCTGTATAACTTTGGAAACTTAATAAATCACGGAATAATGTAGCTAGAGGTAAAATTTGACACGCTTGGAATGACATTGCGTTTCATCAGCACCAAAAAGGTTCAAAAATGTTCTACATGGCGCTTCATCTGATCAAAATAGCAATGATTAGCAAATTAAGACAAAGCAAAGATGATCTTTACAGGAAATGCTCAATATGTCCATCATTCCTCAACAATAGCTGTAGTCGAGGCATAATTTTGTGAACACTAAAGCATGTCCGGAGTTATGGTGAGGCATTGGCGTCGGATGTTGTCTTTCAGCATCCCTAGAGATGTCGGTCGATCACGATACACTTGCGACTTCAGGTAACCGCAAAGCCAATAATCGCATGGACTGGGACCTGGGAGTCCAAGCATGACGAAATTGGAGGCTGAGCACACGATCACCACCAAATGACGCGCGCAAGAGATCTTTCACACGTCTAGCAATATGGGGTGGAGCTCCATTCTACGTAAAAATCGTACGTTCCAGCAGGTGTTTATCTGCCAGGCTGGGGATGATGTGATTCCGTATCATATCGGCGTACCTCTCACCCATCACGGTAGCAGTTACAAAACCAAAATCACGCAGTTCCTCGAATAGAAAGGCCCGATAAGGGTAGATATTGTAAATCCAACCCATACCGTGGCTTTCTCGTTCGTGCAATGGAGCTTCCACGACAGTTTTAGGATTTTCGGTAGCACAAATTTTGGCGTTGTGGCCGTTAACAGACCCTCTGAGCGTGAAATGAGCTTCGTCGGTCCACAACACGTTAATCAACCAATATTCGTCTTCCGCCATCTTTTGAAATGCCCACACCACAAATGCCATCCGCTTGACTAAATAGCCAGGTCAGCTCATGATGGAATTTGTAAGGATAGCATCGGAGGGTACGCCTAAGTGGCAACCAAACAGTAGTGTATGGAATGCCGGTACGAACGTGCGACTGCACGAGCGCCGACTTCCCCGTGCATAGTCGAACCAGCTACAGTCTCCATTTCTTCCTGAACTGTCTCAGTAGCATTACGCCTTGTGCTCGGTCGGCCACTACGGGGTCTACCGTCTAAACCCGTGGCTTCAATCTTCGAAATCATTCTCGCCACAACTGCATTTGTCAACGGACCTTTACCCGTTCGAATCCCCTTCCTATGGCGATAGGATCGTAACGCTAAACTAGCACATTCTCATTCTGATAATACAGCTTCACTAAAAGCGCCTTTTCAGTAAACAACATGCTGCGACTGCTGGTGCATCCTATTCATTACAGCTCCTTTTATACACTATTTTCATGCGCAGTCACTGACTTGCTGTCCAGCGCCATCTGACATTTTTGAACCCTTTTGTTTTAATAAAACCCCACGTCATTCCAATAGTGTTTCAATTTTTACCCCTCTATCTACATTATTCCGATATTTATCAAGTTTTCAAATTTATACCGACTTCTTGATCACCCGGTATTTGGCCGCAATTCTCTTCCACCAACTTTATTATAGTAGTCAATGTCATTTTTTAGAAAATGCGCGAGCGTATGTACTACAGTCACACGAGACTGCATATTGCTGCTTTTTGTTACAGTCCCTGTTCATTTTGTCCGTCGTGCATTCGTGATCTGTGACAACATGGAGATCATTGAGCTTAGAGGACTGCACGTCGTTACTGCAGTATTTAACCATTTCATTCCCAGTGTTTTTCGACAACGTTTTAAAACGTGATTTATACCATAATTTATCAATCTTCAAAGTTGCATGGCTGTTTAACAACATGCTCTTAGTACATTTTGCCGCTTGGTACGGCGTGTAGCCACTTCTGAGTTAATTTATACGTCTTGGAGATTGTGTTGCGTACAGTAATACGTGGAACTCCTAACCCAGATGTTCCTTTTTGGGTTACTTCAAGTTTAAAATAGTTTGTTACATCTGTAAGAGATCATTGAAATGTTAACATTTTTTACACGAATTGCACCCTTAGTCTCCGTATAATAGGCCGTACTTGTTGAACAAAGTAAAAATGAAAACGCTAATATTACATACAAAATGAGATTTTAATTGAAAGCCATCCGTATGTTTCTGAATAATAAAAACAAAACTGATGTGTAAGTACTTACACACCCAAAATCACGAGTTAACTGCTGAGTTGCTTCTGAATCCGTATCATCATAGGTGACTAACATAACGTTCTAAGAATGATTGTTAGTACATGCATAGACATTCAAATAACAAGCCGATGTTGGAGAAGGTGTTTTGTGCCTAAAGGTAATAATTTACTTTAGATGTTAATAAAGCGAACACCATCCTTCTGGAAGGATGTCAGGATCATCTGGGTTTGCAACAGCGAGACCATTTTATGTACTGAGCAGAATCACACTTAGCAAATGATGGAACGCTTTTATACAGCTTTTACAAAAGAAAATGCTCTGCAACTTCCAGAGGTACCACTTAATCGTGATGTAAGGCTACCTATTGTGGCTCGTCGTTTTACATCAATCGAGTGTGTAAAAAATTAAATTCGATAGGCAGTAGAAAAATGTCTTAGTTGTGCAGAAGATGAGCTGTGAAATCATACATTCTATGTTAATGGCTCAGGTAAAAAGATATACTAGTTAAATTAAGGATTGGGTGTTTCTTTTAAAGAAATGTACAAAGAATTTGTTAGAACAGTTTTAATCATGCCACATTGCACAGATTACACTCTTAGCTTCCACGACAAGGCTCCATCATTTGAAGCATGCTCCATTTACATGCGTTATAGCACCAATCAGATGCAAAGCGTCAGTACTCTCAGACTGGTGGCACAGACTTCTCATTAAAAGATATTAGCAATATTTACATCATCAATCTTTAAAACAGGTTGTAAAATACCTCGACACCAACTGTTCACTTGATAGCTTCAGCCACCGTACCGTTTCTTAACTATAGCCAGGTAGCTTAGTTCTACTGACTTTTTAATTTCTGTAAATAGTCCGGAGGTGCACAGAAGCAGCCCGTGGAGGTCTGCATGATGGCGGGCTCCCACTCATCTTTGGAGTCTACCATTAACCTGAAGGTCTGCTGATCGATGGGAAGGTCCTTCCGCTTGGCCACAGTAATGGAGTGTGTTATTGGCGTGCACACCGTGGGAGGCGGACAGGTGCTGGGTTCCTTCTCGCACTGCACGTACACCTGATACCACGGCCGTATGTTTGTGCCCAACACCTGCAACACACAAGGTAATCCATCGGAACTTTAGTCACATTCTCACTTTTAAGCGGAAGATTTAAATGTTCTTTCGCATTTTTGAAGGTTTTACAAATACAATAAAACTGTGGGGTTAAAATTTTTTTCGTTATTTATGTGGAAAACTTGGCACGGAAGCCCAGAATTCTTGTACAGATTACTAGGATTCATATTGAGTTGAACCTATGCCCTATGATCTACTTTTGGATTTTACGAAGTAGGTATCTGAAGAAAGCAAGAAATTCTATAAAAATTGAAATATTTATGTATTTTAGTCTTCCGTTATGAATGCAATTACGTGTAGCAACCGCAAAATTAGCTGAAATTATTTTAGCCTTAATACTGAAATCCTGAATCTTATTCCTTTGGTAGCTACCTGTACAGTTTTGAAAATTGAACACATCTTGGGCCCACAGTGTTAGAAATGTATATTGACATAATGCGAAAGGATAGTCCAAAACACTATTTCAAAAAAAACAAATGTTTGTAAATCTATCGGACCAAACTGCGTCGTCATCAGTCCGTAGCTTACAAACTACTTAAACCTACGTAAACTAACCTAAGGACCCCACACCACCGACCACACACACACACACACACACACACACACACACCACCGACCACACACACACACACACACACACACACACACACACACACCACCGACCACACACACACACACACACACACACACACACCACCGACCACACACACACACACACACACACACACACACCACCGACCACACACACACACACACACACACACACACCACCGACCACACACACACACACACACACACACACACCACCGACCACACACACACACACACACACACACACACCACCGACCACACACACACACACACACACACACACACACACACCACCGACCACACACACACACACACACACACACACACACCACCGACCACACACACACACACACACACACACACACACACCACCGACCACACACACACACACACACACACACACACACACACACACACACACACACACCACCGACCACCGACCACACACACACACACACACACACACACCACCGACCACACCCACCGACCACCGACCACACACACCACACACACCACCGACCACACACACATACACACACCACCGACCACACACACACACACACACCACCGACCACACACACACACACACACACACACACACACACACACACCACCGACCACACACACACACACACACACACACACACACACACCACCGACCACACACACACACACACACACACACACACAC